>CM035161.1:9609183-10081192 GCA_020205615.1 Panax quinquefolius
AATAATTGTAAACGGTAAAATTTAAAATGAATAATATTTTTTAAAAAATTATAAAAAATGGGAAAAATATATATACACATCTGTATAATAGAATCGCCTATGATGACGACTTTTTTTGATTATAATAATAATTTATCTGTTGTTATAATTATTCTGGTCTATGACGACGGATGAACGCTTAAAGAAAAATTGTCACTCCACTGCCCTAAAAAAATTATACTTTTCTCAATTATTTTTTTTATAAAAAACGAAGGGAATAATTAACGCATCTCAAATTTTCTTTTAACATGAACATTGACTACCATACACATTTTTAATACTCAATTCATTGATATTTGCAAATCAATTGAAACTTGAATTTAATAGACATATGGTACATATACTACGAGATCTTCCTCCTCCTCCTCCTCTCATTATTATTATTATTGTTATTAATTGGGACGATCCTTCACTATCTCTCTCTCTCTCTAAATCATTCTCTCTCTAAATCAGGTATGGCATAAACTACTGTTCTTCTCCCTTGTCTTGCATACTTCAACCAACATTATATCTCTCAGTATATATACACATATATGTATGAATATTACTGTCTCTTATTCTTCAAATTTACACGGAATTGTAACAATTGAATTCAATCGACCACCTAATCAATAAACACTCGGGTTTTTGTTTTTATTTACTGGGCCCATGTTTTAAATGTAGCGAACTTCCGAGGGATTCTCCAATTGCTTGATTAGCTGTTACGGAATCATTATAGGTATCTTCAATCGATATTGAATGGTAATTGTTGAAAGTGGATACTTTTGATATGATATTTGTTCATTGGAATTATTTTTATTTATCATTTACACTGTGTTTTGATGTGTAAATTAGCACATTGGGATTCTACTAGCATGCCCCCAATTCGAATTCCATGCTATGGATTTCTTGCAACCTAGCACACATTAATTGCATTATTTAAATTTGAAACGTTGCGTGATTATTAAGCTCAAATAGTTATATAATAATTGATTGAAGGGCAAGATTTAGTGTTACTTTTGTTCTAATTCTCTTCACACGGTAGGTGTTCGCGGAAGCATGTGGAACGGAAGGAATTTACTGCCATGTAGATATGTGTTCTTGATTCATTGCACGACATCTATAGTTGTATTGAAGGGTCTTCTAAGAAGTAGAGGACCCTTCTGATTGGGATTTCAGCTTTGCCATCAATTTTGTGTTTTGGAAAGGCGTTAAGGATATCTATTTCCTGGGGTTAGGTTTGCTGGTATTGTTTTACATCATGCCAGCTATACAGAAGCTTTATAATGTTTGTAAAGTGTCTCTTTCTACCAATGGGCCCATATCAGAAGATGCTATTGAAAAAGTTCGCTCCATGTTAGGTAGCAAGACAGACGCCTTTCCTTTCCTTGCCTTCCATTTTTTGTTTCTAAAAGTTCAGCCTTGCAATTTTGAATGTGTATCTAAAGCATACGTAAGTATGTAATTAGAATGGTTATGCACTTATTCTTATATATATCTTGCGAGTTTATTATCAAGCTGGATGATTTGCAGCACAATTTGATATAATATATTCTTGAAATGCACGCTTGATATTCATATTAGTTGTGTTCAAGTTTTATATGTATAGGGAACATGTGAAATAGTGTAGAATTGATATGTGAAAAACCACGTGGAGTACTAATCTTGTTCTAATTATGTGTCCGCCTCTGGCAATTACACTGATATCTTTCCTCTATTAATTGCAATACTTGGAACCTATTACTTTTATCCTTAATGTTATTACATCAGTGTTGTCATATGATTCCCATCTTGAACATGTTTAATGAATTGCTACCGCAGATGAAAGTAACTGAAAATATTCAATCATTATTGTACAATCCAAAATTTGTTGCCGTGTTGTTCCGATTCTATGGCCTGAATGTGGCACAGTAAACTATCAAATTCATGATTGTCCACGGTACCGTTGTCAATCATTATGTGCAGTTATGTTGTAACATTGTTTAATCCCCATAAAGGAAAGCTTCATCTATTTTCCAGAATTTGTAAACTTATTAACACCTTCTATAAAAAAGGTGAACATGTATATATATATACAGAGGATAAATCTAAAGCATACCTCTTAAATAACATACTTTTATTAAAACTACGTCATTTTGGTGATTCTTTTAAAAAACAAGTGGTGTTGCAGGTGACATTTTTGTAAATAAAAGGAAAGCAAGTGGGACCACTCTCTTTTAATATTATTTTGTTTTTCTAAAGAATCTTCAAAACGACGTAGTTTTAATAAAGTTATGCTATTTAAGAGAGGTATGCTATTTAAGAGATATGCTTTATACATACATACATATATGTATGTATATATAAGACAAACCATTTAGCAGAATGGTGAAAGTAACCATGGTATCAAAAGCTAGAATAATGTCTCTTTCTTGCTTTTGTCAGGTTCCCCCCCTTCTGGTCTTCCTACTATGATATTAAGTCGCATCTAGTCCTCAAAGGATTTCCCATTCTTTTGCTCTTTTTTCATCCATATCTGTTTTCCGATTTCTTTTTTTCTTTAATTGTTTCTTGCAATAAAGAAAGGCAGTTCAATTAGTATGAGCTAATTATCACCTCTGACGTAGCCACCAACTGTATTCCTATATACTCCTCCCTCCGTTCCAAAATATAAGATCAGGTTAGACTTTCTAAAGTCAATTTGAGATATTTTCAAATTCAAAATTGATGTTATTCATTTACTTTTTAGAAACAGTAAATGATTTCATATCAATTTCGATTTTGAAAATATCTCAAATTGACTTCAAAAAGTCTAACTTAATCATATATTTTGGAATGGAGGGAGCATCATATTTGCTAGACATTGTATGATTCTAACTGTTGTTATAAATGTAGTCAGGAGTTTATGTAATAATTTTTGTTACCAACTTGTAAGCATGATTCTAAGTTGTTAGAAATAACTGGTTTTACGCCATCTTTTTATGACTTAATTCTTCATATTTTCGTTAATGGCTTCTATTACTTAGTCAAGTACTATCCAGACATTTATTCAATACATGCTTTACCTGTTGTATGAGAGATTTATGAGACTTTCAGTTTTGTTTCAGATAAAATCAAGCCTTCTGATGTTGGTCTCGAGCAGGAAGCACAATTAGTTCGTGGGTGGACAGACTCCGTGAATGAACGATATGGGGGCCATCGATCACTGCCACCAATCAAATATCTTCATTTATATGAGGGCGACAGCTTCACTGTAAGTGTAGCACGTATGGTATATCTGTTTGCTCGTACTATTGTATTTCGGTGCATCCTGTATAATGACTGCGATCCTTTTATTTGAATTTTCTGGCAGCTGGGAATATTTTGCATGCCACCTTCCTCTATCATTCCTCTTCATAATCATCCTGGAATGAATGTGTTAAGCAAGCTCTTATATGGTTCGTTACAAGTAAAATCATATGATTGGATTGACGTACCTGGTCCTTCTGATCAATCACTAGGTGTGTGTTTTTTCAGCCTTTGATACTTTAATAAGAACATAGAGTTACTTGTCTCTGTTATGTTTTCTTCACTGTTTTGTTCATTGTGTAGAAGCTTCCATTTCCGTCCTGAAAAAAGATTGTTGCTAATCAAGTTTAGGAACTCGACTTAAGTTTGTTTCTATGATATCTATGAATGCATCCCTCTATAAGTCATTTTTTATCTCTGTTTTTTCCCTTGGAGAAGAAGCCTTTACATTTCTTTTGGTCTTGAACATTTTAGATTTTTCCACATCATGAAATGACAGTAGTTGTAATTTGTAAATAGAAGTCAATCTTCGATGGGTTTCATATTTCAAACTGTGGGATGTCAGATACTAGACTAGACACAAATATTATTTCATAATAACTGGAGTAAATAACTGCTTGCTAAAAAAGGCTTCTTTTTTCTTGACACTGCTAGAAAATAATAAATTGAACACTTTTGTTGTTAAATTAATATATGTAATACTGTAACTACTTATATAACAATTTACAAAATTATTTCATAAGTTATCTAACAATTTACAAGGCTTTGATAAAGAGAGTATATCATAGAGCTTTGAGAAAGGACATACAGTCTGTCATTTTCCAAAAAAAAAATAATTGGTAATACATTTTCTTTGAGACAAATGAAGCATAAAACATTACTCCCTCTCACAAATATTTTCACAGTTTGTTTTATTTTATCTCAAAATGATGTAATTTTCTAATGTCTAGGCAACATTAGTGGAAAAAAAGGCAAGGAAAGGAAAAAATGGGACTATACTTTTTGATTGGGGACCGTTGCAATTATAAGCACATTTGCTTATACTGGATCGATAATAAGAGTAATATAGGAAATTCTTTCACAAATTAGTCTTTTAAGTTTCAAAGATTGACTTTCTTAATTTCCATGAAATCACCAAATGTGCCAACTGCTGTGGGTTGGAGGTAGTACATAATACTAAAATTTATTTTTCTGAAGAAATAAATGTAATATATAAGTCAAATGTGATCCATTGTTGAACGCTTAATGTGAATATAATTGGTGGTCGTTTGGATATCCTTCCTAGCATTCTCATAATTTTACAAAAGTGCCCATCTTCTTTTTTAGTTTCTTGTCCACATTAAGCTGACAGCTCAAATTAAATTGAACCCAGACTTGGTGCTAGATTCATGACTTAATGCTTCTGAGGGGCCATTTTGGAGCTCTGTGTAGGCAAATATCCAAGTTGATCATGCACATTTGAATATGTTGTTATAACTCATTGAATTTGTAGTGAACCCGTCAACCTTTGGAATTTGCACAAATCATAAAACCAGCAAATTGGGGAGAACTCCAACTCACAAAGTGTGAATATATCCCATCGTATTTATGAACAAAGTGGACTTGAATTATTCTTTTCTTTTTTTCTTCTTTTTAAAAATAAAAAATAAATTCATGATTATATTTAGTGTTGAGGTGAATTGTTTAGTGGTAATTGTTTCGAGTAGGAAAGTTCATTGGATCATCAATTCATCATTATTACTTTGCATGTGTACAAGATCTTACATAAAATTGTAGAAGCATCATCTCACTGGCGTGCATTCATGTTTCTGGAGAAAGTGATTGTATGATCCATTCTATAAATTAGCTAATGTTTGCCTCCTGCCAGTTATAATTTCTTGTAATCTTAGAGTATACCCGTGTGATTCAATGTAACACAGTTATCTACATCGAGATGATGATTTGAGGTGCAACATGATACATGCGTGTGCAACATTGTTCACATTATAGTATATAACTCTCCTCTAGTTGCTGTCTCTTGTTCAAATGTAAAATGTTGTGCGCATTAGTGGGTGGAGCAGAAACCTTGTGGCGTTTCTCTAGACTGCCTTTGGTTTGAGAGCTTTGTTGACCCCCAATTGATCAGGGAAAACAATGTACTTTCTTGGTTCCCGCTTTTGGTATTTTTTCAATGAAAAAGATTACCTAAAACAAAGAAAAGGAAATATTTTTCCTATAGACAAATTACTCTTGTTAGATTCTTTAATATTTTCTGTAGGGTTGGACTTTGAGATTCTATTAGTGATAAGTTGTGAATGGTTTAATAGTGGAGAGACCTGCGAAGCTTGTTAGAGATGATGAGATGATTGCACCTTGTGGAACAACAGTTTTGTATCCAACTAGTGGAGGCAACATACATTGTTTCAAAGCATTAACTCCTTGCGCTATCTTTGACATTTTGTCTCCACCTTACTCATCAGAGGATGGTCGGCACTGCACTTATTTTCGCAGGTCTCCAAGAGGGGATCTACCAGGTAATCAAACTTAATCTTTGTTATCTCTCAGTTTTGATCACCATCATCATCTTATTAGCATATTTTTGCTATTTGATTATTGTATTGATATTGAGATTACTCCTATCCTTTCCAAATGACTCTTCATGATTGATAGTTCATTTGTTTTGTTTTTTTTCCCCTCATTGAAGGTAATCTTGAAGTGGACAGTGTGGCAGTCCCTGAGGTGACTTGGTTAAAAGAGTTTCAACCTCCTGATGATTTTGTGATTCGAAGAGTCAAGTACAAGGGCCGTGCTATTAAAGCATGAGGGTTCTTTTGGAGAGCTTCCCTTGCATTTATAAGAACTTAAGCCTTCATTTAGGCAGTATTGATCTAAACTCTAGTAATGGGTTTCAACAGCTGTGAATTACTAATTATTTTTGTTGGAAATGTAATCATTTGAGTTGTACATATTAATATACATTCTTCCATTTACTGTCCAGTGGCATCGCCTAAGCAAGTGGAACACTGAGTAATAGTTGGGATGTCAGGCTGGATATTGCCCATGTTAAGATTAGGTGGAAGGCCCCTTTCTTTGTGTTTTTTCTCGTGACTACTGTCAAGTTTCTTTTGCAAATTCATGAGCTCGATTAGGGCGACTCACACAACTCCTTGCCTTGATAGCAGGAGGAAGATTAAATTAACCTTGGGAAAGTTGGAAATTGAGGTCCTTGGAGCTGTATCCTTACTAGCATGAGGCTTCACTGGTTACTCGCTGAAATTATTTCTCATCTCAAGCACCAGCTTGGTTTTCCTTTCTTGATTGCGAGCCAAATTAATGTTTCTGAGTTATAGATGTTCAAAACCAACCTATTCATTTCCAAGACTTTTTCAGTTGGCCACACTGCCCTAAAGAATTTTGATCATGGTAGCTGCAAGGTTCTCTTGATATGCTGCCACCGCCTAGAAGTCTACACTGCACATGGGATAAGGAAAAAGGGCCAGCCATTGCCTGTGCTTGGTGGTTTGTTTTTTATAGCAAAACAGCAAAAATGTTCTTAATAATTTGGAATATGATATATATGTCGATAAATATTTGACGAAGTTAGATTGCCAGTGAAAAATATTTGTGATAAGATAAAATAAATTTAAGTGTGACACTTTTTAATTTCTATTTATTCCATGCTCAGTATGTACATATGTAGCAATCATAATTCAACTTAAAACTTTCGCAATGTATAGTAAGGATTCTAATAATTTAATGGGGAAAAAATCACAACCCACCCAGCATGGAATATGGATCATCCAAAAAAAAGTACGAGCTAACTCTGCAAGAGAGAGTTAAAATGTATTTTTACCCATTAAAGTGGGAGTATTTCTTAAGGAAATGATTCAAACAGAATTCACTAAATAATAATAATAGGAACTTTTAATATGGAACGAAATGAATAAAAAATTAATCTTTTTTAACAATTCGGATGGACAACTCATTACCATTTCATTGACCGCTTCTTAAATCATAAAATATGATTTATTAATTAATTAGACCAATTGCAAAGTGAATCGGGCAGTTTGAAAGTAAACTTATGCTCAATTAAGATTTCGATATTTCTATATTTATTTTAATATACCAATTAAATAATTCCATATTATGAACCATTAAGGTTCAGATTTTTCATTATATTTTCATATTAATTTTGAAAGTCCAATTACTTTATTTCATAATTATTTAACCACTTCCATAAATATGACCATGCAATGCAATATCCTAGAGTCTTGATTGAGAAATCTATTATCTATTATTATCTATTATCTATTATCTATTATATATACTAAATCACAGTACATGACACAATAAATAGACATCTGTCATTCTATAAAATCAACACATGTCCATCCTAATTAATGCTCCTTATTGTCCTTGACAAAAATATCCTTGACAAAAATATCCATCTAAAATAACATCTGAAATTGTAAAAAACCTAAATTCAATCCCTTAATTTTCCCCTAAATCTGGACAGGTATTCCGCCTCTGGTGGAGATGGTTGTGTCGGATGTGGTGGCGTGACGGAGGTTGGCGGTTCAAGCATTAATTGAGCTAGCTAATGGAACTTACACATAAGTTGTATATAATTTTTTCATATATAGAATTTATTAACATTTTTCTTTCGTATATACTCTTCTGTTTAACAAAATGAGTCTATTTAACTTTCATTATAGTTAATTTTTAAAATTTTATAATTCATGTGAATATTTATTTTATCTTTAAAATAATAATTTTGTAGTGGCGATATTTTTAAAGTAGTTCAAGAAATCAACTATTACATTATCAAATTAATTTACATGAATTGAAATTGTAATTTTCACTAATTGATTAGTAAAATAATCTAAACCTGGTTTTTTTTATGGGATACTGGAAGTATAATTAATTTTGTCATGAAACTTGAAATTGGTTTAATTATTTTATTAAAATGGAATGAACAATTTACGTGAGCTCATATGAGGTTGTGCTGATGTGGTAAGATTTTGAATGGAATCTATCTATTAGCTATTATTTATTATCTATTATTATCTATACTCAATTGCAGTACATAGCATCATTGAATGATATGTGCCTTTTCCACATTGTAACACATGTTCGATATAATTAATGTGCATCCCACACTAATTTAATTATATTACAACATAATATTATACAGTTTAAAACATTTAAAACAATTATATCCTAAAATCACTACTTTTCTAATATTATACCATTCATAATTATACCATACATTATATCATACATGTATAGTATAATACATGTATATAGCAAAATAACTACTTATCTAAACTGTAAGGATGTTATTATTACTAATTTAATTAGATTATAACATAATATTATACCATTTATAATTATATTATATATGGCCTTCAAAAAATAGGTATACATCACCCATTCGAGTTGTCGATACATGGTATGCTGAAACAACTACAACTTTATTATTACAACAAGAAAGCGTGAGTTTGAATACAAATATTATCTTCAAACAATATCTATACTCAAATAAATCCTCATCACATTTATTGATACATTATTTTACAAAATGGTGAGGACTACTAAACAACTCTCTAGAACTTTCATTCCATACCTCAGGCTACTGCACTCATTTATATTCTCGCCTCCCGAGAAGAAAAATGGAACAAAAAAGGAAAAGGGTGAGCTCAACTAGCCCTAATAAAGAATATTATGACTAAGATAATATACAACAAATTATCGTTAGTCTTCAACAGGAAAAATCTAATAGAATACAATAGACAACAAATTTTAAATCAATATTTCGCAATGAAATAATAATTCATTAGAAGAGTTAAGTAGAGAATGCAAACTACTATCTTCTATGTATGAATTTAAAAGTTCATCGCTCATCTTTTATCCCCGTAACATCAATCAATATATATCCGAATCAAATATTCATCTTTGCACTACTGGGCCAAAGATATTCATCGATTGGTCGTGTTCATCTAAACACTGTTCATCTTTGCTACTTCTACGGCCAAAGATATTCTTGAAATCATTCATCTTTGCACTACTGTGCCAAAGATATTCCATAATATCATCATTTAAAAGCTGAAGATGATGAAAAATATTTTTAAAAAAGCGAATCCGGTGAAACAAAATGACAAGGATTAAGGATTAAGGATTAGATGCGTTGTTTTATCCACGTCAAAAAATACCTCAAAAATAATCACAGTGGTGTAAAATTCAAGAATGATCAAAACATGATACAATCAAAGCTAGTATCAGAATACATATTTTGGACGAAAAAGAAAATTTTTCATTTTTCGATGAATAGTCGTAGTATTCGTGAATAAGTGTCAGATATCGTGAATAGTCTTGAAGTATCGTGAATAGTAACTCACACCAAAAGTTCCAAATTTGATAAAAACTTCAGATCAATATTTCAACATAATGATATTGAAAAATAATATCATTATTGAAAAAATAATATCCTTTACCTCGAAAGATCGATCTTACAGGTGAAACATCGGATATAGGTTATGACTTGAACTTGCAGATCAGATATAGCAATACTCAAAGTATACTCAAAATACTCATAAGAATACGCTCGATAATATAGAGAAAACTTCAGTTCGGTGTGATTTTCAATTCTAACCCAAGCACCTATTTATAGGAAATTGCTTAGAACACCAAAGCAGAAAATTTAATATAATAATATTATATATACTACAAATTCTCTACGCACACTTAGCATTTGAAATCAGCAATCTTAACACATGTTAAATGAGTCCCAACAATGTAAAAAATGTTTTTGTAATTAAAAATATTTTAAACTTCCAAAAATTAATTATTTCGGAGCTTCAGAACTTCAATAATTCATAATAAATAGTTATTTTATCAGAAAATTCGAATCTCACAACTTTTTATAGGAAATTCAATTCTCTACAACTTTGCAGAAGAAAGTTTTTCCAAATTCTAGAGAAATTGGTAGAAATCCACAAATGAGCGATTTTCAAATTTATAATCAAATTTGATCAATAAATGGGGTCCATGAGACATGTTTAACATGTTTTAAACATTTATTGCAACAAAAATACTCTTCCTCCTCGTATAATCATATATCCCACATTCGTTGTAAAAAATATCACCACTATTATATTATTAAAATAATATATTTAAATGAATTATTTTATCCGAAAAGATAAAATATTAATTTTAACAATTGTCATTTTAAAAATTTTATCCATTTATATCCACATAAAATCAATATTTTCCTCATCAATAATTAATTATTCACAAATAATATTACAGAATCATAGATTGGCAACCAGTAGTTCAGGGAAGGAGGGCTTTCCAATAAGAATTTCTCTCTTCAAGCGCAATTGATTAGGTGACCAAACCTCTCCTTAGGTAGAACTTTCTACACATTGCCAATAATGTTATCTAATAATATTATTAGGATAATATGAATTATTGCATCGATAATGAAAAATCTTATGTAATGACAATTATTGAAACAACAATGAATATAAAATATCAACGCAAGCAATTATTAAATCAATAAAATACTAAGCGGTAATTCTATGTAACCATTATTAAGTAGTGCCTTCTTCGTAAGAATCAATAATTGGTGCAATATCTGGTGTATCTTGTGTTTTAACCTAATTGAGTATTTTAATGAAGATTAACAGTAATAACTACTAGATTATTTTTAAACCACTTATATTTGTCGTTTTCTTTCATCCAATCGCTTTCAAGTTATGGGGCCCACAAAATCTTTAACGTAGTGCAGACGAATATTCCAAGACAAAGAAGAATATTCCACGACCAAACGAATATTCCCGACAACAATGAATATTTTATATAGCACTTGCTTATTTTGAAATATTTGCGTATTTTACCCATAACTATTCACATTAATCAAATCAACCCTTACTATTTCAAAATAATAAATAGAGAAAATTAAATTTCATTAATAATAAGTTGGGGTCTTACATTATAACATAATATTATACAGTTTAAAACATTTATTTTAAAATAATATTAAAATAACAAATAATATCAATCATAATGTGACGCCCCCAAAATAGGTATACATCACCCATTCTGAGTCGCCAAATACATGGTACAAAATACAAATACAAACTTAAATATACAGCATGAGTTGTAAGTTTTAATACAAATATTATCTTCTAGACAATATCCACACTCCTCATTACATTTTTTATCACACTATTTCACAAAATAGTGAGGACTACTAATGCAAACATCCGGATCGTCACTCTGGTTCCCCATTAGTCCCAAATTTATATTCTCATTTCACGAAGAGAACAATGAAAGCAAAATGAGCTCAACTAGCCCGAGAAGAAATATTATAACTAAGATAATGCAGAATAAATTATCTTTAGCCTTCAACAAGGTTAAACTGATAAAATACAATAGACATCAAGTTTAACTGCAGCGGAACAAGCAATCCATTAGAAGAGTCAAGCAGAGCATGATATTTACTATCTTCTATGATTTAAAGTTATCACCAATTTTATATTTGAGACTCGATGTAATAAATAATCCACATCAATTGAATTATCCATACACTACGGGCGAGGATATTCATCAGTTAGTCATGTTCATCTCAACAACTGTCCATCAATGCACTACGGGCCAATGAGGACCTTTACCACATCATTTGTAACATTACAGGTCATGATTATACCCAATGATTCCTGGTCATAATCATACCAATCAACAGTCCATCTATGTACGTGAGCCAAAGATGACTTTCATCATAATATAAGCATGAGGATGATGACAATGATATAAGAATTCAATTAAAATAAAGCAAAGGATAAATTTTAAAGATTTATAATTCAATTTATCCAGTATTCCATAATGTCCAAACTGTCAACATGATACTGCTTTGTGGAGTAAAATTCAAGAATAATATTGTATCAAAAAATGATTTGGACATAAAAGAAATCAATTTTTGTCATGAATAGTACCCCGGATGAATAGTACCCGAGTGAATAGTACCCCGTGAATAGTTTACTTCGAGAATAGTATCCCGTGAATAGTACTCCGGCATAAAAAGGTTAAAACTTATCAAGAATGCTCAAAATAATATTTCTATGAAAAGATATTGGATGAAGCGCAAATATCAAAGAATTTCTGATCATTTCAGGAATTATAGAAGCAATACTTACCATAGTAAGTTTAGAGTTAGGAATCTGAAATGAACAATATACGAAACTGCAAATGGATTTTCAACTGTCATGCGGTAGAGTCGCGTGAGAGATCATTTCCATAATTTAATAACAAATGAATACGAAGGGTTATTCACTGTGTATGGTAGTCTGCGTGAAGATGTGTTCTTCCTTCATGTAATAATAAAGAATGGAATAACAAAAGGATTTCACCATGCATGCGATAGTCCGCGTAGACAGGTTATTCCAATAGAATATTAAAGAATGGAATAATAACCCTTACGAGTATTGAAAGAATTAACTCTCTTCATAAATACGAAAGAAATAATACCCCTTACGAGTATTAAAAGAAATAACTCTCTTCATGAATATGAAATAAATAATACCCCTTACGAATATAACAAATAATATCCCTTACGAATACAATAAATAATATCCCTTACCTTAGTAGGAGATTTGATACTGCAATAGTGTAGTAACAGAATACTCTTCTTCTGTGACGCCCCCAAAATAGGTATACATCACCTATTCTGAGTTGTCAATACATGGTACAGAAACAACTACAACTTTATTATTACAACAAGAAAGCGTGAGTTTGAATACAAATATTATCTTCAGACAATATCTATACTCAAAGTATACTCAAAATACTCACAAGAATAAACTCGATAATATAGAGAGAAAACTTGAGTTTACGGTGTGATTTTTATTCTAACCCAAGCACTTATTTATAGGAAAACGCTTTAGAACACTAAAAGCGAAAATTTAATAAAATAATAATATAACTAAACAAATTCAAGCCCACCTTAGACCAACTGAATTCAGCACATTTATATCACATGTGGGATTGCAAAAACGTTTTCTTAAATAAAACAATTAAAACTTCCAAAAATCAATTATTTGAACTTGAACTTCAATAATTCATAATAAATAGCCCTTTCATCGGAAAATTGAATCTCACGAGTTTTTATAGGAATTTCAATTCTATACAACTTTGCAGAAGAAAGTTTTTCCAAATTCCAAATAGAAATTGGCCAGAAATCCACAAACGGGTGATTTTCACGTTATAATCAAATTTGATCGATAAATGGGGTCCATGCAAACATGTTTAACATGTTTTAAACATTTATTGCAACAAAAATACTCTTCCTCCTCGTATACTCATATATCCCACATTCATTGTAAAAATATCACCGTTAATATATTATTAAAATAATATATTTAAATGAATTATTTTATCGAAAAAGATAAAATTTCAATTTTCAACAATTATCACTATAAAAATTTTCTCCATCTATATCCACATAAAATCAATATTTTTCTCATCATATGAATCAATAATTAATTATTCATAAATAATATTACTGTAATCACAATATTGACAAACGAGGCGGTTCAAGAAAGAGGGGCTTTCAATAAGAATTTCTTCTTAACTTGGCGCTGATTGGGTGACCAAACCTCTCCTTAGACATAACTTTCTAGACATTGCCAATAATGTTATCTAATAATATTATTGAGATAATATGAATTATTGCTTCGATAATGAAAATATCTTGTGTAATGACAATTATTGAAACAACAAAGAATATAAAATATCAACGCAAAGAATTATTAACTCAATAAAATTTGAGCGATAATTCTGTAACCATTATTGAGTAGTGCCTTCTTACGTAAGAATCAATAATTGGTGCAATACTGGTGTCTTCTTGTTCAACAACGGCGTATTAGTGTTTTAACCAACGGGTATTCCAACACGATGATAGCGGTAATAACTACGCAGATTATTTAAAAACAACTTATATTTGTCGTTTTCTTCATCCAATCGCTTTCCGTTATGGGGCCCACACATGGCTGCGCCGTCGTACGAATATTCTCCGACAGTACGAATATTCCACGACCAAACGAATATTCCCCGACGATAATGAATATTTTATAACCACTTGCTTATTTTGAAATATTTGCGTATTTAACCCTTAACTATCCACATTAATCAAATCAACCCTTACTATTTCAAAATAATAAATAAAGGAAATTCCTTTTTATTTAAAAATTTCGGGGTCTTACAACCTCCCCTCCTTATGAAATTTCGTCCTCGAAATTGACGACGATACTGGTGTTTGAAAAGGTGAGGATACCTCGCTTTCATTTCCGTTTCCAATTCCCGGTCATTTTCTCTATAGCATGATTCCTCCACAAAACTTTAACTTGTGGTATGACCTTTCTGACGTAGGGACATGCTCCTTCCTATCCAAGATCTTGGCGGTACCTCCTCATACGTTAAGTCTTGGCTATCTCGTCCGGTTCTAACTCAATAACGTGGTTCGGGTCTTTCACATATTTACAAAGTATAGATATGTGAAACACATTATGAACACGAGACATACTTGGAGGTAACGCAAGTCTATAGGCTACATTTCCTACTCGGTCAAGAATTTGAAATGGACCAATAAATCGTGGATTGAGCTTTCTCTCTCTTCCCAAATCTTGTAACTCCCTTCCATGGAGCAACTCGCATGACAATACATGATCCCCTACATTAAATTCCACGTCCTTTCGATGAAGATCCGCGATAACTCTTTTGTCGATCTTGTGCGTTTGTATATCGTTGTCGAATCATTTGGATCTTTTCGATAGTCATACGTCTTAACTCGGGTCCCAACAATGTTGCTTCACCCACCTCATCCCAACATATTGGAGAACGACATTTTCGTCCATATAATGCTTGAATGGAGCCACACCTATACTTGCACGATAACTGTTGTTGTAGGAGAATTCCACCAATGGTAAATACTTATCCCAACTACCCTTGAAGTCTGGGACATGAGTCTTAATAGATCTTCAAGAGTTTGAATAGTCCTCTCGATTGTCCGTGGTTTGGGGATGGTATATCTTAGAACTAAATCGCAAATCCGTGCCCATAGCTTTTTTGCAAGCTAACCCAAAATCTTGAAGTGAATCTTGGGTCACGATCCGAAACTATGGATCTGGGCATGCCATGCAACCTCACAATCTCATTCACGCACATACTAAAGCAAGGCGTTCAAGGAATAAGTCTCCTGTATCGGCAAGAAATGAGCGAGACTTGGTTAATCTATCAACAATAACCCAAATAGCATTGATGCCTTGAGAAACCGTAGGAAGACCCCAATAACGAAATCCATAGTAATGTGTTCCCACTTCCATTCCGGAATCTCAAGTGGTTGCAACGGACCCTTAGGTACAAGATGCTCCGCCTTTACACGCTGGCAAGTTAAACACGTCGAGATAAACTTTGCAATCTCTCTCTTCATATTGTTCCACCAAAATGTATGTCGAAGATCACGATACATTTTAGTACTTCCAGGATGGATTGCAAATGGCGTATTGTGTGCCTCCATCATAATCTTGTACTTCAAATCAGAGTCGTTAGGAACACAAAGTCTAGAGTGGACTCGAAGTATTCCTTCTTCATGAATTCTCGCCGGAATAGCTCCTTCTTGTACTTTTTCTTTTTCATACGCATCGCCTCTCGATTGGTGGCTTGAGCAACCTTAACTTTTTCTATTAAAGTTGGCTCTACGCGATATACTTGACATCATCGCACTCTTCGTTCCGCGATATGATCTTCTACTCAACGCGTCCGCCTACCACGTTCGCTTTTACCGGGATGGTATTGAATAGTGTGGTCGTAGTCTTTCAATAGCTCGAGCCAACGTCGGCTGCCGCGTGTTGAGTTCTTTTTGAGTGAAGAAATATTTAAGGCTTTTATGGTGCGAATATATCTCCACTTTCTCCCCATATAGATAGTGCCTCCATATTTTTAGCAACGATTCACGCTAACTCTAGATCATGAGTAGGATAATTCCTCTCATACTCTTTAAGTTGTCATGAGGCATAGGCTATGACCTTCCCACGTTGCATGAGAACACATCCTAACCCTTTGCACGAAGCATCATTTTGTGAGATAACAAATCCATCCGAACCGGATGGTATTGTTAGAACAGTCTTAGAAATAAGTCTCCTCTTAAGCTCTTGGAAACTTTTCTCGCATTCTTCGCTCCAAACGAATTTTGTATCCTTAAAGTTATTGAGTTAATGGAGTAGCGATTCGAGAAAACCCTTCCACGAATCTCCGATAATAACCATTTAAGCCCAAAAAGCTACGTACTTGATCCACCGACTTGGTTGCTCCTAACTTTGTATTGCTTCAATCTTCACGGATCAACAGATACTCCATGTTTCGACACCACGTGCCCAAGGAATGCTACTTCCTCAAGCTAGAACTCGCATTTCTTCAATTTGGCATATAGTTGGTTTTCACGAAGCCTTTGGAGTACCAAACTTCAAATGGTGCTCATGATCTTCACGGCTTTTGGAATATATGAGGATGTCATCAATAAAGACAACAACGAATTGATCCAAATATTCCTTGAATACTCGGTTCATCATATCCATGAAAGCGCGCAGGAGCATTAGTCAATCCGAAAGACATGACTAAGAATTCATAATGCCCATACCGAGTTCAAGGCGGTCTTTGGAATATCCTCGATTCTAATCTTCATTTGATGATATCCGAGCGAAGATCGATTTTGAAAAGAATTGTGCCCTTGCAGAATTTGGTCAAACAAGTCATCAATACGAGGTGAGGATACCTATTCTTGATGGTGACATGGTTCAATTCCCGATAGTCAATACAAAGTCGCATACTCCGTCTTTCTTCTTTACAAATAAAAGCAGAGCACCCCAAGGAGATGTACTGGGGACGAATGAAACCAATGTCCAACAATTTCTGTAGTTGGACCTTTAACTCCTGAAGTTCAATAGAGCCATTCGATATGGGGTTTTAGAAATGGGCTTTGTATCGGTTCAAGATCAATAAAGAATTCAACTTCACGTTACGGGGTAGACCAGGGAAGTTCTTCGGGAAATACATCGGGAAAGTCGATAACAACAGGAATATTATTCAAATTTGACGTGTCTTTATTCAAATCCATAACATGGGCTAAGAAAACGACATCCGCTTTTTTTCAATAAGCGAATAGCTTTTATGATTAGATATGATAGTGATTGATTTTAATGGTTTAGTTGCTTGAATTGCATAACGAGTTGGTTAGGAATATGAAAAAACTAACAACCTTACGAAAACAATCAATTTTGGCATGATGAGTAGTTAACCAATCAATCCCTAAAATCACATCAAAAGAAGTATCTTTAAAGAGATAAGGTCAACAGGTAAGGTAATGGTGCCAACTTGAATCAAACAAGATTTATAAGCATTGGATGTGATGAAAGTTTCTCTAACGGAGTTTCCACAGATAGGTCAAAGTCTAATTTTTCCGAGTCAAGTTTAAACGTTGAGCACATGCGGGAGAGATAAATGAATGGGTAGCAGAATTATCAAGTAAGGTATAAACTTCGCAAGAATTTATAAATAGCTTACCGTGATCACCTCGTTTGGGTTCCTCGCATTATGACGATCCAAATACAACAAACGCTTCTTCCGGAATCGTTGACTTTGACTTTTTCGGACGATGATCTTTTGAGTCACCGTCCTCATTGAACTAGGTTTATTCATCGCAATCTGATCGAAAGCGATATGTCCTTCCTTTCCACAACTATAGCATACCTTGAAGCTGAACTGTAGGCGGTTTGACTGATATGTCCCTCTTTTCGCATTTGTAGAAGATATATACCGGTGGTCGTTCTCCTCCCTTAAAACCGCTTGTCACGCAGACCGTCGTCTTCACATAGTCGTTGTTAAATCTCCTCTTTTAAAATCTCTCCCCGACTCGCTTCTTCATTTTATGGCCATGATTACCACCGAGTGGTAACCATTTTTGTCCGTCATTTCTTTCTCATTTGGTTATCATTATTCTTTTGATCGCTATCTCCGAGTACGATCCCTGGTTATGGGTCCTCAGTTGACCGTATTTCGTTATCTCGCCTAATAATTGAGCCCATTTACAACATCCGAATAAAGAGAAAATTTATGAGAAATGAGATCTTCGACGTACGCCGGGTTTCAAACCTCTAAGAAACATCCGCGTCATCGTTCCTCATTCTCCACCAAATGAGGTGAAAACGGATAACTCGCAAACTTTGCCTCGTCATTGAGACACCGCCATGTTGTTTTGTTCTAATCGATGAACTCCACTTCCTTCATACGATTTAACACTTTCGGAAAGTATTTGTCATTAAATAGCTTCAAACGTCTCCCAAAGACATCTTTGAGTGCGGTTTGGATGGGTACGCTTCATGCAGACTCCCACTGAGAGTCCGCTTCGCCACGGAACATAAAGGTGGCGAATGGAACCTACGTTCCTCCGTGCACCCCAAGACATCGAATATCTTGGTAATTTGCTTGACCCGTGTTTCCGCCATGATCGGATCCGGCTTTCCCTAAATTCGGTGGTCCCAACTCTTTGAATCGCTGGCATTTGTGACAACCCGTGAATTGCTATCATTTCCTCCTCGTATTTTGAACACGAAGTCCCTCAAATCGATTTTGCATGAACTGCAAAACCTTCTAAACATCCCTCGTTCATCATCTCGCTTTCAATGGTGTTGTTCACGGGAGGAACATGCCCGACTGTTGCACGTTCTCCTCGTTGGTGAGTACTGAGCATCTCCACGGTCTCATTTCCATTGTTAATATTCTCATTCGACATTCTCAAATCGCCATAAAAAACAAGGGTTAATTAAGGAAATCAATATATCACATAATATCCCTATATCTTGACCAACTAACAAATAAGCTTAGGTAGACACACTAGCGAAGGATTTACTCGCTCTCCCTCCTAATTCTATTCCCGATCTCCGCCAGAGATCATATCCTAAGCTCGATACCAATTGTGACGCCCCCAAAATAGGTATACATCACCTATTCAGAGTTGTCAATACATGGTATGTAAACAACTACAACTTTATTATTACAAGAAAGAAAGCGTGAGTTTGAATACAAATATTATCTTCTAGACAATATCTATACTCAAAGTATACTCAAAATACTCACAAGAATACGCCGATAATATAGAGAGAGAAAACTTCATTTTAGTGTGATTTTCAATTCTAACCCAAGACACCTATTTATAGGAAAACGCTTTAACACCAAAGCAGTAAAAATTTAATAAAATAATAATATAACTAAACAAATTCAAGCCCACCTTAGACCAACTGAATTCAGCACATTTATATCACATGTGGGATTGCAAAAACGTTTTTCTTAAATAAAACAATTAAAACTTTCAAAATCAATTATTTTGACTTCGAACTTCAATAATTCATAATAAATAGCCCTTTCATCAGAAAATTCGAATCTCGCGTGTTTTTATAGGAATTTCAATTCTCTACAACTTTTCAGAAGAAAGTTTTTCCAAATTCCAAATAGAAATTGACCGAAATCCACAAACCAGGCGATTTATTGTTTATAATCAAATTTCGATCAATAAATGGGGTCCAATGACATGTTTAACATGTTTTAAACATTTATTGCAACAAAAATACTCTTCTCCTCGTATACTCATATATCCCACATTCATTGTAAAAATATCACCAGTTAATATATTATTAAAATAATATATTTAAATAAATTATTTTATCGAAAAAGATAAAATTTCAATTTTCAACAATTATCACTATAAAATTTTCTCCATCTATATCCACATAAAATCAATATTTTTCTCATCATATGAATCAATAATTAATTATTCATAAATAATATTACAGAATCACAATATTGACAACTGGGCGGTTCAAAGGAAAGAGGGGCTTTCCAATAAGAATTTCTTCTTCTGCGCCGCAATTAGGTGACCAAACCTCTCCTTGATGCAGAACTTTCTAGACATTGCTAATAATGTTATCTAATAATATTATTAGGATAATATGAATTATTGCTTCGATAATGAAAAAATACCGTGTAATGACAATTATCAAACAACAAAGAATATAAAATATCAACGCAAAGAATTATTAACTCAATAAAATCTTTGAATAAAGAATTATCGTAACCATTATTGAGTAGTGCCTTCTTCACGTAAGAATCAATAATTGGTGCAATACTGGTAATCTTCTTTGTTCAACAACGCCAGATTAGTGTGTTTTAACCAATAGGGTATTCTAACAAAGATAATTGGTAATAACTACGTAGATTATTTAAAAACAACTTATATTTGTCGTTTTCTTCATCCAATCGCTTTCAGTTATGGGGCCCACACATGGTTCTTGCGTCGTCAGCATTTAATATTCCCACAAGCGATTTAATATTCTACAACCAAACGAATATTCCCAACGATAATGAATATTTTATAACCACTTGCTTATTTTGAAATATTTGCGTATTTAACCCTTAACTATCCACATTAATCAAATCAACCCTTACTATTTCAAAATAATAAATAAAGGAAATTCCTTTTTATTTAAAAATTTCGGGGTCTTACATCTTCTTTCTATCTGATTCTCTCTCTATAGAATTCTCTTGTGAGTCGTAGTGAATTGGTGAGAATGAAAGAAGAAATAAACTTCTATTTATAGAAAATTTCTAGCTTAGCCCTTGAAATGGGAAGAGGCAAGTGGCTTGACGACTGGTGATGTGAAAAGAAAAGTGGTTTGACGCATGTAATGTGAAACAAGTGGTTCGACGCCTGTAATGTGAAACGACAATTGGATCGACGCCTGTAATGTGAAATAACAATTGGTTCGATGCCTGTAATGTGAAACGACAATTGGTTCGACGCCTGTAATGTGAAACGACAAGTGGTTCGACGTCTGGTAAAGTCAATTACTATTGGCAAAAGTGGCTCTTAGATGATGACATCTGGGCCCCCATAGAATAAACCAAACTTATCACAAACTTCTCATAACAGACTTCTTATTTATATCAAAGATTGAATAAATATTGTCACAAATCATTTTATCTTCAATCAACACATATTTAATCTTTCAACAATTATTCATCATTAATATTATAACTCACAATATTTAACAACCAGACCATTCCCAGGAAAGAGGGTGCTTTCCCATAAGGATTTCTCCCTATTGGCGCGCAATTAGGTGACCAAACCTCTCCTCGACAGAACTTTTTAGACATCGTCAATATTGCAAATAATAATATGAATAACTGTATCGTCTCAATTATTATTGATTTAATAATATATAAAATATCGACAATAATTGAATCAAATAACGTGAGATACTATGCAGCAATTACTGTAGCAATAATTGAACAAAACTGAGTGAGTTCTCATGTAAGCATCAATAATCAATACAGTGTGCTACTATGCAACTACGCGTATTACTGTATTTTTATCACCGGGTATTTCAACAGTTAACGGTAAACTTCCACCGTTATTTCATAAAAAGATAATTTTATCGTTTCTAACTCCGACAATAATTCTGTTGTGGGGTCCACCAATGATTGTGTCGTCGTACGAATATTCCCCTACCAACCTATTATTTTATAACAACTTGCTTTACTTTGTAAAATTTTCACATATCACCCTTAACTTTAATCCTTTTATCAATTTAACCATTTACTAAATGAAATAATAATTATAAAAAAATTGAATACTTTTATTTCATAAAATTCGGGGTCTTACACATAACTTACTATGTTTATTTTATAATCTCATAAATAACTATTTTCTCAATCTAAGCAGTTTTTATATTATTATTATTATTTTGATTTTATAATCCCTAAATCACTACAAAATCTATAATGTTCGATAATGTTAAGCTGCTCTAATATTATCATTACTAAATTAATTATTATGTTTTAAAATCACTACTTTTTTAATTTCAAAATAATATTTTAAATTTATAATCCACTAAATCACTATAAATCTAAACCTGCTTTTGGTAATGTCAACTACATTACGATATTATCCTTTCTAATTTAATTATTATCTTCTAAAATCACTATTTTTAATCCCAAATTAATATTTTTATTTTATAATCCCCCAAATCACTACAAATCTAAATTGTTTTGATAATGTCAACTTTTACGATATTATCATTTCTAATTTAATTATTATCTCCTAAAATCACTATTTTTTAATCTCAAATTAATATTTTGAATTTATAATCTATTAAATCACTACAAATCTAAACTATTTTTGTAATGTCAATTTTTACATAATTACCTTTGGTTTTGAATTTTATAATATTATACTTTTTATAATATTATACCATTATATATATAAGTTCCAACATTACAAACCGTGACAACCTAATAAATCCATTTTTTAGAATTTTACAAGATTATATACCATTTATAATCTTATACCATACATTATCATACATATATATAATCACGCACTAATATGTTTATTTTATAAACCCTAAAATCAACTACTTTTCTAAATCTATTTACTAATTTAATTATGTTAAAACATAATTATTATATCCTAAAATAATTACTTTTCTAATATTATAACATTCATAATTATACCATACATTATATCATACATGTATGGTATAATAATATAATACACGTATATAATAAAATCACTACCTATCTAAAGCGTATGAGATATTATCATTACTAATTTAATTATATTACAACATATATTATACCATTTATAATTATATTACAAAATAATATTATACAATTTTAAACATTTAAAACAAAATTAAAATAACAAATAATATAAATCATAAGTCTACTATGTTGATTTTATAATCCACTAAATCACTACTTTTTCAATCTAAACGGTTTTTATATTATCGTAACGTAATTATTATCTTCCAAAATCATTACTTTTAAATCCTACATTATTATTTTGATTTTATAATCCCTTAAATCACTACACATCTAAACTGTTGTAATAATGTTAATCGTTCTAATATTATCATTACTAAATTAATTATTATATACTAAAATCACTACTTTTTTAATCCCAAATTAATATTTTAAATGTATAATCCCATAAATCACTACAAATCTAAACTATTTTGGTAATGTAAATTGTTCTGATATTATACTTTCTAATTTAATTATTATCTCCTAAAATCACGACTTTATTATATTATCATTACTCCCAGTTATTTATCCTAATTTTCTTATCAAATATCCGATCAATCCCCTTGCAGCAATTGTTGATGTCACATATCCTAATTTATTGGAAAATTTTGACGATGTCTGTTATTTCCAAGACTAAGCCATCCTTGCTCCTACACTTGATGCTATAAATAAGGTGAACGAATATGTGATGTATTTATGGCCAGGCGATGAAGTACCATATCTAATATGTCCTATGTAAGGTTGATGAAAACTCAAACAGCTATGAAGGCATTTACACCCTATAATTTTTGAGTAACATTACATCTTCTGGAATGTCGTCAAACCACAAGATAACGTTGAAGATTGGGGTTCCTGTAATGTTGCTCCGAAATATAAATCAGTGATCTGGTTTGTGCAATGTCATGAGATTAATAGTAACTCGATTGGGAAAACATCTGATAGAAGCAAAAGTAATTTCAGTCGATAATTTTGGACACAAAGTTTTCATACCTCGCTTGGTCTTAATACCGTCAAACATTAGATTACCTTTTAAATTCCAACAAAGATAATTTTCTTTGGTTGTTTGCTTTTTCATGACAATTAATAAGAGCTAGGGGAAATCTCTCTCACATGTTGGACTGTATCTGTCACGTCCAGTTTTTAGCCATAACCAATTGTATGTAGCAGTATCAAGAGTTACAAGCAAGAGTGGAGTAAAAATACTAATTTGTGACAAAGATGGACAAACATACAATACTACAAAGAATGTAGTTTTCCAGAAAGTTTTTCATAATTTAATGTAGAAAAGTTTGACTGTTTCTGGCTATTATCTTTTTGCTGCTTATTATTAGTGTAAACCCTAATTATTTTATTATTATATCTCATGAAATTTTTACTATAATCTATTTGAATCTTTTTAGGTAAACCTATGATCTGCATTTACAAAGCTATCTCGATCGAGCCAAATTCCAGTTGCAAAGACAAAAATAAACCGATAAACTCTCAACACTACCCCCTACAAAATTGTTTAGTTTTTATTATACCTTCAACTCGAAATTTTGTTAATACATGTACTGAGTAGAGTTTATGTATTTTCATTTTTTTGTTTGTGTATATATATTCATGTATAACCATTGAAAAACTTTTAAATAAGAGTATAATAGGTTTGTCTTTTACTTTTTGGATGACAGAATTTGAAATTCTATGTAAGTCCATTTCATATGTGTTTTACTCTAATTCTTTTCGTTTTTATTTAATATATGAGCTAAATTCCTTTATATTCTGTTAGTTTTCAATCCGATAAACACATAAATTTTTAGCTAAGTGTGAGACTTTTTTTATCTTGGGCAATACTATTTCCTATAAAAGAGTTGTGGAAAGATAATTATTTATTTGGTTGATAGTTTATGCAATGTTGAAATCAGCTATTAAGTATGTCTAAATTCTTATATCTCACTATTGTTCGATTCCTGTCACAAATATTTATAAGATTGCAACGACTGTTAAAAAGATCATTTAAGTTCTAATTTTTGTTTGTGTGAATATATTGAACATTCAATAAATATAACTGGATTGAAGACCTAAACTGGAAGAAACTTAAATGTGATAATCCTGGTACCTATGGTTCAATGGTAATGTGACAATGAATTTGGTGTATGTAGTGCTTGGCAGAGTTAAATTTTTGTTGTCATGCTTCTTGCATTATTTCAGGTGCATCATGTATTTTATTCTGTTTGCACAACAAAATTTTGCGCCCTACAATTTTAAATACTGTTGAAAGTGCAAAGGAGTTATATGAAGACCTTCAGATTATGGGACTTTGCATTCAATGAAAGGGGCTATGACTTCATTTTGTGGACTATATCTCACGGTGTTTATATTTATGGCTTCTTCATTTATTGCATTCTATTATATGGATTGTGGCTTTGCATGATTTGTTAAGTACTAGCATTCGGTAAATCATTTTCATCATCATTAATACATTTTTTTGGCATTATGGTAATACTGTGAGTGCCTATACAATTGTCAAAAATTGATAAAAAAAAACTAATGAGGCAATGTATTCGTTCTTTAACTATAACATTGTGTAATGTATGACACGGTGCTATACTGCTATGTTTTTGGACATGGTGTTTGTTTGACATGAAGATCCAACATAATTATTAATTCTCGTGCTTTTCAGTTTTCGCATGTAACATGTGCTTTCCCTTCATGTCTGAGGACCGAAACTGAGACATTATTTTGTTGTTTTCCCTTTCGTTTGGATGTTAGAATTCTGGTGCAAGTAAGCGTGTATGAGACATGGACTCTTCAAAATGCATCAAGTACATGTGTCAGATATTTGAGGTTTGGTGAGATTTGTGTAATGTGTAACAGATTTCAAATATACCACTAGCAATCATATCAATATAACAATTCGATGACATTGTGCATGACACTTTCTAAATATTTGTTAGTGCTTTAGAATGAAAGAGTTACCCATTTTTAACCATATTGGTTACATTATAAACATTTTATGAAGACATTAATATATATATGTATATATATACACACACACACACACAACTGTTATGTAATGTTCTGGAGTTTAGTGATCAGATTAATTATATACTTGGATATGTATTTGTGCACAAATTTTTTATACAACACTATATAACATATGTTATTAAAATTTGATAATCACACAACAATCTACCATTTTCTTATTATATTTTAATTTATTAATTGTATGTATAAATTTATTATTAACAAAATGAATAATTTCGCTGCAAAACGCGGATTTGTATCTAGTATATTACTAAACTAAACTAATTTTATTACCGTTGGATTCATGAACTAATAAAAACTTTACAAAATCTGTCCAAAATTATATGCATGCTGGATAAAGAAGGTTTACATCAAATTTCCTTTTTCAATCTCAAGGGAAAATGTTAAATTCCGAATTCCAGGTGGTCTAGTGGATGTGAAAAAAGTATTTAATTGAAATAACAATCTAATAAAAAAAGCATAATAAACATTTAAAAAATAAAATATTTTTAACTTTAGTATGTGTATATTGTTTAGGCATAAAATCATTTAATACTACAACGTTAACGAAATTAAACATATTCTACTAAATAAATTAAACCATTTACATTTGGACAATTACTACACTGAAACAAATTTCAAAGGAGTAAACAATTACTCCACTGAAACAACAAAACAAAAAGGGAAATTACTTTAAAGAAAATGATCAATGTTCTGTAGAAAGACCCGTCTTCAATTGACATTTCCCCACATCTGCATATATTGAACTCAAATTTTTAAGGCTTAACTGAAGCACCTTAGGCTCTACATAAGTTTCATCTTCTCACTCCATAAAAAAACTTGATGTTACCTTACTTCACTTCATGACAAAATTCAAAGTTTGGGAAATGACATGGAATGGGTGCGGTGCAGGGGATGCCTAAATAAAGTTGTCACTCATAAGTCATAAGCCTTTCCTTCAGTTCAGATTGCTGTTCCATGACTGTTTACAAGCTTATTCTTTTGTTTTTTCCCTAACATTGGATGGAGTGCTGTTCCAGGACTGTCTACAAGGTTATTCTTTCGTTTTTTCCCTGATATTGGATGGATGGATGGATGGTGAAGAAATAGAGGGTTAGTTGCATTTTTGCTTTGGACCAGCAAACTCTGTATTTAATAAGGTATTAGCAAATAAGGGAGTGGATGATCCTAACTTATTTTTAAAAGTACAACTTAGGATGTTTCTTGCCTAGCCTCCAGGTGGTTTGCTAAGCAGGAGTTTCGTATAAATATAGTTTCCTACAATTTGCATAGACAACACAGTGTGAAGTTCTTCTACTAGAATGTCTAAAATACCAACTGTGAGAAACTAACATCTAATACTTTGCTAATCAAATTAGTAATAACATATAACTTAAGTAAGCATAGCAGCGGTTGAAGCATCCAATCAAGGGGCCTACTTGTGGCAGATCTGGCAGCAAATGAACAATTAACTCTCCAAATGAAAATTCCAGCATCTTTATAAGAACACTCGTTCATGATAACCGAAACATGCACAAGAGAACATTTACACGGCTATACGAGTATTATCTCCTTTATTCGGTAAGGAAATAAAGTTTAATCAATTCATGGCCTTTACAAGAAACTATTATTGCACATTTTAATTGCAGAATAGGATGTGGTCACCAAATTTACATTTACCAATCCATTATTATCCCAGTAAACCAATATAGCAAGCACCTGCGTAGACAATTAAGAGGAAAATATTTACTTTATCACACCTTTAAATTTCTCTAACCAATGGACTTCCAGCCTAAGCATATTTACAAGCTAAAGAAATTCAGAATAGGCCTTCTGCTAAGTCTCTGGTATAGGCGTTAATAGTTCCTGATAGAAAGAGGAAAGTGTGAGTGCAGCTCAGAATTTAAATCAGTAAGCAAAAGAAATGAAAAATAAATTTTGTTACCTCAGAAGATCGCACATTTTGGTGTTGCCCCATGGTAGTTTTAACAGTTGTCCCCCAATTGATATGAACAGATGATGTCTTGGAGGCATGGTTTCCAGGATGTGAAAGTAAAGTTGGAGTCCTTGAAGACTTGGAAGGCAGAGTACGCCAAAGCCAAGAATCTGATGGAGATTTTGGTAAAGGTGGGGGAACAGGAAACTTGAAGTAGTTTCCATTAGATATTTCTAAATCTTCTGCTTTTGGAGGCTGCTGAGTTTCAAAATCCATGTTTACGTTGTGAGGCACCTTTGATTTTACAAAGGTAGTTAAATCATTGGTAAGACCTTCATAATGTCCAAATCCCTTCAGTGTGTTTGTCGCTAATACCTGATTTGATTTGTCAGCTAAAGATGGTACACTAAAATCAACATGTTTCTGGGAAATATCATTTAAATTTGCCTCCTCACCTTCAACGTTCAAATTTTCAGTATCCTTAAATGAAGACTCTACTAAGGGAGTATCTTCTATCGGCTTCCATTTTGAAAGATTTTTGAAAACATTCCCCCCCTTCATATCTGAATCATATGAATTTATACTAGAAGATTCCACCTTATGTACAATATCTACGTATAGAGTCTTCTCAATCATAGGACTCCCTGTGTCCAATTCCCCATTGTCAGCCAATAGTTCCTGAAAGGTGCTAGAACCTTTGCTAAGTGAACTGAAACGAATACTTTTTGCTTCCCCAGGAGTGCTGCGAAATCCTTTTTGTCCAGAAAAGGCAGATCGAGGTAATTCATTATGGTGGGTTGGCATACCATTACCCTGCAAACGTTTGTATAAGTCTGATCCTACTAACTTATGAGGATTAAACGGGCAACTAAGTTGGTCTAACTTATAATTTGAACCAATCGTATCTTCGTGAAACTCAGTTGCTTGGAGTTCACCCAATGATCTTTGCTTATAAACAGTAGTCCTGATGTGCTATAGAAAATTTAAAGTTTCAATTAATCAACAAAAAAACCGAGGAGAAAAGAAAAAAATACAGATTGGATTTTTTTTAAAGTAGTACCTCATTCTCATCTTCACAGGAAGAACCAGCAGAAGAAGAGCTACCATGTGTTCTACTACCTGGGGACATGGGTACTCGTGTCCTCACACTCATTCCCGGGACAGGGTTTAATCGGCAAAGAGAACTTTTTAAGCAAAATCGAGGTAGTAAACCACAAACTTTGGCTGGAAATTGTCCATGTTCATCATAGTCGTCTTCACTTTCTTCTAAATCTTTCTCCTGAGTGTAATGCGGTCCAACATTAGGCCCATACCGAAGTGAAGGCCTTTTATCTCCACTTACTACATTCATTATCTGTCTTGGTTGCTCCCAAACAACAGGCTGCTTCCTGGGGGCATATTGAGGTGTTTCTGAAGTCATTGCCTTAGCTGCTGGCAGGAACCGACCCATCATGAAATCCCGAGTTTGTAGATCTGCCAAGAAGGCTCCAGATGTATTTAAACCTGAATCGTCCAATCCACTTATACCACTTACACTACAATTTAAAGAGACTGATTCAGCCCTTGAAAGTGTATCAAGAGCATCCAAATACGTTTCATCACCTTCCCCTGAATCAGAACTTTCCACATCCATTATATCTCTGGAGCTCTCTAGTTTAGTTACATCTTGATTTGAAGCTGAAACACTCTGCGAACAATAGGGAATTTCCCCATGGCGCTTACTGAGACTAGGATGTTCAGAACTTTTATCAGAATCTTGTTTTGTGGTTTTCAAGATCCACCCAGGAGGAAGTTTTGGGGCAATTGGAGGTCGTTCAACAGCATGGTTTCGCGGTCTGCTTTCACCCTTGGGTTTTCCTGGGCTCTTTTCCCAGACGAAAGGAACCGTTCCTGCATTGCTTAATGGGCCTGAATTCAGCTCTGATTTATAAGTAGGAAGAGGAGGTATTTTGGATTGGGAATAATCAGTTTTCCATTTTTCATCCTTGACTGAGGGCACTGTTGGTGAGGAGCGCCTCACAGATAGAAGTGGTTGATAAAAATCTAATTGTTTGTCTTCCATCAGATTCTTAGGACTTCTGTAAATAGCACACAACCAGCTATGGCTCCGGTAAACGTGATTTAGAAAAATGAAGTGGTGCAGAAAATGACAACTGTAAAGTACATATAACTTAATTTCCGGCTCTAATCTTTGTCTACTGCTTTGTAATTTCAAACCCAGAACCCCAATCTCACCACCACCACCCCAAAAAAAAAAATAAGAAGAGGATAGATTAAAAAGAACAAAAGTAAATAGCTTCGGTTGCGACTTGATATGAATTGAGAAATCAAAGAAAGTTTTAGTGTGCCTAGACCCTAGATATAGTAGGTTGGCGCATCCAGCATGAAAATAAGAGTTGGAGTCCTAGAACATACGCTGATAGCAAACAAAACATATCTCACTGCATTTGCATTGGCAGTGACATGACAAATACTGGGAGAGAGGACCCTCGAGGAGCCAAGTATATTAAATTAAAACAAAATGGATTCAACTTTTCAAAACAATCTGATTGAAGTAACTAAGTACAACCTATAAAAACCTTGCCAATTGCCTTTTCACAAATCAACATTCGTCATCCTGCTGTATTTATATACAGACATAACCTTCCCTATGTTTCCCAATTGAGAACCTTATCAAACCCAATTACACACATCACCAAATGTTGATCCTTATTGAATTTCAATTATCAATGGACAGAGAATTTGCAGCAGAGACAACAATTTCTCCAATAATATTTAGGATGGAACATGAAACCAGGTAATAAATTCAACTACAAAAACCCTAATTTTCCCATGAACATTCATATCAGAACCTAAGAACATTTTAACTTCAAATTTATGAATAAAACTTACAACCCAACAACCATCAACTAGCATAAGCAAAACTTCAAAAATAGCCAAAACATCAATTAAGTATACAAAATAAAGATGAGAGAAACTGAGTGAGAAATAGTACCTTAAACAATGTTTATCTGATACAATCTGTTAAGCTGAATGATTGAGCATGGAGGAGCTGTAAACCAAAGAATAAACCAGAGAGATATCAACAAGTGAAGAATAAACCATTGTGTTATACTACTAATTTCCTTTAGCTCTGAGTTTGAGCTTACCTCTTGTCAATGGAAACTTCTACTATATATGTAGATATATACTATAATTTTAATGGAGGATGATATTTATTTAAAATGGGCCCAAAAGTCATAGTCAAGGGAGCCCCCAGACACCCACCATTCAACATCCGAGTTTGAAATCTGTGACAATAAATACATCTCCATCGTGTGTTGCCTCTCAACCTTTTTGTAAATTTGATTTTTAAAGTCTCGTTGCATGGGAAGTAGTTAGTATGAAATTTATTTTGGAGTAAGTTGATCAATTAATTAATAAAATATTGGTACGCAGGTGAGATTGTATGTGTATCATTATTCTATTGGTCAATTAACCAACTTATCAAAAAATAACTTCATGCTAACCGGATCCCGTTACATGAGATCAGATCTTCTGTCCCTATTTTCTATGTCTTTCTTGTGTTCCCCCACTTAAATGTTGACACTCAATCTTTTACTTAACATCAATTAATTTTAAAATTAAATAAAAAGCTAGATGTCAAAATTTAAGTGGAGGAACACAAGGGGACAGGAAAAAATGCTTTCTCGTTACATATACTATACAATTATAATAATTATATCAATTAAATTTATATTAATTTAAAATTTAATATATCATCATTTAATCTCAAAAATTAAATTATAGTATTTTGAAACGAATAAAATATTAATATATTTTTGATACCTGTACTACTGGGTGGTGCGCTAGCCTATATGGCGAATGCTACTAATTAATTAGGTACATCATTTTTCTCACTTTTAACATTGTATTTCTGTAAAATGATTGAGGTTCTCCCTTATCAATATTGTAATGATTTTACATGATTTGGTTCTTTCGAATCATAATTTATTATTAATTATTATAGGGTGGGACTGCACTGCACATACTCTCTAGTCTATCCATTCTAAAAAAATACAACTTATTTTTGTATTTAAAACTAAATTTTAAAATTTAATATTGATGTGATTTTGATTAAATTTTGAAAATAATAATTTTTCCCTTTTTTTTATTTGACGCTTTAGAGTTGCGAATTAAAATTATTATTAAATCTCAAAATTACGTCATACATGAAATATGTGTTGGGATACATAATCACATATCAAACAGATAATGCACAATTAGTGCATATAGATCAAAGTAAGCTTATAAACTCATACATTGGCCATACAAGTAATCATAACTATTGTGAAAGTAAATCTTAGCTATTGTTTGATAAAGCTGAATGTTAAAATCTGAACAGTTTAAACATTTGAATAGTATAGAGCATCTATCCAAAATTGTTATTTGATAAAACTGCAGCTAGAAAACAGAGCCTCTACAACAGTTGTTCATTGGCATTGCACTACACAAGGATTTTGTTTCATATTTAATCAAGTTACATAGCCCATACAATCGTTCATCTCGAAATGAAGATGCATGCTTACATTTCGAGCATAACATTTCAAGGATGAAGTTTGCTTAATAGGTTGATTCTAAGCAAAAAAACAAAAGAAATATATATTTCTGAAATTATTTATAGAAGGGCTTCCTAAGAGGAAAATACATACAATGGCAAGTAAGGAAAATCATTTTTTTTTTAAAAAAAAACATCTTTTCTCCCTCCCCTTCCTCCTCTTTTTCTATATGTTGTATGTTATATATTAAAAACACCCAAACTAAAAGCATTTTTTCAAGAATAAATTTGATTAGCTACGTCACGAATCGATAGCTTCTTCAGTATTTTTCATTCGATAGTTGAAAACAAAGCCTCGTGAGCGATATTAATTTACATACACATGTATATGATGCCAACAAAAAATACCCAAAATAGTACTGAAGGAGATTTGAAAAAAAAAAGTTTGAAATCACAAAAAATTTAGAGTAATCACCAATAGAGCAATAATGAACAATAGATGAAGAAGTGAGATAAGATTTACAGGCGAAGGAATAGTGAAAATTTGAGAGGGAGCAACAAACAAGAGTGGCATACGGAAACTATAGAAATCAGTAGGTTAAAATTGTATTGGGGATAAAGAAATGATTTTGTAATATTGTTGAGGTTATTTTAGTAAAAAAAATATAAACTCTCTCAGATGTGGCTCTAAATAATTTAGCATTATTTTTTGAATTTTACCGATTAAAATATAAATTTTTTTATCAAACAAGTTGTGTATGTGATCGAATTAGATACACACCTATTAACAGCCTTTGTATTTTTGTATTAGGGTAATTCACAACAATCCCAATTCCCACCTTTTTGAAAGTTTGGAACCCTTTCTTCCTTCAAAATGTTGAGGCATTAATTAATATAATTCAGTCATTGCTCACAAGGCGCTTTCTTGGAAGGAGTTGTCCAGAATTTTGACATGCCTGACTTGAACTGTTACAATCATCAACCAATCAATATCAATATTTTACTCCACCTAACTATAACAGTATCAATACTTTCTTGAATAGATGATTTTTTAATTTGACCAACTTCTTCTGAGTAAATATCGAGTTAAATAAATTAAATTGAATTTAGTCATCCTTCACTAAATACCCTATACAAATTTCTATACATTTTAGCTCCCCTAAACTCTTCCACCATAATTATCAAAGTCCTAACATATATATATATATATTTTAGCGATAAGCAAATGTAAATGAATTAGCACTAAACGAAAAAATTAAATTAAAATTCGAAAAGTACTACAATACCTAAAGACTCTTTTCAACCTAAAATAACTTACTATCAGACATAACTATTATCATAATTCACCACACCACCACAATAATTAATACATACTCAATCATCAACACATATCCAACCACCAAAACATCAATCTAGTATTCTTAATTTCAAAAAATTATAGAATTTCCTTCAAAAAATAGTACATCCGTAAAAATCTAAACCGCGCTCTACAAAATTACAATCATCAATAAATATCCAAACCATCAAAACAACCATCATTCCATACCCAAAATCATCATAACAATGTATAATTAGTTAACTTTACAAAAGACGGAACACAAAAAATAAACACATGCAAAAAATAGAGAAACAACTTCGTATTCTTTACAGCTTACACCAAGTATCTTTCGATGTATACCTGAAAATATTTGAAATATAAAAATTATCGCAATATGTGAGGCAAAATAAAACAATTGTAAATCCGAAACTTAAGACCCCTTACTTTACCCTGAATTATCTAAAAAACAAATGAGCACACACATGTGTATATAGGGGGGGGGGGGATGATTTAGATTGATATAAGTAAACTGAAAATTGTTATGATTCACTAATACGAAATAGTAAATCTTATAATTAGTAGTACTTTTAGTCTTTTAGATAGTTTACAATATTTCATCATTGCAATGATTAAAACTAAATGAATCTATGTCAATTTTGAATTTGAAAACGTCTCAAACAGATGAAGTATTAAACAGGAAGGTATAAAAATATACAGACTCAAAGACACAAACTATGTACCAATAGTTAACCATTTCAGAAAAACAAAGATTCACTTTAGATTGAACCAAACTTCTGAAACTAAATAGTTGGAAGAGCAAATGAGGACATTCACACAACATTACATGGTCACTGCACTATTTCAGAATTAAATACCTTTTGAAGTTTCACAATATTTTAACAAAAGAAACAGTCTTAAAACAAAAACATAGTCCCCTAATTAACAACAAAGAAGAAATAACGACAAATTTACAAATCAAATTAAAAAGTAAAGATTGATTATGGATACTCGCTAATAAGAAACATGTTGTAAAGAATGTTAGGAAATACACTTTTTTATATGCCTTTATGTAAGACCCCAACTTGTTATTAATGAAATTAAATTTTCTCTATTTATTATTTTGAAATAGTAAGGGTTGATTTGATTAATGTGAATAGTTATGGGTAAAATACGCAAATATTTCAAAATAAGCAAGTGGTTATAAAATATTCATTGTTGTCGGGGGAATATTCGTATGGTCGTGGAATATTAGATCGTAATGGGGAATATTTATGACAACAGTAGATGACCATGTATGGGCCCCATAACGAAAGCGATTGGATGAAGAAAACGACAAATATAAGTTGTTTAAAAATAACGACGTAGTTATTCAGATTATCTTGTTAAAATACTTTATTGGTTAACACACTACGTGACACCTCAGGTATTGCACCAATTATTGATTCTTACGTAAAGAAGGCACTACTCAATAATGGTTACGGTAATTACTATTCAAAGATTTTATTTTATTGATTTAATAATTGATGCGTTGATATTTTATATCGATGTTGTTTCAATAATTGTCATTATTACGATATTTTCATTATCGAAGCTAATAATTCTTATTATAAGAATAATATTATTAGATAACATTATTGGCAATGTCTAGAAAATTTTGTCTAAGGAGAGGTTTGGTCACCTAATCGCGCCAAGAAGGAGAAATTCTTATTGGAAAGCCCCTCTTCCATGAATCGCTGCACTGGTTGTCAATATTGTGATTCTCGTAATATTATTTGTGAATAATTAATTATTGATTCATATGATGAGGAAAATATTGATTTTATGTGGATATAGATGGAGAAATTTTTAATGTGACAATTGTTGAAAATTGAAATTTTATCTTTTTCTGATAAAATAATTCATTTAAATATATTATTATATTTTAATAATATAATAATGATGATGTTTTTACGATGAATGTGGGATATATGAGTATATGTGGAGGAGGAGTATTTTTGTTACCAAAAATATTTAAAGCATGTTTTATGTGTCGGTGGACCCCATTTCTTGACTGAAATTTGATTATAGCCTGTAAAATCGCCCGTTTGTGGATTTCGGTCAATTTCTGTTTGGAATTTAAAAAAACTTTCTTCTGTAAAGTTGTAGAGAATTGAATTTCCTATAAAAACTCGCGAGTTTCGAATTTTCAGACAAAAGGGCTATTTATTGTGAATTATTGAAGTTCTAAAGCTCCGAAATAATTGATTTTTGAAAGTTTAAATTATTTTAAATTAGAAAAACGTTTTTTCTTACTTTTTATAGAAGGTGGCATGTGTTTATTGAGCAGAAATCAGATTTCAAGAGTGGCGTAGGAATTTTGATATATATATTTATATTTTATTAAATTTTCTGTTTTGGTGTTCTAAGCATTTTCCTATAAATAAGGTGCTTAAGTTAGAATTGAAAATTACACCGTAAATCAAGTTTTCTCTCTATATTATCGAGCGTATTCTTGTGAGTATTTTGAGTATTGCTTTATATCTTGCAAGTTCAAGTCATACTTTATATCCTGTTTTCAATTTGTAAATCTTGATCTTTCGAGGTAAGAGATATTATTTTTTTAAAAATGATATTATTTCTTTCAATATCATTATGCCAAAGTATTGATCTGAACTTTTAATCAAATTTGGAACTTTTGTGTTGGGAGTTCTTATTCACGTATACGATAATTATTCATTGATTATCTGAATTATTCACTTAATACTCAAGACTATTCACTAAAAAATTAATTTTTTTTTTTTTTCGTCTAAAATATCTATTATGGATACTAGCTTTGATTGTATCCATGTTTTGATCATTCTTGAATTTTACACCACTATAATTATTTTTGAGGTATTTTTTGGACATGGATAAAAAAAATACGAATCCTTAATCCTTAATCCTTGTCATTTTGTTTCTTTGGATTCATTTCTTTAAAAATATTTTTCATCATCCTTAGTCTTAAATGATGATATTATTGAATATCTTTGGCCCTGTAGTGCAAAGATGAATGATTTCGATAAATATCTTTGCCCAGTAGTGCAAAAGATGAGCAGTGTTTAGATGAACATGATTAATGATGAATATCTTTTTGGCTGTAGTGCAAAGATGAATATTTGATTCTAGATATATATTGATTGATGTTACTGAGGGATAAAAGATGAGCGATGAACTTTTAAATTCATACATAGAAGATAGTTGTTTGCATTCTCTACTTAACTCTTCTAATGAATTATTATTTCACCGCGAATATTGATTTAAAACTTGTTATCTATTGTATTCTATTAGATTTTCCCGTTGAAGACTAACGATAATTTGTTGTATATTATCTTAGTCATAATATTCTTTCTTGGGCTAGTTGAGCTCACCCTTTTCCTTTTTGTTCCATTTTTCTTCTCGGAGAGTCGAGAATATGGCGAAAGTATTTAGTCGGGGTATGGAATGAAGGTTCTAGAGAGAGTTGTTTAGTAGTCATCACCATTTTTATAAAATAATGTATCATTAAATGTGATGAGGATTTATTTGAGTATAGATATTGTCTGTAGAAGATAATATTTGTATTCAAATTCAGCTTTCTTGTTGTAATAATAAAATTGTAGTTGTTTACATACTACGTATCGACAACTCGGAATGAGTGATGTATACCTATTTTGGGGCGTCGCGGTTGGTATCGAGCTTAGGATATGATCTCTGGCGGAGATCGGGGAATAGAACTAGGAGGGAGAGACGAGTAAATCCTTCAAAGTGTGTCCTACCTAAGCTTATTTGTTAGTTGGTCAAGATATAGGATATTATGTGATATATTGATTTCCTTAATTAACCCTTGTTTTATGGATGATGATTTGAGAATGTCGTCGAGAATATTAACAATGGAAATGAGACCGTGGAGACGCTCGCATCTGTACTCACTAACGAGGAGAACGTGCAACAGTGGCAATGTTCCTCCGTGAACAACACCAATTGAAAGGAGATGATGAGCGAGGGATGTTTAGAAGCTTTTTGCGCAGTTCATGCAAAAAATCAGACGAGGAGACTCGTGTTCAAAATCTGAGGAGGAAATGATAGCAATTCACGGGTTGTCACAATGCAAGTAGTTCAAAGAGTTGGGACCACGAATTTAAGGGAAAGCAGATTCGATCATGGCGGAAACATGGGTCAAGCAAATTACCAAGATATTCGATGTCTTGGGATGCACGGAGAACGAAGGTTCCATTCGCCACCTTTATGTTTCGTGGGCGAAGCGGACTACTTGGTGGAGTCGTGAAGCGTATCCACATCCAACGACTCAAAGATGTCTTGGGAGAGCGTTTGAAACTATTTAATGACAAATACTTTCACGAAAGTGTTCGTATATGAAGGAAATGGAGTTCATCGATTAGAACAAAATAACATGGCGATGTCTCAAGACGAGGCAAAGTTTGCGAGAATTATCCGTGTTTGCACCTCATTTGGTGGAGAATGAGGAACGTATGACGTGGATGTTTCGAGAGGTTTGAAACCCGACATACGACAATATCTCATTTCTCATAAATTTTCTCTATTCGGATGTTGTAAGCAGGCTCAATTATTAGAAGCGAGATAACGAAAGTACACAACCGAGGGACCACAATCGAGGATCATCCCGGAGATAGCGGTCAATAAAACAACGATAACCCGGTGGAGAAAGAAAAAGACGAACAAAAATGGTAACCACTCTGGTGGTAATCATGGTCATGAAAATAGAAGAAAGCGAGTCGAGGAGGAGATTTTAAAAGAGGAGATTTAACAACGACCGTGTGAAGACGCAGCGGTCTTGCAGAAGAAGAATCGGTTCTAAGGGAGGAGAACGACCACCCCATTATATGCTATAAATGCGGAAAGAGGGACATATCGATCAAAGCGCCCACAACATTTCAAGGTATGCTATAATTGTGGAAAGGAAGGACATATAGCTCGAGATCAGATGCGAGAGCGAAACCTAGTTCAATGGGGACGGTGACTCAAAAAATCGCCCCAGAAAAGTCAAAGTCAACTGTTCTCGGAAGAAGCGTTTGTTGTGATTGGTCAAAATGCGAGAACCCAAACGAGGTGATCACGGGTAAGCTATTTATAAATTCTTGCGAAGTTTATGCCTTACTTGATAATTTGCTATACCCATTCATTTATCTCTCCGCTTGTGCTCAACGTTTAAACTTGACTCAGGAGAAATTAGACTTTGACCTATCTGTGGAAACTCCGTTAGAGAAACTTTCATCACATCCAATTGCTTATAAATCTTGTTTGATTCAAGTTGGCACCATCACCTTACCACTGTTGACCTTATCTCTTTAAAGATACTTGCTTTTGATGTGATTTTAGGGATTGATTGGTTAACTACTCATCATGCCAAAATTGATTGTTTTCGTAAGGTTGTTAGTTTTCATATTCCTAACCAAACCCTTTGTTATTTAATTCAAGCAACTAAACCATTAAAATCAATCATCGTTATATCTAATCATAAAGCTATTCGTTTATTGAAAAACGGATGTCAAGCTTTCTTAGCCCATGTTATGGATTTGAATAAAGACACGCCAAATTTGAATAATATTCTGTTGTTATTGACTTTCCGACGATTTCTGAAGAACTTCCTGGCCTACCCCTTAACGTGAAGTTGAATTCTTTATTGATCTTGAACCCGTACAAAGCCCATTTCTAAAACCCCATATCGAATAGCTCTATTGAACTTCAAGAGTTAAAGGTCCAACTACGTGAATTGTTGGACATCGGTTTCATTTCTTACTAAGACATCTCCTTGGGGGTGCTCTGTTTTATTCAGAAAGAAGAAAAGACGAGAGTATGCGATTTTGTATTGACTATCGGGAATTGAACCATGTCACCATCAAGAATAGGTATCCTCTACCTTGTATTGATGACTTGTTTGACCGATTACCTGAGGGCACAATTTTTTCAAAGATCGATCTTCGTTCGGATATCATCACGGTGAAGATTAGAATCGAGGATATTCCAAAGACCGCCTTTAAGAACTCTAAGACGGGCATTATGAATTCTTAGTCATGTCTTTCGGATTGACTAATGCTCCTGCGGCTTTCATGGATATGATGAACCGAGTATTCAAGGAATATTTGGATCGATTCGTTGTTGTCTTTATTGATGACATCCTCATATATTCCAAAAGTCGTGAAGATCATGAGCACTATTTGAAAATTCGGTACTCTCAAAGGCTTCGTGAAAACAAGTTTTATGCCAAGTTGAAGAAATGCGAGTTCGCTCGAGGAAGTAGCATTCCTTGGGCACGTGGTGTCGAAACATGGAGTATCTGTTGATCCGTGACAAGATCAAGTAATACAAAGTTGGGAGCAATCAAGTCGGTGTGGATCAAGACGTAGTTTTTGGGCTTATTTGGCTATTATCGATGATTCGTGGAAGGGTTTTCTCGAATCGCTACTCCATTAACCCAAATTTAACTCGGAAGGATACAAAATTCGTTTGAGGCGAAGAATGCGAGAAGAGTTTCCAAGAGCTTAAGCGGAGACTTATTTTAAGACTGTTTCTAACAATACCATCCGGTTCGGATGGATTTGTTATCTGCCGATGCTTCGGGAAAAGGGTTAGGATGTGTTCTCATGCAACGTGGGAAAGTCATAGCTTTATGCCTCGCGACAACTTAAAGAATATGAGAGGAATTATCCTACTCATGATCTAGAGTTAGCGTGAATCGCTCGGCGCTTAAAGATATGGAGGCACTATCTATATGGGGAGAAAGTGGAGATATATTCATACCATAAAAGTCTTAAATATTTCTTCACTCAAAAGAACTCAACACGCTGCAATGACGTTGGCTCAAGCTATTGAAAGACTACGACCACACTATTCAATACCATCCCGAAAAGCGAACGTGGTAGCCGACGGCGTTAAGTAGAAGATCATATGCAGGAATGAGTGCGATGATGTCAAGTATATACGACAGAGCCAACTTTAATAGAAAAAGTTAAGGTCGCTTCAAGCCACCGAACCTTGATCGCGTATGAAGAAGAAAGTACAAGAATGTGCTATTCCGTGGCGAGAATTGATGAAGAAGGAATACTTGAGTCCACCTGCACTTTGTGTCCCTAACGACTTTGATTTGAAGTACAAGATTATGATGGAGCACACAATACACCATTTGCAATCCATCCTGGAAGTACCAAAATGTATCGTTGTGACGCCCCCAAAATTAGGTATACATCACCCATCTTGGGTAGTCAGATACATGGTACATAATTTAAATACAACTTACTAATATAACTGTCGTGTACAATACGACATAAACGGTGAGTTTGAATACAAATATTGTCTACTAGATATTATACAAACTCAAAAGGAGTCCTCATTACAATTGTTATCACACTATTTCACGTAATAAAGTGAGGACTACTAATGATATCCTCGGACCATTACTCCGCTCCTCGACAGGCTCGTCTCCAAATTATATTCTCATTTCAAGAGAAGAAGAAATGAGTGAAAGAAAGGGTGAGCTCAACTAGCTCAAGAAGAAATATTATGACTAAGATAATGCGTAATAAATTATCATTAGCCTACAAGAGTGTTAAACCGATAAAATATAATGAACATCAAGTTTATTTCTACAAATGAACCAAAGAATCCATTAAAAGAGTCAAGTAGAAAATAAAATCTACTATCTTTTATGATTTAAAAGGTTTTTCATCATCGTTATATTTGAGACTCCGGCTTTAATAAATATTCCACATCATCGAATCACCCCCCGCACTACTACGGCCGAGGATATTCTTTAAGATCACTTAACCACAATTATTCACGACTACGTGAAAGTAGTATGCACACAAGCCAATCATGTTTGATGATAAAGCATATACTTTGTAACAATCTTATTCATTTATTAATAAAAAGTATTAATTTATTAAAGGCTTTTAATTATCTACATGATGTTTGTTTTATAATATGTGATAAACCCATAGTTTTAAGCAATGCTTTTAGAATAATGATGATGATCATTCTAATGAGATCTAAATTCTTAGAAAGCTTAAAACTAAAATAATTCCCAATCATTGGATTACTAAATTGGGGATTAGTGAATCCGGATAGATCGGGTACATACGTTGTTTGCTTTCATTGGATGAGGATGATTGATCTCATGATCATTTGTGTGAGACACTAAAAGCAAGTATGTAGGTGCTTATTAGAGAATAAGTTCATCGAACGTGGCTCGCTAAGGAATACCTAATGGAGTTTTATTCATTCGTCAATAGGAATTCTGTAGTGATGATAGTAGAAGACATGATCCTTGGACTTGAGATTATCATAGTATCTTGTGTATGATGAGTTATACTTTGACTTATTCCTTAAGACCCTTAGGGTATATCAAAGGGTATGCTTGGGTATAATAAGTTGTACATGGAGATAATGTATGATCAATAAAGAATCTACCACTTCTAATAAAAGAAGAGAAATGTCCTATGTGATTCGATAAATGACAACCCAAAGAGTCCTGGTCGAGAAGCGTAATGAAATTAGAAAGGAGTTTCTAATTTGCATTATTTGGAGTTGTGCATTTAAGAGTCGAAATACATATAATTAAATAAAATAAGACTTGACAAGAATTCCATGTCTTATATTTAATTGGGACATCAGATGGTGGAAGGATTGAATCAGACAGTAACTATTTACTCAAAGGTTCTTTAATGATTAATGTTGAAATCTATATTATCCGGAAAGTCGTTGATCGCTAGTGGAGGCTTATCCCTATGTAGAATAAATATTATTTAAATAAATTAATTGTTTAATTTATTTATTTAAATAAGATTAGAATTGTTCTAATTGATTTATTCACAACCCTAGGTTTAATATGGAGAACCTAAAGGGTCACACCATAAAAGGAAGAATAATTATTTAAGAAGTTAATGGCATAATCATAATAATATGTTAAGTATATTTAATTTAATCTATGGTGATAGAATAAATTAAATAGCTTAATATTTATTATTTAATATTTTAGAAATATTAAATATAAATTAATAAGAGGAGTCTTATTAATATTATTACAATTATTATTATTTTAATTTCTAAAAGAGTTTAGGAATTAATTTAATATAAGTACTCTCATTTATTTCTAATTGGATTAGGAAGGAAAATTAGTTAAAGGAGTTTAATTAATTATCCCTAATAAGATTAAGGAGCTTAATTAATTAAAAGAATTTAATTAATTAAATAAAACCCAATTCCTTAATTGTTAAGGTGGGTTGACAACATCTATAAATAAGAGGAGTCTTATTATGGGGTAAGGGGTTGTTGACTTTTTCAACATACTCGACATAATTCCAATTGTTGGAGAGAGATAACCTTTTCTACATAGAGATGAAAACCAGGTTTGAGCCAAATACCCATCTTCTTGAATTTTCTTCTTCCTTGGTGGATCACCCTCAGAGGCCAAACATTTGGGTGGCTAACGTTGATCAAAGGAAGGAACCAAACCGGTGGATTTAAGATTGAACGCGAAAAGGATTTGGAGGTGAACTTGCACGAGGAAGCTCGATCTTGAGGGTATGATTTTATTCTTTATCTTTTCGTTTAATTAATAATTATGCATAAAGGGTGATCCGGGTATATGGTTTGTAAATTTTAAACTCGATTTTTACACGCTCCGCACTTTTTATGCAATTTGATTCGTTCATGAATATTACAAACCTAACGATTGGCATCGAGAGCCAAACCTTTACGCTAATTATTAATTGTTTGATTTGATATGTATATTGATATGTGTTTAGAACAATTTAATTGGGCATAATTTTATTGTATAAAATTTAATAATAAAAAAAAAAAAAAAAAAAAAACCGTCGCATTTATTTTTTTTTTTTGAAAAACCGTGACCCATTTCATAATTTTAAAAGGTTGCGCCTGAATCAAATTCGTGAATCACAAATTCGTGGGCAATCAAATGGTTTGGGTAAAGTTACACTTAGTATTAAGCATGGCAATTTTTTTTTTTTTTTTTTTATGTTAAGCAGGATGTCACGTAAATCGAGGTAGTGATTGGTATAATATATATATAGTATATATTATTATACTGAAAATTTTATATATTATATATATTACATCCGTAATATATATATTAGGTATATATGATATATATATTCTTAATAATTTTATTATTAAAATAAAATTTTATTTTAATCTTAAATAAAAGTTTATTTTAATTTTAAAATAAAAGGTTTATTTTAATTTTAAAATTAGAATTTCATGCTAACTAATTAGAGTTGGAATTGGATTCCATGATAACTAATTGGAGTTGAAATTGATCTTTCCTTAAATAAAGGAGTTTATTTAGATATGAAATAGATTTCATATTATTCATTAAAAATAAAAGAGTTTATTTGTGAATGGAAAGAGAATCCTAATTTCCTTAAATAAAGGAGTTTATTTAGATATGAAATATGATTTCATATTATTCAAAATAAAGAAGTTTATTTGTGAATGGAAAGAATAATATCCGTGGTTCCTTTAATAAAAGATTTTTTTATACATGGAATTGGATTCATAATTAATTAAAATAAAAGAGTTTATTTTAATTAAAGATTTTTTTTTATTACGTGGAATTGGATTCCATAATCAATTAAAATAAAGGAGTTTATTTTGATTAAATATTTTGATTAAAATAAAATAGTTTATTTTATTCAAAATTGGATAAATTAAAATAAAATAGTTTTATTTTGATTTAAATTTGGATTAAAATAAAGGAGTTTATTTTGATTCAAAATAGATTTTATACTAAGTAAATTTGCCCATTAAATGATATCAATATATATATTAAATGTTTATTATTCATAAGATGAATGTTATTTATTGATCATATGGTGATGTGTATGATAATAAATGGGATTGATTATGGACTATTGAATTAAATGAGATTGGATTTTATTTTAGTTGGATGCATGAATGTATGGGTTTTATTAAATGGGGTCTCGTGCACCTCGCCTTCTCTAATTTTTCTTAATGTAAATTCTATCTCTCTCCTATGTACTTCCCTCGATCACGATCAAGGTTTCTATTTATTTTAAATAGTTTTGTAATAGGAATAGTTAGAATTATTTTGAAGAATTGGAGATCAAGGGACAAGAAGCGCTTGAAGACCCGTTTCTAATGGAGCAGGGTTTAAATGTAATAGTTATATTTAAATATTATTTTCGCACCCTAGGGTTTGACCTTTTTGGTTCACTTGGTGGCTCTAGTGAACCAAACTAGAATAAAAGTCCATAATCAATCCCGGGTAGAATATAGTATTCTATATGCATGCTTATACTATATATATTATATATTATGCTAACATGCTTCGTGATGTTCATCAATATGACGCGTATTTTTATATATATATATATAAATGCGCTGCCGCTAAACAAGATGAGACAAATTTAATAATAAATCCCTCAAATTTTTATATTAAGTCCTAAGCGCTCAAAGATATTTGGAATATCGAACGTCGCCTTCTAGCATGATAAAATTAATAGAGTATTAAATATTTAATATGAGTTTGTTGTGTCACCACAAGGCAAGTATTAAGTATTTAAGATGTTAATTTATCACATTTGATGCTTATAAAGAAAATTGAACAATATTGTTTTGTTGTGTCACCACAAGGATGATATTTTCTTTTTGAATATATGGAGTGCTAGGTCGGACTTAACTTGGATAATTTTGATTTGGATGTGCCACCACTGATCAAAATAATCTAAGAGGCAAAAAAGAAAAGGAGTCAGATAGTTGATGTAATTGACAAAAGTTGTCTACCTATTTATTTATATATAGTTTGTTGTGTCACCACAAGGCTATATACATTTGAAATGGGATCCTTATTCTCACTAAGCAAATCTTTAATTAGATTTTGCCGAACTATATAAGTGAGGTAATATAGTTTGAAGAAAATAGTGGGAGATACCAATTTAAAACAAGACCTAATTTATTTTGGTAATTAATAAAAGAATGTATGTTAAAATGTTGTTAATTACAAATTCATTTACGTAATTTTACAATGTCTAAAATTACTATCATCGCAAAGCATATTAGATGCTAAATTAATCGTAATCAATTAAAGCGGATTGGTTAAGGAATTTGAGAATAGTTCTCATAATTTGAAAAGTTATCTTATGTCCCCCATATCGCTTATCCTCAAGAATGGTTTGCGCATAATGCCTCTGAAGAAGACATTGCTACTTTTAGAAAGTGGCAAGATGATGCATAGTTGGCTCAATGCATCATGCTCGCATCTACGAAAGTAACGAGCTTGCCGTCGCATGAAACTATGGATGCTTCTACTATATTCTCGCACATCAAGTAGTTGATGGTGAGGAAAGTAGGACCGATAGATATCGATATCTAAGGAGCTCTTCCGATCTAGAATGACCAATGGCACTATAAGATGCATAAAAAGTTCTTAACATAATCAATTTGATTGATCAATTAAGACAACAGTTTTGTCATGGATGGAGAGTTGAGCCAAGATTTGATCTTGCACTCACTCCCGGACTCATTTCACAATCGTTGTGAATTTTCATATGAACAAGCTAGATATCGTGCTCATTGATTTGCTTAACATGTTGAAAAATGTTGAGAGTCACTTTTCAACCAAGAAAGACCATGTCTTCTTTGGTAGGGGCCAAAGGATCTTGAAAAGAAGAACGATTCAAAGAAGGTAAGCAAAAGCGTAAACAAAGGATAATAAGAACAAAATCGACACGGATAAAGAAAGGAGTTTGCTTCCACCGCAATAAGCCCGGACTTTGGAAAGAAAGCATGAGAAGCATCTTGCAGAGGCTAAACAAAGAAGCTTAGTGAAGTTTTTGATTATATCGATTTTTTGTTCATGATTGAAATAAATTTTTCTTTAAGTCAAGGTTCTACTTGGGTATTGGATACCGACTTTAGTTATCATAAATATACATTTATGAAGGACCAAGCGAAGTAGAAAGTTAAACAAAGATAAGTAATCCTATGTGTGGAAAATGAAGCAAAGGTTGCTGCATTAGCTATAGAAACTTATAGTTTAGCAATGCCTACGGACAAATCTATTAAGTCAATAAATTGTTATTGTATTCCTGTTCTTGTTAAAAATATTATTTCCATTTTATTGTTGGACAATGAAATCTTTGGTATTATAATTAAGAACAATTGTTGTTCTATTTATAATAATAATGTTTTGTATAGAACCGGAATATTACTTAATGGATTTTGTATACTTGATTTACGTGAAAATATATTTTGCATATTGAACAAACTAGTATAAGAAAAGGAGATGATCATTCAAAGAGTTGAATGTATGTATTTGTTGAATACAAGTGTGAATTATTTGAAAGGTTCAAAGAATTCGTAATGAAACAAATTGGCAATGTATTAAGATTCTTTGATTAGATCAAGGAATAAATACTCGTGCAATAAGTTTTCGGATAATCTCAAATGGTTTTTCATAATGGACACATCCCGATACGCAATAATTGATTGATGTAATCGAAAGGAAAATCATACCTTGTTGGACATGGTACGGCCTATAATGATTTTACCGACATTCTAGTATCCTTCAGGATCATGTCCCAGTAAAAATGGTCAAGATATCTATGAAAAGGTTTGAAGGATAAGCTTTGGGACAAGATTTGACAAAGTGTCAATTTGTGGAACATCCTAAAGTAAGTTTAGGTATATGTTCTATAATTCTACTTAGCAAAAGGTGTTTGTTGTAAACACGCTTCTAAGATAAAGGTGTTTATCATTGAAGGGCTAGTGGGAGGATAATAGATCTTCAAGAGTTCAAGAACCACAAAACACTATAAGTCAAATAAGAGAACACGTAGATGATAGACCTATTGTACCACAAATCAATCGAATCGGAATAGTACCAAAGATACCTAGGAGGTATGGATTCATCATGGATGATGATGATGAGGTACACATCATAGAAGATGATGATCCAGAGTTACATTCGATGAGGTAAGACTTCTAGTGTGTACAAAAGGGTCAGTGGGAGCGTCGTGAAATTTCTAGTATTATATGTTGATATTCTACGGATGAGGAATTATATACCAATGCTACAATCAGTAATGATAAAGTTGTCTAAACATTCCTCCATGAATAATTTGGAAGAGTATCATTATTGGGGATGCAAATCTATATAGATAGATTTAAAAGGATGCTCGACTTAACCCAATGAACGTATATTCATTTGATGCTAAAGTCGTTTAGCATGGCAAACTCCAAGAGATGTCTCATGTTGATGAGCTATGGAGTGTATCTCTCTTTATAATCCCCAAAGACTCCTAAAAAGAGAGGTCGCATGAGTGACAATCATGCATGCAATGAAATGTACGAGACCTGATGTTGATCAGTCATATTCTGGAGAAGTTCACTATGAGTCAGTGAAAAACATCTTAAAGTGCTTAACCGGCACTAAGGATGTGATCATATTCATGGTGGGTCTAAATTAAAACCAGAGGGCTTAATGGACTCAAGTTTTTCGTATGCATCAAGACGACGGAAAATCCACTTTAAGGTAAAGTGTTACCTTGAACGATGGTGCGTTGAATTGGAAAGGTTCCAAACAAAGAAAGAGTTCTTTGGTTTAGTGATAAAGACAAAGTAAATAGCTATAAATGAAGTCGCAAGTTGATTGTTTGGATTAAAAGTTCATTACGAAACTAGAAATAGTTCCTAAGTCTCATCTTGGATCTAAACATGTGTTGTGGCACTTTCATTTGATTATTAGAATCATTGAAAGATGGGAAATCACTATAGAGATAGTGGACTCTCAAGAACAACATTACATATCCATTAACTAAAGCTTATCCAATGCAGCAGGATAATCGTCACTTGCAGAGAAGAAGAGTATGAGTTACCATGACGATTGGCTTTAGTGCAAGTGGGAGATTGAAAGTAGTATGCACACAAGCGTCAATCATGTTTGATGATAAAGCATATACTTTGTAATAATCTTATTCATTTATTAATAAAAAGTATTAATTTATTAAAGGCTTTTAATTATCTACATGATCTTTGTTTTTATAATATGTGATAAACCCATAGTTTTAAGCAATGCTTTTAGAATAATGATGATGATCATTCTAATGAGATCTAAATTCTTAGAAAGCTTAAAACTAAAATAGTTCCCAATCATGGATTACTAAATTGGGGATTAGTGAATCCGGATAGATTGGTACATACGTTCTTGCTTCATTGGATGAGGATGATTGATCTCATGATCATTTGTGTGGAGACACTAAAGCAAGTATGTAGGTGCTTATTAGAGAATAAGTTCATCGAACGTGGCTCGCTAAGGAATACCTAATGGAGTTTTATTTGCTGTCATATAGAATTCTGTATGTATGATAGTAGTATGAAGTGATCCTTGGACTTGAGATTATCATAGTATCTGTGTGTATGATGAGTTATACTTTGACTTATTCCTTAAGACCCTTAGGGTATATCAAAGGGTATGCTTGGGTATAATAAGTTATACATGGAGATAATGTATGATCAATAAAGAATCTACCACCACTTAATAAAAAGAGAAATGTCTATGTGATTCGATAAATGACAACCCAAGAGTCCTTGGTCGAGGCGAATGAAATTAGAAAGGAGTTTCTAATTTGCATTATTTGAGTTAATGCATTTAAGAGTCGAAATACATATAATTAAATAAAATAAGACTTGTGATAATTCCATGCCTTATATTTAATTGGGACATCAGTATGGTGGAAGGATTGAATTGCACGGTAATTATTTACTCAAAGGTTCTTTAATGATTAATGTTGAAATCTATATTATCCGGAAAGTCGTTGATCGCTGTGGAGGCTTATCCTATTCAGAATAAATATTATTTAAATAAATTAATTGTTTAATTTATTTATTTAAATAAGATTAGAATTGTTCTAATTGATTTATTCACAAATAGGTTTAATATGGAGAACCAAAAGGGTCACACCATAAAAGGAAGAATAATTATTTAAGAAGTTAATGGCATAATCATAATAATATGTTAAGTATATTTAATTTAATCTATGGTGATAGAATAAATTAAATAGCTTAATATTTATTATTTAATATTTTAGAAATATTAAATATAAATTAATAAGAGGAGTCTTATTAATATTATTACAATTATTATTATTTTAATTTCTAAAAGAGTTTAAGAATTAATTTAATATAAGTACTCTCATTTATTCCTAATTGGATTAGGAAGGAAAATTAGTTAAAGGAGTTTAATTAATTATCCCTAATAAGATTAAGGAGCTTAATTAATTAAAAGAATTTAATTAATTAAATAAAACCCAATTCCTTAATTAAGGTGGGTTGCCCACATCTATAAATAAGAGAGTCTTATTATGGGTAAGGGGTTGTTGACTTTTTCAACATCTGATGTATAATTCCAATTGTTGGGAGAGTACACTTTTCTATAGAGATAGAAAAACTAGGGTTTGAGCCAAATACCATCTTCTTGAATTTTCTTCTTCCTGGTGGATCACCTCAGAGGCCAAACATTTGGGTGGCTAACGTTGATCAAAGGAAGGAACCAAACCCGGTGGATTCAAGATTGAGCGAAAGGATTTGGAGGTGAACTTGTACACGAGGAAGCTCGATCTTCAAGGGTATGATTTTATTCTTTAACTTTTCGCTTAATTAATAATTATGCATAAAGGGTGATCCGTATATGGTTTGTAAAATTTTAAACTCGATTTTTACACGCTCCGCACTTTTTATGCAATTTGATTGCGTTCATGAATATTACAAACCTAACACTACGGGCCAAGAATAGTTGTGTATTCATTAATGGTCATGATCATGCCAACAATCATTGTCCATCAATGCACTACTACTAATCGAGGATTTTATCACATCATTTGTAACATTACTTGGCCATGATTACAAGAATAGTCTCGTCATAATCATACCAAGTCCATCTACGCACTATGTGCCACAGATGACTTTCAACATAATATAAACATGAGGATGATGACAATGATATAAGAATTCAATAAAACAAGTTCAAGAATTATTTTATCCAGAATTATTAACGCTCAAATTGTCAATACATGATCTTTGTTTTGTGAGAGTAAAATTCAAGAATGATCGGAAGAATATTTCCATGAAAGATCTTTGGATGAAACGCAAATATCAAGGATATTCTACTAATTTCATGGAGTATAAGTCAAAGTTTAAACTAACCTGGGTATAATAAAGAATGGAATAACAAAAGAAATCACCATGCATGCGATAATCGCATGACAGCAAGTTATTCCAATGTAATAATAAATAACGGAACCAGTCCGCCAGAAACGCATGTATGAGGATGTTTCAATGAATAATAATAATAAAGAGCGGAACCAGTGCGGTGTAAAACACACAAACAGGATGTTCCAAAAGAATAATAATAAAGGCGGAACCAGTCGGTGTAAAACACACATGATGGGATGTTCCAAAGTAATAATAGAAGAATGTCACCAAGTATAGGTAAATAGCAGATACAAAAGTTATTCGATAGAATAATAAGAAATGGAATAACAACAGTTCTCTTCATGAATAAGAAAGAATAACACCCTTTACGAGTACAACAAATAATATTCCCTACCTTAGAAGAACCTGAATATTGGAAAAGTGAAGTAGCGGAATACTTTTTCTTCTTTTCTCTATAGTTTCTCTCAGAGTTTCAATGAATTAAGTAAGAAATAATGAAGGAATGAGCTTTCTATTTATAGAAAAACCGAGGGTGGCTCTTGGTCTTAACGAAGGTCAAAATGACTCTTGGTAATATGAAGAGACAACTACTATTCATGAAAGGGTAATTAACCTTTGGAACAATCAAGAAGGCGTTAACTCTTGGTAATATGAAGGACAACTACTATTTGTGAAGGGTAATTACTATCGATGAAGGTAATTACTATCGACGAAGGTAAATACTATGAAGAAGGTAATTACTATCGACGAAGGTAAATACTATCGACGAAGGTAAATACTATCGACGAAGGTAATTACTTATCGACGAAGGTAAATACTATCGACGAAGGTAAATACTATCGACGAAGGTAATTACTATTCACAAAGGTAATTACTTATTGTGAAGAGACTCTTAGATGATGACATATGGGCCCCCATAAAATAATCAAACTTACCACAAACGCCTCATAATGGACTCTTTATATACATCGAGGATTGAATAAATATTACCACAAATCATTTTATTTTTAATCAACACATTTTAATCTTTCAACAATTATTAATCATTTATAACTTGTCGTCTCAATTAATAATATAACATATTATACGATGATAATCTGTGACAATAATTGAATCAATAATATAAGAGATATGACGCAAAGAATTCATGTAGCAATAATTGAGTATAGCTAAGTGACTTCTCACGTAAAGATCAATAATCAATACTGTGTGCTACTACGCAACCACGCCAGACATCGCATTACTTTTACCACCGGGTAGTTCAACAGTTTTAACAGTAACACCTCGCTTTTATTTTTATAGAAAGATAATTTTGTCGCTTTCTAACTACGACAATACTTCCGCCAGGGGTCCACTAATGATTGAGCCGTCGCATTTAATATTCCCCGACAAAAAGAATATTCCCGACCAAACGAATATTTTATAACAACTTGCTTACTTTGCAAAATTTATAAATATTACCCACAACTATAACATTATATCAAATTTATTCCATAATATTCAAAAATAACATTTATAGAAAATTCATCTTTATTTATAAAAGCTGGGGTCTTACAAACGTGATCTTCGACATACATTTTGGTGGAACAATATGAAGAGAGAGATTGCAAAGTTTATCTCAATGTGTTTAACTTGTCAACGTGTAAATGCGGAGCATCTAGTACCTAAGGGTCCGTTGCAACTACTTGAGATTCCGAAATGGAAGTGGGAACACATTACCATGGATTTCGTTACGGGTCTTCCTACGGTTTCTTAAGGCATCAATGCTATTTGGGTTATTGTTGATAGATTAACCAAGTTCCGCTCATTTTCTTGCCGACACGGAGACTTATTCCTCGAACGTCTTGCTAGTATATATGTAAATGAGATTGTGAGGTTGCATGGCATGCCAAGATCCATAGTTTGGATCGTGACCCAAGATTCATTTCAAGATTTTGGGCTAGCTTGCAAAAAGCTATGGGCACGGATTTACGATTGATTAAGATACCATCCTCAAACAGACGGACAATCAAAGAGGACTATTCAAACTCTTGAAGATTTATTAAGACTCTGTCCTAGACTTCAAGGCGGTTGGGATAAGTATTTACCATTGGTGGAATTCTCCTATAACAACAGCTTATCGAGCAAGTATAGGTGTGGCTCCATTCAAGCATTATATGGACGAAAATGTCGCTCTCCGGTATGTTGGGATGAGGTGGGTGAAGCAACATTGTTGGGACCCGAGAGTTAATACGTATATATCTACTTTTAAAAGATCCAAATGATTCGACAACGTATACAAAACCGGCACAAGATCGATAAAAGAGTTATGCGGATCTTCATCGAAAGGTCGTGGAATTTAGTATAGGGGATCATGTATTGTCATGAAGTTGCTCCGTGGAAGGAGTTACAAGATTTGGGAAGAGAGGAAAGCTCAATCCACGATTTATTGGTCCATTTCAAATTCTTGACCGAGTAGGAAATGTAGCCTATAGACTCGCTGCTACCTCTCTCGAGTATGTCTCGTGTTCATAATGTGTTTCACATATTTGTACTTCAGTAAATATGTGAAAGACCCGAACCACGCTATAGAGTTAGAACCAGGACGAGATACCAGAAGACTTAACGTATGAAGAGGTACTGTCAAGATCTTGGATAGGAAGGAGCATGTCCTACGCCAAGAAAGGTCATACCACAAGTTAAAGTTTTGTGGAGGAATCATGCTATAGAGAAATGACACGGGAATTGGAACGAAAATGAAAGCGAGGTATCCTCACCTTTTGAAACACCAGTAACGACGTCAATTTCGAGGACTTAAATTTCATAAGGAGGGAGGTCAGAAGACCTCAACTTGTTATTAATGAAATTAAATTTTCTATTTATTATTTTGAAATAGTAAGGGTTGATTTGATTAATGTGGATAGTTATGGGTAAAATATGCAAATATTTCAAAATAAGCAAAGTGGTTATAAAATATTCATTGTTGTCGGGGAATATTCAGTATGGTCGTGGAATATTAAATCTTTGTTGGGAATATTCGCATTTACCTGGTAAATGACCATGTATGGGCCCCATAACTAAAAAGTGATTGGATGAAGAAAACGACAAATATAAGTTGTTTAAAAATAACGGCGTAGTTGTTACCATTAATACTGTTAAAATACTCGGTGGTTAACACACTATGCACACGGTATTGCACCAATTATTGATTCTTACGTAAGAAGGCACTACTCAATAATGGTTACAGTAATTACTATTCAGTATTTTATTTTATTAATTTAATAATTGATGCGTTGATATTTTATATTGATGTTGTTTCAATAATTGTCATTACACAGTATTTTTCAATATCGAAGCAATAATTCATATTATCTGAATAATATTATTAGATAAAATTATTGGCAATGTCTAGAAAGTTTTGTCTAAGGAGAGGTTTGGTCACCTAATCATGGCCAAGAAGTGAGAAATTTTTATTGAAAAACCCCACTTTCTTGGGAACCCACTCGTGTAATATTGTGATTCTGTAATATTATTTGTGAATAATTAATTATTAATTCATATGATGAGAAAAATATTAATTTTATGTGGATATAGATGGAGAAAATTTTTAATGTGACAATTGTTGAAAATAGAAATTTTATCTTTTTCTGATAAAATAATTTATTTAAATATATTATTATATTTTAATAATATAATAATGATGATGTTTTTACTAGGAATGTGGGATATATGAGTATATGTGGAGGAAGAGTATTTTTGTTACCAAAATATTTAAAGCATGTTTTATGTGTCGGTGGACCCCATTTCTTGGATCGAAATTTGATTATAGCGTGTAAAATCGTCTGTTTGTGGATTTCGGTCAATTTACATTTGGAATTTGAAAAACTTTCTTCACGTAAAGTTGTAGAGAATTGAATTTTCTATAAAATTCATGAGTTTCAATTTTCGGACAAAGGGCTATTTATTGTGAATTATTGAAGTTCAAGTTCAAATAATTGATTTTGGAAGTTTAAATTATTTTAAATTAGAAAAACGTTTTTCTTACTTTTTCTAGAAGGTGGCATGTGCTTATTGAGCTGAAATCAGATTTCAAGAGTGGCGTAGGAATTTTGATATATATATTTATATTTTATTAAATTTTTCGCTTTGGTGTTCTAAAGATTTTTCTATAAATAGGGTGCTTAGGTTAGAATTGAAAATTACACCGTAAATCAAGTTTTTTCTCTCTATATTATCGAGCGTATTCTTGTGAGTATTTTAAGTATATTTTGAGTATTGCTATACTATGCAAGTTCAAGTCATAGCCTTTATATCCTGTTTCAATTTAAATCTTGATCTTTCGAGGTAAGGGATATTATTTTTTAAAAATGATATTATTTCTTCCAATATCATTATGCCAAAGTATTGATCTGAACTTTTAATCAAATTTAGAACTTTTGTGTGGGGGTTCTTATTCACGATATTATAATTATTCACGATACTCTGACTATTCACGAATCACGACACTATTCATTCACGAAAAAAATAATTTTTTTTGTTTTCGTCAAAATATCTATTATGGATACTAGTTTTGATTGTATCCATGTTTTGATCATTCTTGAATTTTACACCACTATAATTATTTTTGAGGTATTTTTGGACATGGATAAAACAAAGTACTAATCCTTAATCCTTAATCCTTGTCATTTTGTTTCACTTTGGATTCGTTTCTTTAAAAATATTTTTCATCATCCTCTCATCTTAAATGATGATATTATTGAATATCTTTGGCACGTAGTGCAAAGATGAATGATTTCGATAAATATCTTTGCCCGTAGTGCAAAAGATGAGCAGTGTTTAGATGAACATGATTAAGTCGATGAATATCTTTGGCTGTAGTGCAAAGATGAATATTTGATTCAGATATATATTGATTGATGTTACGAGGATAAAAGATAGACGATGAACTTTTAAATTCATACATGTAAGATAGTAGTTTGCATTTCTACTTAACTCTTCTAATGAATTATTATTTCATTGCGAATATTGATTTAAAACTTGTTATCTATTGTATTCTATTAGATTTTTCCCTATTGAAGACTAACGATAATTTGTTGTATATTATCTTAGTCATAATATTCTTTACTGGGCTAGTTGAGTTCACCCTTTTCCTTTTTGTTCCATTTTTCTTCTCAGGAGGCGAGAATATAGCGAGTACGAGTTGGGGTATGGAATGAAGGTTCTAGAGAGAGTTGTTTAGTAGTCCTCACTATTTTTGTAAAATAATGTATCAATAAATGTGATGAGGATTTATTTGAGTATAGATATTGTCTAGAAGATAATATTTGTATTCAAACTCACAGTTTTACTGTTGTAATAATAAAGTTGTAGTTGTTTCTGTACCATGTATTGACAACTCAGAATGGGTGATGTATACCTATTTTGGGGGCGTCACACTTTATATAATTGAACTATTTTTTTGTATTTAATTTCACGCTATTGTCCAAATTCCCAAACAACATAAATCCCCAATGAATTACTTACTCATCTTCGACTCAATCCCCATTTTACATACCCATCAAAGTAAAATAATAGAAAGGCATAAATTACTTACTCATCTTCGACTCAATCCCCATTTTACTCCTCAGAAATTGCAGCAAAGAAAAACAGAGAATGGGTCATCATATGATTGTTTCTTTCGCTATGGAGATGATACGAATGTTAACTCGATGCATACTAACCAAAACGCAATTTTAGAATTGTACCAAACTTAGTGATTGTTTGTTGTGATTCATTTTTGGCAGAATCTTCGTATCTCTAATTTAATTTAGTTGATGCTTTGATATCCCAAACCTATAATCTACTTCGCTATTTAAAAAACTTCAGAGTCTAGACAAATCCGTATTACATAGTTGAACGAAGAACAAAATCTTAGGGGATGGTCGTAAAATTGAGCGCATGGAAGATATAAGGTTGGGGTTTCAGTAAAGAGAAAAATTTGAGTTTAGGATTGTAAAAATGTCGTGAAACGGGGAGTGAGAAGACGAAAACAAAAAGGTTTTTTATTTGATTAGAATTGACTTAGTATTGAGACGCAAACATCAATTGAATAGCTAAGTTAACTAACATATGAATAAAAAAAAAACAATTCAAGCAATATATTTAATTAACCCATACAACACAGTATAAGAATACTTAATCCAATTTCACATGAATTTCAGCATGCAAAATGACATTAAATACTCCAAATTCATGTTTCAGATGAACTACAAAGCAAATGACATTAAATACTCCAAATTCTATAATAATAGCAATACTAATAAGGACAATACTCCAAATTCTATAATAATAACAATACTAATAAAAGGTTTTGTATGACAAGTTAGCCACATGCAAAACAAAAGATTTTGTATGACAAGTTGCAGAAACAGGTTAAACAACAAAGCTCAACAAATTAATGAAGAGGAAGGTAAAGAGCTATCTGGAATATGATCAGAGATCAGTTTAGATACAAGGATGGAGACATGTCTGGAATTAACTCCACCAACTCCATTGAAATTAAAAATATGTCTATTCTTGACAGTATAATTCAAAGGCCTCGTTATTATAAGAAAACCACATAATTACCACGTGTGCCAGATCTCGTGTACTACCTATCTTGACCTTTTCCATAATTAAGGCCATATAGGCTACATAACAATGCCTCCACTACTGAGGCTTGATAAACTAATGTGGTGGTGAGATATAAATAAAATAGTCATACACTGAAGTCAGTTGGTCACTATTGTGGTGGTGAGATATAAATAAAATAGTCACCGACTATAATAAAAATTGCAATTACTAAAATGTCACTGAATCCATATCACCAAATAACACCCAAAACAAGAAACACTAAAAAAAACTTTACCAGAAAATTGATAAATCCCAAAACAGAGCACCCAAATCAATAAAAAAAAATAAGCCCAGATAGAAAATTAGGACTCACCAGCACCAAATGAAACTTTTTTTAGCTCCTCCGTTAGAATTCTTTTTTATACCAGACCAAATGAAACTCTTTGTATAAGTTTAGCAAAACCTTTTTTTAGCTCCTCCTTTACCAGGCCAAAGGGTCAATTAGAATTCTTTTTTCGTCATTCTTTTTGGTTTTGGCTTTGAGTGAGGAGAGAGAAATGAGATATTGTACAACACACTAGAAATTGAAGCGAGAGATATATTATCCACCAGAAATTCTCAAATGTTAAAACCCCTGAGTGGAAATTCCCACAAGAATTTTATGAACACAAATACCCACAAGAAATTCTCACGGGTTATTCTCAAATGTTAAAACCCAACAACAAAATGAAACAGGAAAATAAGAACATTCATAAACAGAATCTTATCTTTTTCAAATACCCACAAGAAATTCTCAAAATAAAATCAGATAGAGACCTTGATGCTTGTTGCGATAGTGATCGAAAATGAAGAATCCCCTGTGATAGTGATCCGAAAAGGCCAAAAATTCTCAAATGTTAAAACCCTTGAGTGAAAATTCCCACAAGAATCTTATGAACACAAATACCCATAAGAAATTCTCACGGGTTATTCTCAAATGTTAAAACCCAACAACAAAATGATACAGGAAAATAAGAACATTCACAAACAGAATCTTATCTTTTTCAAATACCCACAAGAAATTCTCAAAATAAAATCAGATAGAGAAAAGAACCTTGATGCTTGCTGCGATAGTGATCGAAAATGAAAAATCCCCTGCGATAGTGATCCGAAAAGGCTTGATTTTGGGAGAAATTTTGTATTGGATTTAAACCTCAAAATGAAAGAAAGCGGGATAAGGAGATGGCGGAATGAGAAGGGGCAGAGGATTTTTGAATTGAGCGTATATTTGAAATCAGAGCCATCTGAGCCATTGGATTAAATCTGAGACATTGGATGATGAAGCTTTAATCATGACCGTTCTTTGTTGAAGCCGCTCTGTTTTATTATATATATATATATATATATATATATATAGAGAGAGAGAGAGAGAGAGAGAGAGAGAGAGAGATTGAAACATGTAGAGAATGATTGAAAGAGGGAATGTGGTAAAAATCATCTGATCGACCGTTTGATGATGATAATACGCTATTGTTGGTGATGAGCCGCCGATACACCAACTCTTCCCACGACATGTATCTCTCATTCGTATTTAGTTTTGAAAATAAGTTTTATCATAGAAATATTTTTGTAATCTCTCAATAAAATTGTATTTCCTCACTCTCTTTCTTTAGAACTGAATTACTTTTGAATTAATAAATTAATTATTAATTATTTAATAAACTTGTCCAGGCATGGATAGTGTACTTGTTTTTATGAGAAACTTGAGCAATAAATTCCTGAAAAAGAAGTATACTTTCTCTTTGGTGATGTTATATACTCCGCCCTATTTTTATAGGTCCACTAGTCCCACTCTACTTGATATGGTCCAATCTCAAAGTGGGGGTCTTTTTAGACTGTTGAGCCCGAGTCCAATGTATTCGGATCGTTACAGTAGGAAGGATAGTGTTTCGTTGGGTGTAATTTATTTGGGTCCTCTATTATTGGACCGACAGAAATTTCCTTTAAGCAAGCCCGGGCTCATTTAAATTTTGAAAAGTGGGGGTCTTTTTGACATGCTTGACTCTGTAAATAATTAAATGAATATTTGTTTTTGTTTTTGTTTTTTTTGGGAATGGAATAACCCTAAAACAATCCGCTTTACAGACTAACCATTACTCCGTCCGTTACTTAATATAAATAATTTAAGAGAATTATTTTTGTTCTAAAATATAAATTGTTTGAGAATTTTAAGTAAGTATTAATCGCTTAGTTTCTAATATTATTTTTAGTAATAAATATAACTTTGGTTCTCTTACTATTTTTTATCTAATAAATAACATTCTTTTTTTCCGATATAACGACAATATAAATAATTAATAGTATATTTAATATTATACAATTATTTCGTTAATATTTATGCATAACTGACTTATATTAAGAAACGGAAGCCCTAACATATAAACCCAAATATTGAATCGAACCCCACCCTCTGTTCGTTTGCATCTCTCTCATCACTTTTACTACATATATCTCATTCTCACGTATATAGTATACACACAGTCTGTATCTCTCTCTGTGTCTTCAGTCTATTTTGAATTCCCCTACCTCTAAAAGCTTGATTCAGGCATGTTGTTTTTTACGGAAGAGTTTGGATTTAATGCAACGTTCTGGCGTAGACAGAGATGAAGATTCAAGTGTTTGTATCTACAGCCGGTAACTCATCCCTCTCTCTGTCTTTATCTGTTAGTATTAATACATAGTTTAATAACATACGCGTGTTATATATGTATTGGCGTATGTTGCGGATTCTAGGTATGTTGCTTTTTGTTAGAAGAATTTGATTGAATTATGACCTTGGGTAGAGAATGCTTAAAGTTGATAACTTGACATGAATTCGTATTCAGTCATTGCAAGGTTTAATTAAAACTTGAATGATTAAATTGTTGTTTAAAGGCTGTAGGATTGAATTGAGTATTATTATAGTTGATTTTATTTTTAGGTTTCAGTTGCATTAGTTATTTGAGGGAGTGATGATGGACTGCCATTATAATTCAAAGGAGTGTTGGTTGAGTACTTGCTGTTTGCAGAAAAGTTAATTGCAACTGGGAACTAAGTTTCTTTATGAACTTCAGAAGTTGGATGCCCTGAATGTGAGCACACTTGAAAATTTCTTTTCTGCATGAAAACTGTCTGATTATGAATTTGGGCATCACAGCTGTTTATGCTGATGTATACACATGGAATTCATTAGATGCATGGTTTTGCATGTTGTGGAAAGCTATTTGATTCTTTTTTGAAATATTAATACTTGACAATCCAAATGAGTATTAAACCCACCTGGTAGTCCAACTTGATTGATATGATGTTTAGTCTTTAGTGCCAAGAGATTCAGGATTTGGCAGAGAAAGGGCAACAGTTGGGGGTCAAATTTAATTTGCAATGCTTACATAACTTTTACTTGTCAAACGATCTCTGAGAATTATTGTGATGAGCTCCAAAGAGGTGAACTTTGTAATTTGGTTTTCTCATTTTCCATGTTATTTTATTTGGAGTGGGAAAGTGGACATGTAGGATCGCCTCATGTCTTTAATATAAATGGATCATAGTTTATCGTGGAAAGGGTTAATTGATACTCCATCTAGTGCCATGTTCTTTACTGCTCGGTAAACCTATCAAACGCTAAGAGGTTAATGCTGATACATCTTGAAATAGCAGTGGAACAGCTCCACGTGTTACCTCAAGTCTTATTGTTAGGTATCTGTATCTCCTATAAAAATAATGTTGGCACTACTATCGATATTAATCCAACACAGAATTTGTAAAAGTCCTTTAGGATTCTCTCTCAACATTGAGGGGTAAAGCCAATTTTTGAGCAGAAGGATCATAAGTATAGAAGTATATATGTATTTTAGTATCAACATGAACATGCAAGAAGCTGCTCCATGATTTTATTTTTATTTAAGTTGTCTCAAAATTGTTAACAATGGTTACCATTGGTGGAATTCTCAAATGCCTATGTTTGCATCCCAAATTAGCCTACGTGACTGATTCCTGCATAGCTTTTTATTGATCAGACAGTCTTTAAGTTCACTACTTAGCTGGAATAAGGTGCTGAAAGCTTGAAACCACTTTAATGAGAAGTTGGTGCTTAAAAGGCCCTGGACCAATCTTTAGAGTGGGTAACATACATATTATCCGATATAGGAATTAAAGACGCGCAGCGATTGTGAAGTTGAGATTTGATATTGAAATATCATCCTCTTTGGAGGTAAAAAATTCAATCAAGATGTTTACAGGTTGATAGGCTCCACGGCACGCTTGCGTGAGGTGGTTGCTGCCCCGATCGTTTCTAGCACAGTTGTTGGGTGAATTGCTTGCAACACCTTAACCCCTCGCCTATATGTAGACGGTAATCTTGGTACAATTGCTCGCGCTCGAATTTGCGTTGAATGGACACCAACGACACTTTGACCCCTCGCTTATATTCAAGCGGTAATCTCAGATAATCGACGATTGATGCGGTAGAAGACGCCACACACAACTATGAATTGTTGTATGATAAGTCAAATTGAATCTCAAAGAAATAACTAAGAAAAAAATACTTAGGAATTCTTCAAAGAACCAAAAGTAGAGAATAACCTCACAAATATATGAATAATGAATAATGTATTTGATTACATAACTTGAACCTCTATTTATACTACTAAAAACAATTCAAATCCTAATAGGAATTTATAAACTATAACCCTAATTTCTATAAGGAAATAGAAATTAATTTGAAAAAGAAATCCTAATTATAATAGAATTTAAAATTAATTCTAAACCCCTAAAGATTTTCCGGTAGTGTGCCACTTATTATGATATTTTCCAAGTTCGTTAGAATTGTGTCAAAGTCGATATTCCGTTATAAGCCAATCCGTAATCGCTAGAAACTAAATAATCCAACTTGATGATGGTAACGGGCCCATTTAAGACAATAAGTTGTTGACCCATGCATTACAAGTCACCGATCTCCTCGATTGCTAGCCCACACGTGACATATCCCATATGAATATTAGTAATATAATTAAAACTAATCCGCCCACATCTCGCTAAATTGATTTTGTCCTTAATTGTGAGATTGGACTTTAATTTGGGTCAGATTAAATGGACCCAAATTTGTGTCTCATCCTTCCTGCGTTATCTTCAAATTTCAAACATCTTGGATCAATCCGTTGAGACTTTGTTTGAACCTCTTTGTCTAGCCTCGCTTGATCCCCACGCCCCTTTAGTCTTGTTTGACTCCACACATGCCACGTCCTCATCATTCCTCTCCTCTTGAAAAGGATTTGTCCTCAAATCGTCACCTACATCAAACGGACTTAGATCAAGAACGTTAAATGTAGCACTAACATTATACTCACCTGGCAAATCCAATTTTATAGCATTGTCATCGATACGCCGAGAACTTGAAATGGACCATCTCCCCTAAGCAATTTCGAACGTCTTTGAACGGGAATCTTTCTTTCCAAGATATGTAACCACACCCAATCTCCGGGCTCAAAGATCACTTGATGTCGCCCCTCGTTCAAGTGCTTAATGTATTGTTCTGGTCCTCCGATTCAATGTTTAGCCCGGCTCTTTCATGAATCTTCTTAACAAGATCGCCTTTTTCGCTCCATCCATGTTAGTATATTCGTAAACAGTAATCGGTGATAAATCCAATCTGTCAAAGGATTAAAACCATATACAATTTCAAATGGAGAAAAATTAGTAGCAGAAATGAATGTAAGCGGTTATATGCAAACTCAACATGTGGTAAACATTCTTCCCATCGCTTGATATTCTTTTTAATGATAGCCCGTAATAATGCCGACAAAGTCCTATTTACTACTTCAGTTTGACCGTCAGTTTGTGGATGACAAGTAGTAGAAAATAACAATTTAGTACCCAATTTACCCCACAAGGTCATCCAAAAGTAACTTAAGAACTTCAGATCTCTATCGAAACAATAGTTTTAGGCATACCATGCAAACGCACAATCTCCCTAAAGAACAAATCAAAGAACACGAGACGATCATCGCTTTTACGACATGGAATAAAATGTGCCATTTTGAAAATCTATCCACGACCACAAATATCGAATCATAACTATGCTTAGACCTAGGTAAACCCAACACAAAGTCCATAGAAAAGATCAATCCAAGGTTCATTAGAATAAAAATGGTGTATACAATCCATGGGGTTGAACACTTAGATTTAGCTTCATGGCACAAGTAATACATCTATCACATATTCTTTCTACATCCCGTTTCATATGAGGCCAATAAAATGTTCTTTAAAACAAAGAAAAGTTTTATCAACACCAAAATGTCCCATTAAACCGCCCCCGTACGTGATTCCCTAACCAACAACTCACGCAAAGAACATGCAGGAATACATAGTTTATTTTCTCGAAACAAGAATCCATCAACTCTAAAGTATTTACCCACAACATTCTTTTCACAAGTTTTAAACTCTTCAATCAAATCAAGGTCATTATCATATAACTCTTTAATTCGCTCAAACCCAAGCAATTTCAGATCAAGAGTATTTAACAAAACATACCGCGAGACAAAGCATCCAGAACGACGTTCTTCCTTACCTTGCTTATATCGAATAACATATGGAAATGTCTCGATAAATTCCATCCATCAGGTAATGCCTTTTGTTCAACTTCAGGTTGTCCCTTCAAATATTTCAATGATTCATGATCGGTGTGGATCACAAACTCTTTAGGCCACAAGTAATGTTGCCATGTCTCCAAAGCTCTAACCAAAGCGCACATCTTTTTCATTATATGTAGGATAGTTTAAAGTCGCCCCACTTAATTTTTTTCGCTAAAATACGTGAATCGGGTTTTCTTCTTCGCATCAACACGACTCCAATCCCTAAACTCAAGCATCACACTCAATCTCAAAAGTTTTAACAAAGTTAGCAAAATAAGTAAAGGAGCATTTGTCAATTTATCCTTAATCAAATTAAATGCTTTTTCCTGCTCATCACCCCACTTAAAGCCCACACTTTTTTTGATGACCTCGACCAATGATGTCAGTAATCTCACCGAAATTCGAACAAAACGCTTCGGTAGAAACTTGCAAGTCCATGAAAGCTTCAGATTGACTCACATGGTTGGACTCTACCAATCCCGGATCGCACGTATTTTCTCCTCATCAACTTCGACTCCCCGTGAACTCACAACAAAGCCAAGAAAACAATTCTATCCGAACAAAACGTGCATTTTTCCATGTTAGCAAATAACTTTTCTTTCCTAAGTACATCTAAAAGCAGATTTTAAATGCAATGCATGATCTTCAAGTTTTTGCTATAAATCAAGATATCATCAAAATAAACTACGACAAATTTTCCAATGAATGGACGCAAAACACGGTTCATTAATCTCATGAAAGTGCTTTGCATTAGTTAAACCAAAAGGTAATACTAACCATTCATAAAGACCGTATTTAGTTTTAAACGTTTGTTTTCCATTCATCACCTTCTTGATTCTAATTTGATGATAACCACTTTTTAAATCAATTTTGAAATATATGAAGACCCATGTAATTCATCTAACACGTCATCTAAACGAGGAATGGGATGTCGATATTTTACCGTAATGTTATTTACCGCTCGACAATCGATGCACATCCTCCATTTTCCATCCTTTTTCTAAGACTAGATCACCGGAATCGCACATGGGCTCATACTTTCTCTCACTTAATCCTTTCTCCATCACCGTCAACTTGCTTTCAGAACTCCTTTGTCTCCTGGGATTACTCCGATAGTTTCGGACGGTTTGGAATCGTCAGACCGGAACAAAATCAATTTGATGCTCAATTCCCGAATCAGTGGTAGTCCATGAGGAAGCTCCTCGAAATACATCTTTGAATTCAGTAAGAGAGATGAAACAACACTCAGCAAAGAATCATTAGCGTTAGTATTCAAAAGCGCCTCTTTATACCGAAGTAAAATCATAGTCATTTAGAAATCAAAGCTCTTCTCACATCACTCTTTTTTGCCAATATATTTGTTTTTTTCTTCTTCTTTTTCTCTCTTTTTTTTTCTTCTTGATTTTTCTTTTCTTCACTCTCTTTTCTTTGTACATAATTTTTCTGCAAATGAATTTGATCTTCATGTACTTGTTGTGGTGACAAAGGACGAACGAGATCTTCTTCTTGTCGTGAACGAATTAATATACGTTTGGTAAACCCGCATGTTGAACCCTCCTATCAAACCGCCATGGTTCACTCCAACAATATGTGTCCCGCCTGCATGGGCACCACATCACACAATACCTCATCAATATCCGACCAATAAAGAAATGGAACTAACACTGTTTGGTTACTTTAATGTCTCCGCATTATCATTGAGCCATCGCAAACGATACGGCCATGGATGTTTGGTAAGTAGTTAACCCCAATTTCTCCACCATCGTAGTGCTCGCCACATTTCAGACAAATTGCCTCCATCTATAACTACGCAACAAATTTTCCCATTCACAAGACATCGAGTATGAAATAGATTTTCCCATTGCTCACCGCTTCTCCTCCTTAACTCGTGTACTAAGTGCTCTTCTTGTAACCTGAATTTCACCACGTATTGCATCCTCACCTATCTCCTCTAATGGTGGCATGTAATCGGTGTCGCTATATCTTCCCCTCGGCCTCCACATCTCCATTGTCAAGTAACAACATTTTCCTCTCGATTTGGACATGGCTAGAAATATGTCCCCGCCGCCGACACTTAAAACATACAATATCTCGACACGACCAAAAGAAGGTTGTTCGGTTTTACCTTGAAGTTTCTCGGCTTAGTTGATCATTGCTTGGGTTCCACCTTCGCTCAACGCAATTGTTTTTTCCTCTCGCTTTTGCTAAATTGGGTCTCCATGATGAACTAGCATTAGATTGTCCTCGTTGTCCTCCTCGCCTCTTGAGTTGTTTTCTATCTTAGTAGCTTTATATGGACCAGTTCCTCCAACTCTAAATAATGTTGTTGCGTTCAACCAAGTCTCGCAATCTCCTAGTTCAATCCTCGCCGAGAACCTAGCCATCGATGTTTCATTGTCCTCAATCAAGTTAGCTCCGATCCTTCAACATCTCCATCTCCCCGTAATATTCATCCACACTCAGACTTCCTGTTTAAGAGTTTGTAAATTACGAATGATCTCCGTTGATAGTATCTTTGGTACAAACCTCTTTTTTCATTATAGCTTTCATCTCCGCCCAAGTTGTAATCCACGCTTCGTCACACCTTTTTCGATTAGTCTGTCAACCGATCCCACCATATCAATGCATATCCAAAAATTCAGAATGGCCGGTTTGATTTTTTTTGAGGTCTGAATAGTTGTGACAGTCAAAGATTCGCTCCATCTTGGTTACCCAATCTAAATAAGCCTCAGGATCACCCGTGCCTTGAAAAGCTAGAATCTTCATTTTTATGCTATCCAAATTGCCATCTTCTCTGTCCTGACCTTTTCTTTCCCTAGCACCTCCGTGTCTTTGATGTCGGAAATTAGATTCACGATCTTCCGGCCGCGACATCATCGCCCTCACCGTAAGTGGTCTTCCTTTTCAAGGCCGTTTGTTGTGTCCTCGTCTTGTTTTGCATCCCAAGAGTGTTTTGGGATAGCTCAAACCATGTACACCCTCATCTCTTCTAATTGTTCTTGCATTTGCTTCTATAGTCTTTTCTCAATCTCCGATCCCATTCTTTACGCATTGCTTCCATCCGGAATTTCAATTCACCGTCAAGGTTGTTCTCATGAAGTTCCTTTATCCTTCGAGCTAGACATATTTCCGCAAAATAAGGGTTAGTAGAAAACAGTTTCCTCACCACTCCCCTTACGTGTTTCGCTCGAATCAATGGTTCACTCGTGTATACTCTCAATAAATTGGCTTTTACCTCGATTAATCTCACCACTAAGCCTTTTACCTCAATATTCTCTCTAATAGGTTCTTATTGAATTCCCTAGCAAAATTCTTGATTTTACTAATCAATTCAAAATTACTTATCACTAAACAAAATTATAGATGGTGTAACTATCAAAATACCACAAAATCACCGATCGATTGTCTTGTACTCCTCTGGTATGCCTCAGATTTGTAATTTGTAGCTCCGTTTCAGAATTGATGATGATTGAAACGGTATATGAAATCTTCGTTGGAATTTGATGGTTTGATGGTGTGCTACAAGTTTGGTTAGCACAATGAAAATAGAATATGATTTTTTTTTTTTTTTTTTTTTTTTTTATATATATTTATTTTGTAAAATTAAAGATAAGTAACTTGCTAGAAAGGCTTAGCTTTGATACCAAATGATAGGCTCCACTAAGACGCCTTGCGTGAGGTGGTGTCACCCGATCGCTTTCTAAAGACAGTTGTTGGGTGAATTGCTTGTAACACCTTAACCCCTCGCCTATATGTAGACGGTAATCTTGGTACAATTGTCGCGATTCGAATTCTCGTGTTGAATGGACACCAACGACACTTTGACCCCTCGCTTATATTGAAGCGGTAATCTCTCAGATAATCGACGATTGATGCGGTAGAAGACGCCACACACAACTATGAATTGTTATATGATAAGTCAAATTGAATCTCAAAGAAATAACTAAGAAAAAAATACTTAGGAATTCTTCAAAGAACCAAAAGTAGAGAATAACCTCACAAATATATTGAATAATGAATAATGTATTTGATTACATAACTTGAACCTCTATTTATACTACTAAAAACAATCCAAATCCTAATAGGAATTTATAAACTATAACCCTAATTTCTATAAGGAAATAGAAATTAATTTGAAAAAAGAAATCCTAATTATAATAGAATTTAAAATTAATTCTAAACCCCAAAGATTTTCCAGCCGTGTGCCACTTATTATGATATTTTCCAAGTTGCGTTAGGAATTGTGTCAAAGCTGATATTCCGTTATAAGCCAATCCGTGTACTGCTAGGAAACTAAATAATCCAGCTTGATGATGGTAACGTGGCCCACGAAGACAATAAGCTGTTGACCAATGCATTACAAGCTGCTGATCTCCTTGATTGCTAGCCCACACGTGACATATCCCATATGAATATTAGTAATATAATTAAAACTAATCCGGCCCACATCTGCTAAATTGATTTTGTCCTTAATTGTGAGATTGGACTTTAATTTGGGCTTGTATTAAATGGACTCAAATTTGTGTCTCATCCTTCCTTGCGTTATCTTCAGCCCAAACATCTTGGATCAATCCGTTGAGACTTTGTTTGAACCTCTTTGTCCCAGCCTTGCTTGATCCCCACGTCCCTTTAGTCTTGTTTGACTCCACGCATGCCATGTCCTCATCACAGGTTCTATGTTTGCTGGAGCTCAGTAGTAGTGTAATAGATAATCAGAATGGGATCTGGGTCATCTGGCTGTTAGAGTGACTTCAAGAATCTGATATTGGAAATTAAAGCACAAATATTATCTGCCATGGCCCATGGGAGAGTTTCAGCTTGGCAGTCAATTTTCTGAAGCCCAAGGTCTCTGCCTAGCCAGCTTACCTAGAACTCCACCATTTGAATCCTTCATTTTTATTTTTCATTGTTTATTCCTGTACAAGTTCATAGTTATCTTGCATATATGTATGTGTACGTGTGTGTACATATATATATATATATATATTCTATAAAATTACCATAGCATTCATTCGCCAAGCTCTTATATTTCTCTTTTACAACATTGAACACATCTTACTGTAATTTATCATGTGGATACTGGGAGCTCAGGTTTGTAGGCTCTTTCTCACTCTTATTTGTTTTTTCATACGATAATGACACTAGATTTAGCACTTCATCTGTTATAGGGAGGGGAAAAGAAAAAAAAAAGTTATTTCAGATTTTCAGTCTGTTGGCTATATCTTTCTTGTTTTAGTTGAGAGACTGTTTTTGCATCTTTTGGTGATACTGAAACTCTTGCACAAAATATTCTTTGCATATGTCACGTCTTCAATAGTTCTGACTTCAGTTGTTGATTGCCTATTGCATATATAGTTAACTTTCAATAGTTCTGTCTTCAGTTGTTATATATAGTTAACTTTTGATTCCAAATTATACACACACACACACACACTGGTATTGTATTGAAGCCAATGAAGAAGGTGAATCTGAGATTTGAGTTTGAACCCTTGGGTTTTTCATTTTGCAGGTCACCTGGCCTCCATCTAATGGGAGTGCAAACTAAGGATTTTAGTTAATCAATTAATTGTTCTAAAATAACTTATGGACCGGAAAGGGCTTGTATGGGGTAATAACTAAGGACAAGATGGTAGTAACTTTTACAAATACATGGAAATGGAAGTCTTATGAGATGAATCCAGGCCCTCACAGAAAAGGCATTCTAATATTATTTGGTGGCCTGCAGATTTCATTGAAAAGTTTGGATCCATCTCTTTCGATTCTAAAGAAGAAGTTTTAAGTCAAAGAATCAATGGGCAATAATGCTTATGCTCATTATTCATATCAGATGGCGTCGCAGATCCTCTGGAGCACTGGAATGCTTTCTGAACCTATTCCAGATGGTTTTTACTCTGTCGTTCCCGTGAGACCTAACACTCACTTTGCTATTATTGCTGTTAAATTATGTTGCCGTAGTGGGTCCTTCTAATTATATCTCCGATATTATGTGCATCAAATATGAATTGAGTGATATTTTTAAAGAAATGTTCACTTATGAGTTTGATTTGCATTTATCTTTGGAGCAGTAGGTTCTGTTATAGTGTTATTATACTGCATTCATATTTACATCTGTGGTTAGTACAGTCCCCATGGGAAAAAGGGTTATCTGCATGGTCACATTAATTATGTATGCTTGTTATGCCGCTTTTGTTTTTGTAATGAGATGTGTTAGAGTATATATCTTGTTCCACATTGAATACCTTGACAAAGTATGTCTAGTATATAATGAGTTGGGTAAACTCTTCTCATTGCCAATTTGTTTTGAGTTAGAGAGCTTGATGTTTTTATATACTAGACTTTGGGCCCATTTTATAAATCTAACATAATATCAGAGTTTAAACACTTTCTTAACCTTCATTCTTACCCACTTGCAGTCCATTTCTTAAGAGTCAAAGTTTCCCATTTCTTAACTAGTACCACTTATCAATTGGGCCAATAGTTGCTCGTGGTTTACTAGATTTCTTCAGGGCTTGTGTTCTGACTAGCTTCTTCTGGGCTTGCTTTATATTCATCAGGTCCACGTAGAACCCTCAATACATTGGATTACATGTGAGGGGGAGTGTTAGAGTATATATCTTGTTCTAAATCGAATACCTTGACAAACTATGTCTAGTATATAATGAACTGGGGCAACTCTTCTCATTGCCAATTGGTTTTGAGTTAGAGAACTTGATGTTTTTATATATTAATCTTTTGGCCCATTTTATAAATCTAACAAGATGATAAACATAGGGTTAACGAATTAAGGTTTTTGAGAAAAATGTTTGGATTGACAACCGTGGTGTGTTTGAGGCATATCTACACAGGATTAGGTTTGTTGTCGATAAAGTTCCCATTTTACCCATTGTATTAATTTTATCCTCGTTTGTGATAGACTATTTGGAAGGAGAGAAATAACATATAATTTGAAGAGAACGAGATAGCAATTGTGCAGTTGCAGTTCTTGTTTTCAGACCACAGATTTTGTTGAAAGGCCAGAAAGATATACCTTGTTGAATTATTTACTGTTGCTGCAGATATATCTTCTTTGGTTGGGTTTTAATTAGTGTGTCACTTTCCAATTGAACATGTACTTCTTGTTCAGGAGAAGAGGCTTAAAGATCTTTTTGACTATATTCCTACTTTGGAGGAGCTCTCTGCTCTAAAGCTTAAGGGATTACAGGCTGATATCATACTTGTATATGCAGAGAAAGATAAGAAGCTTTCTATGCTAAAGCAGTTGATTGTGACACTGGTGAAAGGTTTAAGCTCAAATCCCAAGTGCCATGATAAAAAGATTTCTGGTTTGGTGAGAATTTTTCTATAAATCTTGGACTTCTAGTATCTGATCTTCAATCCGTTGAAAACTTGTTAGCAACATAGTGTGTGGTTATTGTTTTTGGCAATCTATTCCCGTTTTGGGTGAATTATTCCCATATTCCTTGAACGTTTTTAGAATATCATAAACTCCTTAAATATTTTAATTCACCTTCTCTATGTTCCTTGTGAATTGCAATTTCTTTATAAGGTAATAGTGAGGAAGAGCTTTGGAGATAGGGGAGGAATTGTGTAGGGGGTTGCTTTTAGTCCTCTCATATCTCAAACTTGTCAATGGGGATGAATTGTGTAGCAGTGGCTAAACAAAATCTGAGATGTTCATTCTAAAGTTTAAACTAAAATAGATAACATGCCTGCCGGTGTATGTTTTCATTCAAGTTTGTAGTTCGCATTTTATAACAATTGAAGAAAAACATATGTTGCCCCACACCTTGTATTCATATATTAAGGTGCCACAGATGTGCTACCCTCTACACCTCACATGAATAATATTATTTCGAAGAGCCTAGATGAGGTCCTGGGTTAAATTTGGTGTCTTTTCATCATGTAATTTATAAATTCATTTTTTGACTCGTAATGGAAAGGAAAATGTTATTGCTTTGGGCAGATAGAGAGAGGTGAGAGATTTGAAACTCTAATTGGTTCGTTATCAGTATCTTGATGTCATTGGATAAAGAAGGAAGATTCTCGACCTGTAAACCTCCTATGGTCAGTTAGTAGCTGTTCTTATTGCATCTTAAGTATGCTCTTGTATAGTTTTTAGGAGAAAATATTCTCTTCCATGTTAATTTTTTTGTTATTTCTTCTTTAGGTGTCTGAGTTCTATAAACGACCAAATTTGGACTTTAGTCCTTCAAAAGCTGCACTTGAGGGAACCTCTCATGCATCTGGCTGTCGAGGTGTTCAGATGTTGGGACAAATAAAGAATGGTTCATGCCGTCCTCAAGCAATATTATTCAAAGTTCTTGCAGATGCTGTAGGTCTTGAAAGTAGCCTAATGGCGGTAAGCTTTACCTTTGTTATAAAATGGTTTTTTTATTTATTAATATCATTTACTTTTTTATATATTTTTTTCATACAATATATTTAATTTGTCAAAATATTTTATGGCAGATCTAACTAATGAGCTTAAGGTGGTGTTTGATTGTATCTTAATGCATCTGAACATTTCACCTCTTAATGCATTTTAATAGTTCACATCTTTGTATTAAGAGGTACTCTGAATATTTAAGATACAAATACAAATATGAGTCTAAACTATTCGGAGGACCTCTTAATACAAAGATGTAGGTTGTTAAGATGCATTAAGAGATGAACTGTTAAGATGCATTAAGATGCAATCTAACACCACCTAAGTAGGGTTGTCATATTTATTGCTATTCATCATAAAGATTGTTCTGAATCCTTTATGTTTCCTCCTTTCTTGAACAATTTTTCATACAGGGATTTCCTAATGAAGGAGCAGCTGAGTGCGTAGACTCATATAAGCATATGTCTGTAATAGTTGTACTAAATTCTATAGAACTACTGGTAGATCTTATGCGGTTTCCTGGCCAACTGATACCCCGATCTACCAAGGCAATTTTTATGACCTACATATCTGCAGCCAGGGAGAGTGATTCTGGTGGAAATGATTCCTGTGATTCGCCCCTTGAACCAAACAGTCCTCTATATGGGTTTTCAGATAAAGTTGATCCTGAGAGGTTAGTAGCAGATATAATATATGTCCAGTTTGAGTTACATATTCAGTTGAAGTGTTTCTGAAAAGTTTTCTGCGTGTAATTGATTTTTAGAATTTGCTTCAACTTTGGGTGTTGCGCTCTTTAAACACATAGTTGAAGGGTTTATTATTGCTGTGCTGTATTCTGCAGTGCTGACAAAGATGACGGCCTACAATATCAACGTAGACTAGAAGCATCTTTAAATGTTCCAGGGCCTTCTTTGAGGAGTATGATGTTGCGTTCAACCTCTATAGACAGAAATTTGAGGTGACAATAGTGCTCAATTACTCATTTTGACAATCCCTAACTTTGACCTGAAAAGGAATGTGAAACGATCTTTTATCCTATCCGTAGCCTTTTTATCCTTTTTCAAAAAGATTCATAACTTTCTTGGAGCATTTAAGTGGGATGGACTCTTATTTGATCTTTTTTTCACTGTCTCAATTTATCACACAGGGAACCCAATATTGCTACTACATTTTGGCGAAGATGCCGGGGAAAGGTCATTGCTGAACAGAGGACTTCAAGTCCAAGGTTTTTCTCGATGCTAATATAAATTTTTAGGTTCAATTATAAATAAAAGAAAGTGATATTTTAGTTTTAACCTTGCACTATAATTATGATTAAATGTTCCATGGTTTAGGTTTTACTGTAGCTTCCATTTGTGCATCCAGCTATGAGGGCTTTTAGAGGAGTTTCTGTTCAAACCTCCATAGGGACTTGGTGGCTGTTCTAATATAGGATATTGTAATTTTTCTACTTCAGTTGTGTGGGAAATCTTGACCTGGTTAGTTGTATTGTCTCATCTTCTTAATAAGATTCTTTTATCCAGAACCTATGTGGTGGGAGAAATGGCAAAGTTCTTGAATTATATCCTCAAGGTAGTGGTTCCAATCCCCACACTCAAGGTCAAAATTACCCATCATCAAAGGAAAAAAAAGATGAAAAAAAGACTTCTTCAATGTATGATATGAAACATTATGAATATACTCTGGCCCAGAAGAGAGAACTTCGATGCAACGTTGAAGTTGCTCCATGTCTAAAAGTTTATTTTCTATCTTACTATCGTATTTTTGTTTTTGTTATACTCTTAGTTTTGTTTTTCATTTGGCTTTTGTAGTCTGGAGCATCCTTGGTTTCGAGCACATGGACGCTCCATGCTTAGTGGTGATTGCAAATCATTTAGAGAGTATTCTGATGATATTGCCAAATCAAGGTGCTTCATACAACTTCTTACCCTTTCTTTTTTGTGCTTACATGATGATTCCATGTCTGCACGGTGTGGCTACAAAGGTCATCAAGTTATCTGGATTGTTAGCTTATAAGTTGCTTGTGTATTAATGGTGTTTAGGGAATATATTTTCTTGTTTTGGTATTAATATATTTATAGTTTTAACCTATTCATAATATTCATAAGTAAAACTTGTAGACATCAGTTTCTATTGAAGTATGTAATTTTTCATTTTACTTTCCTTTGAAAAAAAAGATATTGTTGACAATATCCTATACATATAAATCATGTGGCTATTCCATTCATAACGAATATGTTTCGAGTTGGATGTTTAAACATTATAAAAGAGTTATGATTGGTCTTGTATTTGAGTTTTCTGTTTGCATTTGATTCCATCCATTTATGTTATTTCTGCAATTGCACTGTCTGGTTTTCATTATGATGCACTCGGTTTATCTCTCCATGTGTGACCTGCTTGCACGTGAAAAAAGTCATGGTATACCTTGTTGGGCCCATTCTCTAATTGTCTTAGTTTTTGAAGGAATTAGTGACTTGCTGTTGGCTCTAAAGCATGATTTCTAGTCTCTCTGTTTCTCATTATGGATATAGTGGCTTGATTTAGTACCAGAGATATTGTGGTGTTAGCTTGTTTTTGTTTTGTTGTTGAGTTTTTACTGATAATAGTTTTTTTTTGGTCGGTACTGATAATATTTATTACTTGTGTTTTCCTTTTCTTTGTGGTATGCTGAATTTCAAGGAGAATACTTTCTAGTACAGCCTAAGTTAGTAAGGTGCTAAATTGCTGATTATTGATTTCTGTTCCGAATTAGCTACAGGTCAGAAGGAGCATCGATTCCAGAAACCTGTAGACTAAGAAGAAGAAGCCTTAGTATTACTCCAGAAATTGGTGATGACATCGTAAGGTTAATGCTAGCCCTATTCTGTCTTATGGTTATCATTTCTTTTCAATTTACTGGAAAAAAAACTGTGTATATATTCTTTTGGTAAGTTTGAAACCCTTCATAAACTGATTTAACTTGAGTATACTTACTAGCTGATTCAAAAAATATCATTAGAGTTGCTTTATTGGATTGTGTAATTTCAGAAACCAAGTCATGGTAGGTTCTAGTCATGCATTGTAATTTTCAATTATATGATGAAAATTTGGGATTTATTGAAGAAATTTTACCTATATGTTAACAAGTGAATAGCTCCAAAGCTATTTCCTTTACAAAATGTTAAAATATCAATGATTAATCTTTTAAGTTTGTTTCTTCTCTATCTGTTTATGACAAACATATATGTATATTCAGTTTTTCAATTTGGGTTATAAAATCGCTTCATAATTTATAATGAGAAATTTGTTAAGTACTAAATTACCAAAAAAATCAAAAAATATTAAATACAATATTGTACAACTCTTAGAGCTGGAGTTGAAAGTGAACATGATGGTATGTGTATCCATAAGCAACAACTGTCGCTAAGAAAAAGTGATATGAGAAACTATTGAGCCTAGGGGATGATAAAGACCAAATATAAGTAAATGGAGTTATTAAATCATGACTAGTTTAAACTTTTGTTACCTGAAATGTGGTTTATTTCGGTATTCGATACAAATACGGGTATGTGTGATACGCTACATTGCTAAAATGCGTTATGCTAGGGTATTTTTATATAAGTTCTTATAGTTAGAAATTCTCTTAAAATCTAAATGAAATAGACTTAAGTTAGATTTTTAGTTGAATTAACAATTTGGTTGTTTTATAAATTATAAATAATTTAGGACTAATGTTTGAACGTTTAATACTAACTTAAAATATTGATATTTGTGCAATTATAGGTAAAATAACAAAGAAATTTTTTAGTGCGATTAATCTAAATTTAGAGTATTGTGTTTGGGTATGCAAGTACCAATACGTGGTTCACTAGGTCGATTAGAGTATTTGGTAACTCTCACTCTAAAGGACCATATTAGCCTCATAGAGTAAATGACAAAATGAGTTGCCAGTCTTGAAAATAAACTGAAGTCATGGGACAAAATTGTAACTTTGAAAGTTATTGGTTGAATTCATGGATAAATTGGATACTGGGTGCCTAAAAGGAAAACCCTCGAGAGACATAGATGATAAAGATTATGCTTAAAAAAGTCTGACCAGACCTTCCATCCCCTGTGGCTGGCAATGGTTCTCACTTCTTTCACTCTTTAAGGCTTCATATCCCCTCACCTTTGTTGATGAGACGCGTGTCTTCCACTAAGATCTGACGTCTTTCTCTTGCCTTGATATAGAAGTTAGTGGTCTGGTTTTTCATATAACCTTTTGGGAAATGATGTATCAAGGGGAATCAAAGCAATCTAGCTAGATTGAAGCCACTCGCCAAAAAGGTTTGTTTTCTCATGACGATTCCTTTTTTAACAATTGGTGATGCACCGGAGCCCTTCCATAATACATCATATGATATTACATTGATATTTGTGATGACTATTTATCCATTGCAGGTCTGCCATGGTCTTTGTATGTCAAACTTGGTTTAGTGCAGGAAAAACCATATGTATCTACTTTTAGCTCACATTAAATAGGCAGTCATAAGGGCAGTGGCAAGTGTTGTATTTGATAATAAAATTCAGTCAGTCACTTTCAAATGTCTAAATTTAGAGTGAAGCTCCCTGCAATCTTTAGGCATGTTGAAACTAGGACCCAGTAAAAGAAGTGAATTTCAAATTCTTGGACCAATTTTGTGATTCATGTATGATCCTTTATTTAGTAATGCTTGTAGAAGACTCAGAACAAGTTAGCACAATCTGATCCATAAGTATCTGATATGTATAATAAAGATTTATTTTGGATTATATAAAATCTCATTTTTGAATTCCATATCATGGATTAATTACGTCGTCTTTTTGTATATCACTTACACAATACTTGCAGTATCTTTCAAGTAACACCCAAAAAAGAGTTGTATAAGAAAATAATTGACCCTTTTGATTGTGATCATAAAATTGGAAATATTTAGGACATTATGATTAAACTCATATCTTGTGAGGCTACCTTGCAAGGTAGTCTCTCTCTCTCTCTCATGCAAATTAGAAAAGGAAAACATAACTTTAATGCGTAGATTAATTTAAAACAACCCTCCATGAGGAACAGATATTACAGTATTAAAGATAAAAATTGCATATGTAAGTAAACATGAAATAATTGCAAGTATATACACACCTCGTCATGTACATCTAATTCTGCAGCAGCTGCAGCCTGCAACTCCAATTGCGGAATAGGTAAACCAGTATTTGCAACCATTCAATAAAACCTAAAGGTTACAATTTCGTCAAACAAACACAGTATGTGTTTCCATGTATGAGTTGTTAACTATTGCTCGAGTCTGTGACATTGTAATTAAAAGAAAAGGCATTAGGAAAGCTGTGGACCCTCTCAAAATACTAGATTGATACACCAAGAATTTTCACATTCTTCATACCAAAAATGAAATTAATTAATTTATTGTAATGGATTTTGTAGGGCTGTACGAGCAATGAATGAAACATTGAAGCAGAATAGCCTCTTGAGAGAACAAGGGAATAATAGGTCATATCCTCACTCTTCAGATGACAAGAACAAGGGTCAAGATCTTCAAAAAAATGTATGCTTATCTTGTTCTGGCTATTGTGGACGGCTCTAGTACTTCTTGTCACAATTTTCTTGAGCACTGACAAGAATACTGTTTGTGATGAATTTATCTATTTGATGTATGTTAATGGCTTAATGGTGTTTATAACTTTGATCATTACGATTTCCATCTCAAACAATGTACAACCCATCGCTGATTATATCTCAGAAAATGTGTAAACATATTTTCTTTCTGCCTCAACATGGCTCTGATAACTTGGCTTTAATGATCGCTCAAATCAGGGGAGGATGTAAATTCAACCTGCAGCTAATCTACCATAACCACCCAAGGGGGCAGGAGGAGGCTAGTTTGATTGAGAAAAGAACAAGAATAGAAGAAGGCAGGATAAAATTAGAAATCCATCCCAGAACAGTGAACTAATTTGAAAGATAGAATGCACAATGAACTGAAATTCCTACCGCCTTACCTTCTGAATCCTCTAGTTGTCTTATGCTTTAGAATAGGACTGTTTATTTACTTTTCTACCAGCTCAATATAGTTGTGTTTAGGTTGTGTTAGATGGAGTCTTAGGTATTGTGGCGGTTAATGGTGTTGATTCTTTTTGATGTACTCTCCAAGAGGAAGGTGTTAATTCTCACAACTAAAATTTCTGTTATCTATTACTACCGTCAATCCATTACTGTAGTTGTGAAACATATTTTGGTTTTGGTTTCACATCTGTAATACTGTAGCATGAAACTGTAGCATGTTCATTTCATGCAGACTTGGTGTTTCACCATATTTGGTTTCTATATCATTGTAATTTTTAGTGCATTACTTCAGGTATCTGATATTCACCTCTATGATCGTGATGAATTATCTGGTGGAAGGTCTTCTTTGTAGGCTTTTCCCAAGGAGGATTTCAATTCCCAAAAGGCAATATCATTACCTTCGCCTCCTCATGAATATAGGAGTTGGGTTTCAGGGAGAAGTGGGGCAAATGATGAAATGGTCTCAACATGGACCAAAATTTTGGAATCACCAATGTTCCAAAACAAGCCTCTGTTTCCTTTCCATGAATGGAATATTGACTTCTCAAAATTACTGTTGGCACTCGTGTTGGGATCGGTGAGCATTATTCTTAATATTATTCTCTGAGGTACTTTTATCTTCAGATTTTTTCAGCTCGACTGCATAATATGAAAAAATTAGCTGAACTTATTGAACTATTTGTCAAAGTAACCCTCTGATATGGGTTTCTGTGAATTCCATAAATATGATTATTTGGATAATAGTAGGCTGCTTTACAGCACACAAGAATAAGTAACTGGTAGTGGTTGCCTTTCTTTTGGGATCATGTTTAATGTCATTAGTACTCCGATAGTGGAATAATATCTGGTGGTGTAAAACAACTGCCACTGGAATTTTATATGTTTGTGGATCCCATGTGGACCAACCATCATCTAGAAACTAGGGTTGAGGTTATTGCTGCAACCATTTAACTGATATTTCCATCTACGAGTCCCTTGTGAATCATCCCAGATTTTGAAGTGTGCAAATATAGAATTACGAATTTGCATCCTGTTAACTGGATAACAGAGTTATTAATATTGAAGGTCTTCCTGTGAATTTAGTTTGAGAATATTATAACTAGAATTCGGTTCGTGTGGAACTGATTAACAGCCTTTTCAGTTGTTAATGCCCTATGAGTGGATGCCTCAATTCCACCCCCAATCCCCCCTCCCCCACTAAAAAAACATTTACTGATTGCTGCAGGTTTTTCTCTCAAGACTGAGCATGTCCTGTGTTTATAAGGAGAAGAGATTTAGTAACACTATCAGAATCAGATTAATTTTCAGCATTCACCCATTTAATCAATATATTTGCTCTCTGTGCAATAGTCAATATGTCAAAATACGGTGGATTTATGCTTTAGAGAAATTTTAGCACGTATTTTATTTTTTACTAACTAGGGTCTTCACTCATGGCGCGGTTGGAGATTTTCCTTACACTTAATGTGCAAATTCGAATTTGGTGATTCAACTGTGTCCTGTACAAAGACCTTATGTACAGGGGCATCTTTAAGTAAGCTGTGTATGAAACTTGGAGGATTTCTACGGGCTAGTGTGGAAGTTTGTTTGTTCCTAATGATCTCCAGTAAACAAATTTATAGAGGCATTTTCTGAAAATTCAAAACTGTTCAAATATTCTAGAGGAAACAAGCTTAGATTTTACTCTCAAGGTTTAGTATTACTAGAGTATTACTTAGGCTATACCGCATATGATTTATGATTTTCGTATGGTCATGTACATCTTACTGGATTTGGCAAAAGTAGCAGTTACCCCATTGTAGTTGACCACAGTATTTGACCAATTTTGTGCAATAGCTCACTCAACTTTTAATTTATGCAATTGCCCCTGACAACTAATTAAAATTTTTAACTGGGTCATTCTGTACTATTAATTGGACGGAAGTTAACTTTTTACCTACGAGGCAGTTTAAAATAAAATAAATGACTTGGACAACTAAATAATGCATATAGAACAAAATCATATTTTTCCCTTTTATTTCGTCTTATTTGTCTTTATTTATTTGTCCAAGTAACTTATTTTAATTTCTTATTTTGTTTAGACCGCCACGTAAGTAATAAGTTAACTTCCGTCCACTTAATTTAATAGATTGACCAAATTACAAAATTTTAATTAGTTTAATGGGGCAATTGCATAAATTAAAAGCCAAGTGAGTTATTGCACAAAAATGATCAAGTATAGTGGGGTAACTGCTAGTTTTGCCTATTGGATTTCCTTTGGTCTTTTGGCAATGTAGGTGTAACAGTCTAATCCTTATGCTCAACATTTCAAGTAATAGTTCCATCCTTATGTCCAGTATTATTAAAAGGACTATTAAATATAAAAGAGCTCCAACAAGCCAAGTGTTAGTTTGCTTTTTATAATTATGTGGACAAGGTCAAGATTCAAGACATTTAGTATGTATGAGAATAATTGTCGGTTTGAATCTAATTACCAAGGATAGGTTGATATTTACTTTACCCAATAGTCATTAATCCTATTCCTATTGACAACAACCAGGGACTAGGCTTTTTGGTGAGCATGACAATGGGGTGCATAATTGATGATGCAATACTTTCACAAGGGTTGCAATGGGAGTGTTGATGACTAAACTATTAGCAGTTATGAAGGCAGATATTGTCATATTGTCAGCATGTTCTTGGGATGGTACTAATTCTTTATATCGGTCTGAAATAATGATGTGGACATCGGTGTGACAACAAATTTGTGATTTGATTCTAGCTGAATAACTCGATGTTCAGAATGCTTGTTGACTAAAACTTAACCTTGGGATGGTTGTAGTTTCACTTTGAGTTTTTAAAGGTAAGAATTGTATGAGTGGAAATAACTAGGAGTAGTGATGCTAAGACACAAATAGATTGTTGACTTAGCACAGTCATGTGAGAGTATGGTGAGGTGTGGTAGGATTTTGTGATGGGGTGATAAAATTTTATAAAAAATGAAGTTTGTTAATATGATGACAAACTAAGTTTTGAATCGGTTGCTATGTTACATGGACTCGGCAACCTCTAGAATCCTTAAAATGACACGACACGAGCAAGCCTAACCCTTACAATGAACCCGCGTAACATATCCATTAGCAATGACACATTCTAAAGCAGGAAAACTTAACTATTCTATATCTATCTCTCTCTGTTGTGTCTTAATACATTATGTGATATATATGTGTGTGTGCAACACAGCGAAAGACTAATAAAAGAACAGAAACAATCACAGAAATTGAATCTATGTAATCACATGAATTCACTAAGTTAGATAAATTGACTAAGTGGCCATAATATTTGGATAAAATCTGAATAATAAGAGTTAAACTTAAAAACACACAAAAACATCCTTTAAATACTAAAAATAAGCTGGAGACCCTAATTACGAAATTAATAACAAAATTATGAAAAAAAACAATTTAGTTCAAAACTGGTAAAAACTTTGGAAGGCCTAAACACATCTCTCCCTGCCTTTTTTGGGCTTAAAATGGTGTTCATTATGGCCGAAGGCAATGCGTCTTGTAGGGCTCGTCGTAAGCTTCGATATATTGTGGGGTCATGGGCCCCATGACTCCAAACGGAACAGTGTCAACCCCTGTTGGGCTTGGATTTTCTTCCTTTCCTTCCTTTGTGGACCGTGTCAGTGTGTGTGCACGCGCGCGTGTAGAAGAGCATTTTTGTCGTATATATGTATAATGTACGAGCTACAATGCTAAACCTAATGCGGGTAAATACGAAGAAAAGTCCTGATAAATAATATCTATAAAATACATATGGCCTTAAGATGTATGCAAATTCTGGTCCAAACTTTTAAGAACTACACCCAAGTTGTTTTGAAATTTATACCTAATGTTTTTGAGTGAATTCCACATAAAACTAAGGTTGTTAGTAGGTAGATTTTTACATCATTCAGTTGCCTGCCACCAAAGGGAGTATGCATATACTGTGCTTATTCATACATAGATATTTATATATATTCATGTTTTTTGATAATCCTTGTGTTGTTATTACTCATCTCTTGGCGGTTAATTCCTAGGTTTCTTTGGAGAAGTTTTTCGTGGCATTTGGAATGGAACAGATGTTGCAATTAAGGTTTTCCTGGAGCAAGATCTTAATGCTGAAAACATGGAAGATTTCTGCAATGAAATATCCATCCTGAGGTATTTAATCTTGCATAAAGTGAAGGTAGTATTTTTTTTATAGTTATATATCTTTTTAACTTGGCCATCTTTCTTGTGATGTTTCTCTTGTTTTTGTTTTTTTCCAGCCGACTCCGATATCCAAATGGTATTTATCTTCTCTATCTTTGTTCAATTTGTTTGTTTTTCTCAGATTTGTCCATTCCGTAGATTGCTAGCCTGGAGGGTTTCAAATAAGAAAATCTAGAGTTTTGCAAAAAAGCACTTCCACACCATATCCTGCCAGCATGTGTAAGGCCAAATGTAAGAGAAACTAATATAAGAAGATTTCAACATTTAGATATTTCCATGTAAAGTACGTTTTACCTATAAGGGTAAATAAGAAAAAATAGTTACTCGCATTTGAACTTTATAAAAGAAAAAAAAAGTGCTAATGTTTTACTGAACTGTCTTCTATACTGCTTATGTATTGTACATTCCATTGATGCTGTTTATTTCAGTTATATTATTTCTTGGAGCATGCACGAAGCCTCCACAATTATCAATGGTTACTGAATACATGGAGATGGGATTATTATATTACTTGATCCATTTGAGTGGTCAGAAGAAGAAACTCAACTGGAGGAGAAGGCTAAAAATGTTGCGTGATATATGCAGGTTAGCCTAATAATGCAATATATTATATATTTCCTATGTTAGTTTCTTCATGTATTCAGTAATTAGTATTTTTATTGTTGCTGAATTTATCAATCTTAAGACAATAGTAATGTCCTGCACATGAAATTTATTTATGCACTTGCAAAGGTCAAACTTTGGCTGGTGTTGTTTTCATTGTGATGTTTACCAGTGCATTTGTTCAGATCTCAGTTTCAAAATTACTTGTTGAAGCTCATTCGGTGTTGGATTAATCCAGCTTAAACTATCATCATCTTATGCTGATTGCTTAACAAATCAATCCTGATCAACTCCAATCTCTGCTTGATAAGGCTCATTCCCAAATCTCCACTTTTCCCGATCATTTTTTATTTAGAAAGCAAAGGCTTGCACCTTGTTCCCTCTAAATTAGAACTTTTGTGTCTGACTGTAGGTTTACTCAATACTAATGACATGCATTAGGCATCTAGCCCCTAAAAAAAAGTTTATCTCCGGATGTGTGTAGGGTGTATGCAGGATAGTGAGACTCATTCTCGTTAGTTTATTTTATTGCCCGATGGTTCGGCAGCTTGGCGCTTATTGTTTAGCGTGGTCGGCAATGTTGGTTTTCTCCTCCTAGTGTGGAAGAAAGGCTAGGCGGATTTTGTGTTGGTATGATTCTTTTTACCATTTTGTGGGTGTATGGACCGAGAAGAATCTTAGCACTGCTGTGGTTGGTTGACGAATGCGACTTAGTGTCCTTTTATGCATCTGTATGTTTTTTTTCCATGCGAGCTTTTTGAGGAACTTTGTCAGATTTGAATAGATTCCGGCAAGATGCAACTCATTTCTGCCAGGATGTTTTTGTCATTTGTGTTCTTGCTTCTTATTGTTTTCTTTTTTTTTGGGTGGAGTGGACTCTTGTTGTCCATGTGTATTGCAGTTCCACTTCTCCTCTATAATAAAATGTTCTTTGATAAAAAAAAAATAATTGTGATAAAATGGTATTGCAACTCTAAACTGACTGTCGTCTTTCTCTGGCAACTAAGAGGGCTGATGTGTATACACCGGTTGAAGATAGTTCATCACGATCTAAAAAGTGCCATTTGCCTTGTGAATAAGCATTGGACAGTTAAGATCTGTGATTTCGGACTTTCAAGAATGATGATAGACACACCCATAAATGACTCCTCGTCAGCCGGGACTCTGGAGTGGATGGCTCCTGAACTTATCCAAAATGAACCCTTCACTGAGAAGTGTGATATTTTCAGCCTGGGTGTGATAATGTGGGAGCTGTGCACTCTGAGTAGGCCATGGTATGGTACAGCACCAGAAAGGGTACGTTGACATATTTCTATGTTTAGTACAGTATGATGCTAGTTTACGTCTCTGCTCTCCATTGGTATTAAGAATTAAATAAAATTTGACAGACCAACATTTGTTTCTCCTACTTAGGTTGTTTATGCTGTTGCAAATGAGGGATCACGATTGGAGATCCCTGAAGGTCCATTGGGCAGACTAATTGCAGGTCTTCCACATTAAATTTTAACAAAATTTATGAAACTGATTACTGTTAAGGCAATGTCCATAAAAATAAAACCAAAAAGAAATTGTTAGACGGTTTAGGAGAAACTCGTGCCTTAACTTCCTTGATGCAGATTGCTGGGCAGAACCCCAGGACCGACCAAGTTGCGAGGATATCCTCGGCCGCTTGCTAGACTGCAAGTACTCACTCGGTTAATGCAAACAATATGTTTGTTGTATATAAAAACAAAATAGTAGAGGTTTTCTTTTTACAATACGTTCTTGGCTCAAATTGTATTCAACCTTTTGTATGATTTTGCAGTTTTATAAAAGAACATGTACTGGTTCATCTTCTTCTTTAAACGGCAGAATCTATGATCCTCTTTTTTGTAAAATCAAACGTAAAATCCAGTCTTGTTTGAAGCAATGGATGATTCCTTCATGCACTCCCTTTGCAATACATAACATTTAAAAAAATTATTACAAAATTGGAATGGGACCACCTCTCTCAAAACTCACACTCGAAGTCAAGCTGTTATTTTATTTGATCTGCACTGCCAGTTTTTCACCAGGCATTTGGTGTCAATCAATGATTTGACGTCCATTCAGTGCATCTTCAAAACGACTGCACGAATCTGCTCTCATCTCTGTACTCATATCATTTTCTGGGGCTGGATAGTAATCTTCTCTCAATTGAACATCCCTTAAGTTTGGGATTCTGAGAAGGAAATTCATAAAATGTTCATGGGCTGTACCATGGATAAATAGTTTCCTTAGCATAAGGCATTCTTGAAGCAGTCCAGCTGCTGGCAGGGAGAGACTCCTTTGGTTAACATCCCTGTCCTGTGGTGGCCAGTAATCGAGTTCACAGAGACTCAAACCTCCAATTCCAAATAAATAGAATCGTTCCCAGAGGCTCAAGTCCATGTGGCCGGATGGAGCAGTATGTGCAAAACCTATCATGTCTCCACAATCCAAATGCATCTTTGTTAAACTCGGGTACCGAGCAAGGATGCTCAATCCAAATTCACGCTGAGATGGTTTGGACCAGTTTCTGGAATCTCCTTCAACCTTTATACGGATTTCCTCCAAATTGGGACAATTTTCAAGACCTGCTGTTACCAATGGAACCAAAAGCTCACCAACAGATATCCAGAGTGACAGATGTTGCAGCTTATCCCATGTTCTACCATAAAAATCATTCCCATTGCTACTTGTTATGCCATTGACTTTATCATAACTAGAATTCTGACCATAAGAATATTTGCACCTTTTCCTCTTGTTGCACGAGTCTTTGTGCGTTGTATTTTCAAAGAAATTGGTGAATTCTGCAGGCTTATTGGAAACAGGACCCTCATCCAACTTGTTGAGATCAAAGTTGAACTCAACCCCATCAAGATTCTCAAATTGTTCAACACTATCCCAAACGCAATCAATGTGAAGTCGCAGAATTCGGTCCTGGATTGGCTCCAATGCTTTTAACATCGACATGGCACCCAGATTCTTGCAGCAAGAGATCTTGACATCAACCAATGTACGGTGAAGCAAGCAAGCTAAAGTCCTCATTCCCTTCACAGTAATCTTCTTACAACCCTGAACTTCAAACTTAACCAACCTCGAACACCCCCTAGCAATAGCAATTAACCCCAAATCCGTCAAGTCAGCCACGTTCCTAATCGACAAACTTTCAAGCCCTTGACAAAGTGCGATCCCATCCAGCTTCGATTCAACCGGCATACAAATTCCATGAAACTGCCCCAATTTAAGCTTCCTCAAATTGGGGCATTTCGATTGAAGAATCTCAAATACAGGACTACTATGTGTAACATTATTACAAACATCTAGAGCAAAGTCCTCGAGCAAAGGAAGACCCGAAAACACCTCAATTAGAGTCGCCACAGTAATCCTTGCATCGTCGGGAGTGATTCCCTCATCATTTGGATCAGCTCTGACATTCACCAAAGCCGACGTATCGAAAAGATGTAGCCGCGACAGTTTTGGACAATTGGCAGCTATAGCTAATAAAGTTTGATCCCCAACAAAGCCAATGTACCTAGGATCAAACATACAAGCAACAAGAAACTCTTTCAGATTGGGACAAACTTTTGTAACATCCTCCAGCTCCTGGGATTTAAACCCTTCGGAAAATGAAGGGTTTAGCAAATTAAGGGAGGTGAGCTTCACTGCAATGTGTGGATAAGATTCAAGCGCGGGAAAAAGATCCTCAGTATAGCAATAGAAGCTGGACAAGTCAAGCTGGTAAAGGGAATTAAGGTTTTCAAATAGAGGGGTGAAATCGGACCCAGATGGCAATAGAGGCCGTTGGTGCCACCTGACTAGTTTAATTTGGTTCAGTTGCGGCCAGTGAGGGACTAGGAATTGAAGGGTCAATGGGTTTCGAGCGTAGACTGCAAGGGAATTGAGGGAAGGAAAGGCCTGCCGGAGGAGGTGAGAGATGAGGGCGGGGTCGGAGGAGGAACAGACGAGCGGGTGTCCCCAAGGAGAGAGGAGAGAGAGGTCGAGGTGGGTTACCGATCGGAAGCAAGACGGGACCATGAAGAGATCACGGGTGTTGCCGCGGAGAGTGAGGGAAGTGCGGGTTGATCTTTCGAGGAGGAGCCATTTACGGCAGACGAGGGCGGCGGAGTTGCGGCTGCGGACGTCGGTGACGGATGCCATTATGTTTGAGAGGATTACATCGGGGAGGTCGTTGACTGTGGTTGTGTAACAATCTCCGGCCATTGAGGTTAAGTTTGTAGTGGGAGGAAGTAGGTGTATACACTGAAGAAATGGATATGCATATGGAGGGGAGGGGAGGGGAGGGGAAGGGAGGGGAGATAGAGGTGGCAGATGGGGGTGGTGACCACGTGAATGGCAGATGGAAATTTGTGGAGATTGGAGACGTGTTTGGTTTTGATTCCAGGAGACTTAAATAGGGAGTAGATATTACACATTCATGAACATGAATGAATGAGGGAGAAGGGAAAAGAGATGTCAGTTTGACATTTGGGGCATGAAAAATTTGATGTATAAATTATTGATTTGAAATTCGCACTAATTAATTATCTCTCTCAATTATGAGAATTTTTAGTAAAATAAGAAATAATTAAAAAAATAATAATAATTTGTCTTAAATATATATAAAATGTCTTATATTATGAAGAAAAAAATAACATTATTATAATGAAAAGAAGAGGAGGGAGTATTAATTAATTAATAATAATAGTAGCGAGAAAGAGAGGGTTTTATTGTACTCCCTTCTTCTCTAATTATTTGACGTTTTAGAGTTTTTCATTTGTTTCTAATTATTTGACGTTTGTTCAAATTTAGAAGAATTAATGATAATTTTTCCAAAATTATTTCTCATTACTCTTCTTATTTTTTTGATATTTTAAACTCTTTCTCTCTTTCTCTTTCTCTTTCCTTATTTCAATAAAACTCTTCTTATTTTAACAAAACTCTCTTTATCCCAACAAAAGATTTAAAGGTATTATAGATAATTGGGTATTATATTTAATATTTTTCAATTATTATTTTAATTTTTATGTTCACTATTAAAACGTCAAATAATTAAGAACGGAGGAGGGAGTAAGAGATTTACTAATGACCTGAGTTTTAAAATAGAAGACAAAAAAACAAACACTTGGTAATAAAAATGTTGTTTTAATTAATTAAATGAGTATTAATATCTCATTCTTGTCCCAACTTATCTCTAAGATTCCGGATTGGATTTTGATGTACTTGGTTGGTCCCACAAGGTTTACACTTGTTGTTCTTGATTGATTGATTAAGAAATATATCGGATAATTCTGTATTATTATTATTATTTTAATTTAGAAATACCATTGCCATTGCCAAGACCAAGACATTCATAATGGCCAATTGTCATATTGGATAACGATGTGCCAAACTCTCACATGCCGTCCCCTTTACCTTTACAGTCCTTCTAGGGCGACCGGTCCTAGCCACATTGCTAGCGATTGTTTTTTTTTTTTTTTTTTTTAAATCTCTTAAATAATTTATAAAATTTATTAAAATTGGAATTTTTATAAAATAAAATAATTTGAATGTTATTTGAATATATGTAAAAAATATATCTGTGCAGATTGTACAAATATATTTTTTACATGTATCCAAATGACATTCAAATTATTTTATTCTGTAAAAATTTTAATTCCAACAAATCTTATAATTTATTTTAGAGACATTACAAAAAAAAAAAACCCGGTCGCTAATAATGTCGCTACGACCTGTCGCCCTAGACTTTTTCTTACCTTTATGAGGCATACCTACTATTTGTTACTACCAATCCATCTTCTCCTTCTGCCTGCCCTTACCACATTCCCGATGAGATCAGATTTTGTCTCTTTTATATTTTTTTATTTAAATTTTGACACTTAATTTTTTACTTAATATTAATTAATTCTAAAATTAAATAAAAAGACAAATATCAAAATTTAAATAAAAAAACACATAAAAACAAAAAAAAATAAAAACATAGGATCTGCTCTCATTCCCCATTGCCCCCACAAAATAACATCACACGGATAGAGTGCCGCTTTATAGTTGGATTAAAAGACCGCGTATTATCGATGCTCAACTATAAACCACGGGATCAGATATTTTCACTAATAAAAATTCGATATATAGGCTTATAATATATAAAAATATCAAAAAATAATATCTAAATTTATTTTCTGTGGCAAATTTTATTAAATTTGCTCTTCATCTCATTCAACTATACAAGTATATTAAGTCAATAAAAATGCACCCAAATGATATCAGATGAACGGTCGTTATAATATATAAATTATTTATTTATCGCTAAAAATGATAAACATAGTATTTAAAATAAAAGGATATACACAAAAACAGATTTTATATATATATATATATATATATATATATATTACTTCCTTTTGCTTTTCATAAAAAACATTTACGTTGGGGTAATCCAAGACCTTTTTTTGGCCCTATGTACAATGCCGTGGTACTATAATACTAACATAAATATCAAGTGGCCACATCTAATTTTGCAATAATGTTCTCCGCCACCTCCCTTTCTTACCCTACGCCTCCCCTCTCCTCCCCTCTCCACCACATAGTCATCATACACAACGAGTCATCATGTGGTTGGCATTATATGTGGTCGTAAGAATGCCACGTGCCTCTTCAAGAGAAGAATTGCCACTTGTCTGTTCAAGAGGGTACCTACCTACACTTTTGCTCGTTTGTACGATGAAAATACTTCTTCGGTTCAATAGCCCCTCAAATCTCAATTATGAAATTTAAGAATATATAATGCAAAAATAATATTACTTACCTTCCACATATTATGTATTTTTTAAATATAATAAATTGTTAGTTTAATAATATAATCTTTTAATAATAAATTCAAAAATATTATGTCAATGCATAATATTATTATTATTACTACTAAAAAATATGCCTTCTTTTTATTCAAATAAAAAAATTTACAAAAAATTATATTTTAAAAAGAAATAGTAAACCACGTGGAAACTCTTCAAAGTAGCTAGTTTCAATTTTTATATGAGTAATGTTACAGACATAAACTATTCTATAAATATTTTACAAATAACTAATGTGACATACTCCACCTCAGCATATTAATTAACAAATTACTTCAATGTAGTCTTCGGCCCTACATAAAAAAGTTGATATGGAGTATACATCCGCAGTTTGTAAAATATTTATAGAATAATTTGTGTTTCTAGCATTATTCTTCTAATATTTGAGACCAACTTACTAAAAGTTGAAATAAATATATGGTAGCATCTAAATATAAGGAAGGATGGCTACATTTTGTTTAAAAATAATGCTAAAGTTATATAATGCTCACATACACATACATGCATAATACATGGACACTATATATTAGGAGGGGACCACATTATATATGTGTGTGTATGTAAATATTATGTGATTACTTTTTTATATTATAATAGCATTGTTGCTTATTTAACCATTAAAAGAAATTAAAAATGAATGGGCCTAGTAGCTAGGGACATGATGTCGTAACATTGTTTGTTTGAATAAAACATGGTATTGGTTTGTGTATAGGTAAGTAGTAGATAGTAGGTATGTGCAATAAATTCCAGTATAAAAAAGGAGTAGATTTACGGTGTGAGCTTACAAAATATCAATTGGGCCCAGTTTGTAGATGTGAGCTATCAGAACCCCCTCCCATGTAAAAAAAATAAACAAGTAGACCACGGTGGCAAGCTCGCTTACTGAGCCCGTATATAATCGACCTTCTAACCATTTCTTAGTTTGGGCCAGATACATGATCCCATCAAAGAGGTACGAGTTATAATTATTCCCACATATTGGTGTGAGGATGAATATTCTTGGGTCCTTAACATTAATATATAACAATTAGAAAATAATTATAAAAATAAAACACACACAACATAATTATAAAAATAAAACAACACAATATTACCTTGCTAAAATTACGCAAGATTAACTCCTACACGCCGCGATTCTGACTTTCATATTTTAAAGCGAATAGATCCTAAATTCACGCTAATGAAGAAAAAGGCAACTTGGAAATCAGAAAAAACAGAGCAACGACAGATCGATCGGAGAAGACGACATGGAACTCTTAGATCGGATAATAGAGGAGTAGATCAACAGCAACATCAAGATCAACAGTAACTTCAAAATCAACAACAACTTCAAGATCTACAACAACTTCAAGATCAGAAATCAACCTCTGTAACAACTTTGAGTTTAAAGTTTATATGCATATTGTTACCTCGTGGGTACTATATACTCGTATATTGGTTACCTTTCTTAAGTTTTTCGCTCTTTAATTGGTGACAAAGTCAGTATACTGACTGTTTTAATTTCAAAATGCATGTAAAAATATGTTTTATATTCGTTACTAAGTACATATATAAATTGTTATCAATTTATTATTGATTTGGTTACTGTATAATGTTTATTTGGTTACCCCGTGGTTATTATATACTCGTATAATGGTTACCTTTCTTAAATTTTTCGCTATTTAATTGGTAACAAAGTCAAGATAATCGAATTGCTTTTGATTTTAAAATGCATGTAAAATATGTTTTATATTCTAGTTACTAAGTACATAGAAATTGGTTCTTGTTTATTATTGATTTAGTTCATTGATAATGTTTATTTGGTTCTTGTATACTTTAAATATTTATTTGGTTACCCAAGTGGTTACTTATATACTCAGTATATCAAGTTACCTTTCTTAAGTTTTTGTTCTTTAATTGGTAACAAAGTCGATTATCTTGGATTGCTTTGATTTCAAAATGCATGTAAAAATATGTTTTATATTCAGTTACTAAGTACATATAAATTGGTTCTTTATTTATTATCGATTTAGTTCTTGTATAATGTTTATTTTGGTTCTTTGAATACTTAAAATATTTATTTGGTTACCAAGTGGTTACTATATACTCGTATATTGGTTACATTTCTTAAGTTTTCGCTCTTTAATTGGTCATAAAGTCAAGATATCTTGTTGTTTTGATTGCAAAATGCATGTAAAAATATGTTTTATATTCTGGTTACTAAGTGCATAGAAATTGGTTGTTGTTTATTATTGATTTAGTTACTGTATAATGTTTATTTGGTTGCAGTATACTTTAAATGTATATTCTACGGATGTTTTTTATATTGATGGTTACTTATTAAATACATTGGTTACCTTCCTGCAATTGTTGAATCTTTAAGTACATATTGATGTTTTTTATATTGTTTATTTTTGCTGTAAAATGCATGTCAAATATGTTTTATGTTATGGATACTAAGTAAATATATGTTCAAGTTACCGTCTAATCTGGATTTGGTTAGTATATAATCTTCGACTTATTTATTGTGTAATATTACCATGGTTCTTATATAATATTACGTGTTTTATATCTTCGATTTTATTTATATTGATGGTTACTGATTAATTACATTGGTTACCTTCATACACCTGTTAGTCTTTAATCAATAACAAAGTCATTACTGATTGTTTTGGTTGTAAAATGAATATAAAAATATTTTTTATAATTTTGGCTACTAATTACATATACATTGGTTACTGTATAATATGTATTTAGATACTGTAAGGTGTTTATTTGGTTACTCTATAATGTTATTGAGTTTTATAATTATTTCTTTTATATTGGTGGTTAATTATTGACTACATTGGTTACCTTCATACAACTGTTAATCTGATTATATATATTGGTTGTTGTATACTATTTAATTGGTTCTGATGATAATGTTTATTTGGTTGCAGTGATAATTTGGCAATTTCTGTCAAGTTTGGAGTGTCAGATTTTGGCGTTTTCAGAGCCTAATTTCATTGGAAATGGGTCAACGATCAAAAATCACCAGCTTTGTTGGTGAACTACATGGTTTTTTGGTTAAATTCCATCATTTAGGCCTTCAAATTTGTATGTAAAAATTTGATTTATGTTCTGGTTACTAAGATTATGTAATTTGGTTACTGTCTAATATTAATTTGGTTACTTTACAATGTTTATTCAGTTGTTAGACTATAGAGACTGACAGTAACCAATATAACAAATTTAATTGTTTACAGAAATATATAATTGTTTACTTTTAGTACTATTAACCACATGGTTGGTAACATTTTTGATGGTGTACAGTAACCAAAATTGATGTTGATTAATATTTTAATTTTTGATTCCATCATGAGTTATCAATATAAAGTAAACATATACATTGAACAATTGGTAACTGTTCTGAAATATTTTTATGTAAATTTGGTTATCCATCTAAAATAAAATGGTTACCTCTATATTCATATTTAGTTACCAACTGGCATGGACCATTTCCAAATAACTTTTATAACTACGTAATTTAAAAGTATCCATCAGCTAGATAAATGGAAACCCTCACATGAACATTAAGCACTTGATAATTGTTCTTATATAAGTTTTTAATTATTTGGTTACTAACAAAAACTAAAATGGTTACCCTTATATGCAGGTTTGGTTACCAACTGCACCTCTTAACCTATTTTTATTTTAATATGAGATTTATAAGTGACCATCATATATATAAATGAGAACTCTTAATTGGAGTTTCTTATTCTATCATGATGACAGGGTATAAATAAAACATATACCTTTAACACTTTATAACAGTCTTGATACAAGTTTATAATTATCTCGTTACTAACAAGCTTCAGAATTATCTATGATAATTATCCGTTACTAACAAACTTGTAGATAAATATGACACTCACACACGTATACATTTAACAATTGATGTTTGTCCGATTTAAGCTTAGAACTATCTCGGTTACTAATAATAAAGAACCATAATGTAACATAATAAAACAAGAACTACATAATTATATGATAGTAACAAGCAGAGAGAACAGGTTTTAATGGTAACCAAAATAGAAACATCATGTAATGAAACCCAGTTTAGACAATCCATGTATACTAAACAATTACATATTAACCAGAATAAAAAATAAAAGTATCTGAAATCCCACATTGAGGACACAATAATAGTAGCCAAACCATAAGGTGTAAAGAATCAAAACATAATAAAAAGTAACCAAATAGTTATACGAAAGTAACGTAATATGTTTTAATGGTAACCAAAACTGAAACAACCTGTATATCCAACCAAGTTTAGGCAACACATGTAAGACCCCAACTTATTATTAATAAAATTTAATTTTCTCTATTTATTATTTTGAAATAGTAAGGGTTGATGTGATTAATGTGGATAGTTATGGGTAAAATACATAAATATTTCAAAATAAGTTAAAGTGGTTATAAAATATTCATTGTTGTTTGGGAATATTAGTTTGGTCGTGGAATATTAGATCGCTTGGGAATATTAAATACGACGCAAGTAGCGACCATGTGTGGGCCCCATAACGAAAAGCGATTGGATGAAGAAAACGACAAATATAAGTTGGTTAAAAATAACGGCGTAGTTGTTACTCAAGCATAATACTATTAAAATACTAAATTGGTTAAAACACAAGAAGATACCAGTATTGCACCAATTATTGATTCTTACGTGAAGAAGGCACTACTCAATAATGGTTACTGAGTAATTACCGTTCAAAAGATTTTATTGATTTAATAATTGTTGCGTTGATATTTTATATATCATTGTTGTTTCAATAATTGTCATTACACAAGATTTTTCATTATCGAAGCAATAATTCATATTATCGAATAATATTATTAGATAACATTATTGGCAATGTCTAGAAAGTTACATCTAAGGAGAGGTTTGGTCACCCAAAGAAGGAGAAATTCTTATTGGAAAAGCCCCTCTTTCCTTGGAGGCGCCTCGGTTGTCAATATTGTGATTTCGTAATATTATTTGTAAATAATTAATTATTGATTCATATGATGAGGAAAATATTAATTTTATGTGGATATAGATGGAGAAAATTTTAATGTGACAATTGTTGAAAATTGAAATTTTATCTTTTTCTCGATAAAATAATTCATTTAAATATATTATTATATTTTAATAATATAATAATGGTGATATTTTTACAACGAATGTGGGATATATATGAGATATCTGAGGAGGAAGAGTATATTTTGTTGCAATAAATGTTTAAAACATGTTAAACATGTAAATTGGACCCCATTTATCGATCGAAATTTGATTATAACTCGTAAAATTGTCCGTTTGTGATTTTGGTCAATTTTCATTTGGAATTGGAAAAACTTTCTTACGCAAAGTTGTAGAGAATTGAATTTCCTATAAAAAGTCGTGAGATTCGAATTTTCTGATAAAAGACTATTTATTATAAATTATTGAAATTCAAGTTCAAATAATTGATTTTGGAAGTTTTAAATATTTATATTCACAAAACGTTTTTTGTGTTTGGTGGGAATCTTTAACACATGTCATGTTCTTTGAATTCAGATGCTTGATGCGTAGGAGGATGTAGAAAAAATTATAATATTAATTTATTAAATTTTTCGCTTTGGTGTTCCAAGCAATTTTCTATAAATAGGGTCTTAGGTTAGAATTGAAAATCACACTTTTAAACTCAAGTTTTCTCTCTATATTATCGAGCGTATTCTTGTGAGTATTTTGAGTATACTTTGAGTATTGTTAGGCGGTCTAAGTTCCTTCAAAGACTATACCCTAGATTTTTTAAATTTAGAAGTCTTAATCTTTCGAGGTAAGGGATGTTATTTTCTTCTCAAATGATATTATTTCTTCAATATCATTATCTTTGAAATATTGGTTGGAACTTTTATCAAATTTGGAACTTTTTCATGTCGGGGTTTACTATTCATGAGTTATTATTCATTAGTTACTATTCACGAAAGTTACTATTCACGTAGTCTTATTCATGAAGCGTGAAGATGTTTTTGTGGAATTTCTATCTTTTGGTGTTTGAGTTACTTATTCAAGTATACTAAGACTATTCACGATATCGGCACTATTCAATTTAAAAATAAAATTTCTTCTTTTTGTCCAAAATATCTATTCGGATACTAGCTTTGATCAGATCCATGTTTTGATCATTCTTGAATTTTACACCACTATGATTATTTTTGAGGTATTTTTGAACATGGATAAAACAAAGTATTTAATCCTTAATCCTTAATCCTTGTCATTTTGTTTCTTTGGATTCGTTTCTTTAAAAAATATTTTTCATCATCCTCGTCTTAAATGATGATATTATTGAATATCTTTGGTTTTCAGAAGCAAAGATGAATGATTTTGAAGAATATCTTTGGCCCGTAGTGCAAAGATGAGCAGTGTTTAGATGAACATGACTAATCGATGAATATCTTTGGCCTGTAGTGCAAAGATGAATATTTGATTCAGATGTATATTGATTGATGTTACGGGGATAAAGGATGAGCGATGAACTTTTAAATTCATACATGAAGATAGTAGTTTGCATTCTCTACTTAACTCTTCTAATGAATTATTATTTCAGCTGCATAATATTGATTTAAAATTTGTTGTCTATTGTATTCTATTAGATTTTCCCTGTTGAAGACTAACGGTAATTTGTTGTATATTATCTTAGTCATAATATTCTTTCTTGAGCTAGTTGAGCTCACCCTTTTCCTTTTGTTCCATTTTTCTCGTGGAGGCGAGAATATAGCGAGTGCAGCGTCTGGGGTATGGAATGAAGGTTCTAGAGAGAGTTGTTTAGTAGTCCTCACCATTTTTATAAAATAATGTATCAATAAATGTGATGAGGATTTCTTTGAGTATAGATATTATCAGAAGATAATATTTGTATTTAAATTTCTGATTTCTTGTTGTAATAATAAAGTTGTAGTTGTTTCTGTACCATGTATTGACAACTCAGAATGGGTGATGTATACCTATTTTGGGGGCGTCACAACACATATATACTCTCACATGTACATTTAACCATAACTTTTCCAATGAATTTTCTAGAAGAGCATAACCCTTGTAGAATATATTTGAAGGAATTTATAAAAATAATACATCAATGTATACTAAGCAAATACATGGTTTATTATGACTTGAGTTTATTATTTATAAAAATAATACATCCACAAACTAATGATGTCTTAAACTTCTCCAACTGACTTGGGTTCAATTTCTTGGTAATAAGGCTCGGGACTTCCGTGTCACACCAATATATAACTTATTCAGTGAATTTTCTGTTTCATTCCTTATAGTAAAGATCCCATAACTGCAAATAAATAAAATCAGATTTACATAGTCATTGGTAACCAGATATAAACAATATTTATAACATAAACAGTTGCGTAGTGACCAACAAATAACAGCATATTAATCAAAACATAATATAATAATTACACAGTAGCCAAAACAGACTATAACAAATAACCAACATCCCACATTGACTGCACAATAATAGTTATCATATCATAATATAACATTAACTATACCATAATAAAGCAAGAATCAAAAAGTTATATTATATAATCTAATAATGGTGACCAAAATATAAACAATATGTAAGACATACCATTTTATGTAGTAAACAAACAAATTATATATAATATTAACCAAAACATAATTTAAAGGTCACCAAAACAAAAACATGTATACCAAAAAATATACTAAAGAAGTAACCAAACAGTTACATGATAGTAACCAAACCATGTTTTAATGGTAACTAACACATAAACAACATGTATACCAAACCCAGTTTAGTCAACCAATGTATACTAAGCAAATACATTGGAACTTAAACAACATATAAAATTAACCAAAATCTCAATTGAGGGGAAAAAAATGGTATCCAAATCATAAGCCAACAACAACAAAAAATATACCAATGAAGTAACCAAAAAGTTATATGTTAGTAACCAAAATATATATTAATGGTAACCAATACATAAACAACATATAGACCAAACATAGTTTAGTCAACCCATATATATTAAGCAAATACATGGTAACCAGAACAACAACAAACAGTAACCAAAATCCCAACGCAAGGAAACAAAAATAGAATCCAAATCAGAAACTAATAATAACCAAAAACATACTATAGAAGTAACCAAATATTTATATGATAGTAACCAAAACATGTTTTAATGGTAACCAATACATAAACAACATGTACACCAAAACCAGTTTAGTCAACTATGTATACTAAGAAAATATATGGTAACCATAACAACATAAAAAAGTAACCAAAATACCAAATCAAGGTAACAAAAATGGTATCCGAATCACAAATAACAGTAACCAAAACATAATGCAGAAGTAACCAAACAATTATATGATAGTAACAATAACAAAATTTAAATTAGCACACCTTTAAAAATTTTTGGGTTGGAAATATCTTCTGGTTATGAACTTGAGCTTCTGTCTTAACTACAGGAACATCAAAATCAGAATCCAACTGCACAAACCCAAATAAATTTCTTCAAGTCCTTAATAAAACCATCCTCTGTGATTCTTTTCTTCTTTTCATCCTTCTTCCTTGTATTAATCATTCTATACAAAACATAAAAACAACACAAATCCAAACAATCAATACTCCATTCTGTTAGAAACATAAAGTATATATATGATCATATTGACAATTAATTAGTAGAATGAGAATTAACATAAATTAGAAGCAGATCTTTGTAACGCCCCCAAAATAGGTCCATTCCATCCAACCCATTCTGAGTCGCCAAATATATGGTACGAAAAATAACTACAACTTTATTACAACAATTGTCGTGCAAAATACAACAACACATCTTTGTGAGTTTGGATACAAATATATACCAATTGTAGCACGTCACAATGACACCTTACATAAAGGAATAGTCAAAAAGCTGCTTTTAGAAATTAGAATCTTTGGGAAGTGCTCAATGAAACCTTTTCATACGTGGGAGGCCATGCTTTTAGGTTATGGTAGATATCATATGGCCACAAAATTATCCTTGGTTGACCTAATAGACCCCAAAGAAAAACAAGAAGATTACTATCATATTCTTCCCAATGGCGAGTCTTCTCTTGACATATCATTATCTCCACTGCCTCTAATTTGGTATTATACTCCAAACAAACACCAAGATTATATAGGTAGTGCTTGTAAATATACTCAAAGAAGTGGATGAGCACAACCATGTCTTATGATAACACGAGTTTGTATGTCATTAGACATCTTGTATGATAGTGACAAAACACCTTCCAAAGTTGGGTTCGCTTTCACCCTATTTAATTCACCAAAATAACTATTAAATGATGTATAAAATACAACACACTAAAGCCCTCAATAAAATTATTTTCATACTCTTTGTGGAGAACCTCAACAACTATAGACCACCGATTCTATTCCCTTGTTATCCCCGGGCCAACCCGGCCTACACTTTTTTATTACGAAAGGAATTGTGAAACAAAAGGGTGAAGCACAACTAATTTCAATAAAGAATATTATGACTAAAGATAAATAAATTATCAATAGTCTTCATCGGTAATGAATCGTAGATTTAGAACATATGGTAGATGATAAAACTTTTCAACCATAGTTGCGATTGGAACAAGCAATCCATTAAAAAAGTCAAATAGACTATAAAGTCTATTGTTTTCTCCACGTTAAAAGTCCACCAACAATATTTTATCCTCGTAACATCAATCAACAGTTCCTTTCCACAATCATATGAATAACTCATAATCATAATTGTGATTCTAAATTCTCTTCTCATCCGGGACGAAGATAATTTTCATCACCTATCTTTACCCGAAACATCAAATATCATGGTTATACCAAATCACAGCCTCGCTCATAATCATACTTAATAAATTCATCTTTGCACCACGGGTCAAAGATATTCATCAACAGATTCATCTTTACACTACAAAGCTAAAGATATTCAACAACAGTCATCTTTGCATTACGAGCCAAAGATATTCATCAATAATTCATTACAAAGCTAAAGATATTCAATAACAACAGTCATCTTTGCATTACGAGCAAAAGATATTCATCAATAATTCATCTTTGCACTACAAAGCAAAGATATTCAACAACAGTCATCTTTGCATTACGAGCCAAAGATATTCATATATATCAAAGAAATACATAATCATTTCGGAAGTTATATAACAATAATTATAACCATACGTTGATCAATTCACCTTTGCACTTAAGTTAAAAATATTCAATTGTAAATTCAATGGTCATGATCATACCAACCAACAATTCAACTTTTGCACTTCATGGCCAAAGAGAACCTACATGGTCACGATCATACCAATAATCTACCCATCTTTACACTCAAGTCAAAGAGAAATATCATCATTAGGGTTATAAGAATGTTATATAAAAATAATATAATCAAAACATGGTTTTAATTTCAAGAGTAAGATTCATAAATCAACAATAATTTGGTCGGAGAAGAAACCAATTTGTTGTGAAATAGACCGTATTAAAGACATAGTCCCAGAACGCGATGCGTAGAACCTCGACACTAAAAGATAAAGTTTCATAATAAAATTCATATCCATATTTATAACACCTTAATCCAAATGTTATAAATCACTTAGAAATCTCATAATCTAATATTATTAATATTATAATAATATTTTAATCATTTCTCAAACTTATAAACAATTTAATTAAATTGTTTACACTTTACTAATTAATGCATTTAATCATCATAAAATGCCAAACTCATAAAATTTCATCACCAATAACCAAAACCCTCATCAAAAATCTGATATACCTCATATATACGATTCTCAAGCCATAAAATCATATTTTTCAATTTTCTTACTTCACATAACATATTTAATTCTTTTTTTACTCATAACTAGACTATTTTCATGAAAAATACCAAATCATTTCCAAAAATATTTCTTTTTCGGGATTTAGCAGAATATAGTCCCATATTGAACATATATTTTTCTCGAGAATTTTTAAAATTCATTTACTATTTTTTCATATGGCCAAAACCACCGAATATTTAGACATTTATCATAAATTGTACTCTTGTCCAACAATTCCGAAATTTATAGAGTACACTGATATTATATAGATGTACTCTCAATAAAAATTTCATCAATTTTGGAGTTAACCGCAAGGAGTTATAAATAGTTACTTTTAAAATAGTCTTTTCTCATAAAATCCATAACTCCTAATCTATACATCCAAAAATACCTCAAAATAATCCTAGTGGTGTAAAATTCAAGAATGATCAAAACATGGATACAATCAAAGCTAGTATCCGTAATAGATATTTTAGACTTAAAAGAAAAATTTTCATTTTTATGAATAAAGGCCGTATTCGTGAATAAAGCATATATACGTGAATAGTCCAGATACGTGAATAAGAAACTCAGACACCAAAAGATAGAAATTCTACAAAAAAACATCTTCACGCTTCATGAATAGTACTTGTGAATAAGAACTCGTGAATAAGAACTCATGAATAGTAACTCGTGAATAGTAACTCGTGAATAGTAACCCATGAATAGTAACCCGACATGAAAAAGTTCCAAATTTGATAAAAAGTTCCAACCAATATTTCAAAGATAATGATATCAAGAAATAATATCATTACTGAAAAAATAATATCCCTTACTATCCCTTACCTCAAAAGAATCAAGATTGCCCGGAAGGAAAGGCTCAAGTGATCTTTGAATGAAACTTGTATCGAACAAAGAACTCTCAAAGTATCTAAATACTAACAAAATACACTCAATAATCTAGAGAAAAGAGAGAAAACTTATGTTTTCGGTGTGATTTTCAATTCTAACTTAGCCCTCTATTTATAGGAAAATTTTAGCGAGACTTGACCGCAACCCGATGGCTTTTACTCGCTACTATTCCCACCCACCACATTTGAAATAAAATTCAAAGCACATTTTTTCACCAACCACAAGTGGGGCCCACTCAATTCTAGAATTTTCCACCAAAATCAATTATAACCCTACTTTCCGAATCAAACACCTCTTAAAATTTATAACAAATCATTCGTTCATTTTAACGGTTCAAAATTTGTAGACATATACTCAACTTATATATGTATAACATATCCAAAAATTACAACGATCCAACTATTTGATTAAATATTATAACTCACACAATAAAGTCAGTAATAACACCGATTTGATCTTTTAATACCTCCAATCCGACAAAATACAAATAAAACATCTCAGCATTAATTCCTTCATTAATAACCACATAAATAAATCCATCATTTATATTCATATAAAATAAATATTTCCTTATCATATGAATCAATAATTAATTAGTCACAAATAATATTACAGAATCACATTTAATACAACCAGGCTGTTCCCAAGAAAGAGGGGGCTTTCCAATAAGGATTTCTCCTTACTGGCGCGCAATTAAGTGACCAAACCTCTCCTTGACAGAACTTTCTAGACGTTGCCAATAATGCTATCTAATAATATTATTCGAATAATATGAATTATTGATCCGATAATGGGAAATCTATGCAAAGATGACAATTATTGAACAATAATAATATAAAATTTCAACGTAGCAATTATTGAATCAATAAATAAAAATATTGAATAAAGAATTATCGTAATAATTATTGAGTAAAGTGCCTTCTTTATGTAAGGATCAATAATTCAAAATACTCGTAAAACCGCAAAGTGCCATCTTTGTGCAAACACGCATATTATCGTATTTTAACCACCGTGTATTCCAACAAAGTGTTAATAAAGAATAACTACGCCGTTATTTATAAAAAACTCAAACTTGTCGTTTTTCTTCATTCGACGATTATTTTGTTATAGGGCCCTAAATGATCGCTGGCCATGATGCATTTAATATTCCCCGACGGAAAAAGAATATTCCACGACCAAACGAATATTCCCCGACAACAATGAATATTTTATAACCACTTTGTGTATTTTGAAAAAAAATCATATATCACCCTTAACTTTAACTTTTATCAATTTAACCATTTACTGAATAGTAATTATAAGAAAAATTGAATACTTTTATTTCATAAAATTCGGGGTCTTACAATCTTAGAGAGAGAAACTAAAATCCTTTCAGTTGTGAGAGAGTTGGAGAGAGAAAGTCGCGTATTCGACTGTGTGATTTGTTGATTAACAAGTGCAGCAAAAGTAAATTAAAAAACAATTAATTTACGCCACCAATTAGTCTAACAACTGTGATGAAAAAGAAGAAGAAGAAGAAGAGAGAGAAATACGAGAACAAAAGTTATGGAGAATTAAGAAGAAGAAGATTTTAGAGAGAGAAATACCAGTACAAAAATTATGGGAGTTGAGAGAAAAAGAAGGGTTAACAGAGATTCACGCGTTTTAAATAAAAAAACCACCAGATAATGATCTCCTAAATTAAGGAATTCTAATTGCACTAATATTATAAATAAATATGAAAAAATGTATTATTTTTATAATTATTTTATCTATGTACCATTATTGTAATTATTTTTAAAAATATACTAGTATATGTAATTTATCCAATATTCTTTTAGTTCCGAAGAGGTACGAGGCCCAAAAGACTATGGCCTACACTGTCTATCCTCTCTCTCTATTTAACCTATTTCATAAGGCAAAGGTTCAAAAATATCCCTGACGTTTATCCTGATGTCCCATTTCTATCCTGCACTAATTTTTTTTCAAAAGTACATTAACGTTATAATTTTTGGGTCAATTGTGCCCCTCTCGTTAAAAAAAAACCTAACTAGACAAACGGATGTACTGAGCAACTGATACGTGGCAAAAATAAAATTCAATAAACAAATTAATCATTTCTCTTTCCTTTTCTCTCTTCTTCTGCCCTCTCCCTCCTCATTCTTTCTCTTTATTCCCTCTTCCTTGTCATTCTTCGAACTCTTCTTTTGTTTGATTGATTTGGATCCAATTTCTTGTTTATAGTAGCTGGCTTCTTCTTTGCATTTAGGTCCTCCATAACAACTTCCTTAAGGATACGCTGATTCATTGACACTACTCAATGATCTTCTTTACTCCATTTAATGGCAGGCTTTTTACTTCTCAAGCCATAAACTCTAGTTGATTGAACCGCTAATAGCCCAATACAGATTAGAAGGATAAACAGCCTCTGAGCATTAAGCAACATGATTTCTATGTGAAGGAGGCATCATAAACAAAATATAAATACTAATTAAAGTTTGTGATTTTCAAACTTTTGCTCTTATTTTGTTAAATTTTAGAGAGAGAAAATAGAGGGTTTGTATGCCCAATAAACTTTTACTGAGCATCAAATGAAACCCTAAATCTAGGCCTAATTCAAGGCCATCTTCACCAAATTTGAAATACCCAGATCAAATCCCTCACAAATTTTATTTAAAATCAATAATAAAATTCAAAACCAAAATGGGTTTATCAATCAAAACTCCATCATTCTCTGTTCAATATCTAATCTCATCTCCCCGATTTATGTACTCTTATCTCTCCATCAACCTCTGTTCCAAAACTCTATCATCCTCTATTCAATGCTCTTACTTGATCTGCACAAAAAGAAGAAAAAACCATAAAAATAAATTTAATTTTTTATAGCATAATAAAGTATGGTTTGAATTACATACATATACTACATATGGAAAATGAGAGAGAAGAAGAGAGGAAGGTGAGCATGAGCCTCGTTGATATTGTCGTTGGCTAGAGATCCATCAGATCCGATTAGATTAAGTCTCGATCTTTGACAAATTTGATAAGGATGATGGAAGAAAGAGAATGATGAGGAAGAAGGAATAAAGAGAGAGAATGAGGAGGAAGAGAAATGATTAATTTTTTTTATTAAATTTTATTTTTGCCACGTGTCAGTTGCCCAGCACATCCGTTTGTTTAGTTAAATTTTTTTTAACGGGAGGGGCATAATTGACCTAAAATTTATAATGTTAAATGTACTTTTAAAAAAAAAATAATTCAAAATGAAAATAAGTCATCGAGTAAACGTTAAGGGTATTTTTAGACCTTTACCCCCTTTTTCATAGTACACATTTGTTGAGACTGTTATTCAAGTAAATTGATATATAGCCGTTCATTGATTGATTTAAGCGCACAGATTGAATGAGGTTGGGGTCCGCCCGTAGATCCTACTTGTGACTAGTGCAACTATTTCTTGTGGCAAATCAGTTTATTAAACTACCCCCAATTTTTAATTCCTTTTCATGTTGGGTGTTAGTAGGACCTGCGTTCACTATAAAAAATGTCCTACTAGCACAGTTAAAACGACACCGTTTTTTTTAATAATAATTTTATCATTTTTGGTAAATTATTATTTTTTTGACAAATTTAATTTTTTAAAGTAAATTTAATAATGATATTATATTTATCTTTTTTGGTACAAAAAATTAATTAAATAAATATTAAAATGAGACTCAATATTATACATAAGTTGTGAGACCCCATATTTTATCAATAAAGATTTAAATTTTATTTAAATAATTTTTAATATTATGGTGTGAATTTGAGATAATATTATAGTTATGGGTAGATTTATAAATTTTGCAAAAGTATGCAAGTTGTTATAAAATATTCGTTTTGGTGGGGAATATTCTTTTGTTAGGGAATATTCGCACAACTACCAATCGTTAGTGGACCCCATAAATGTAATTATATCATTTTGATTGAGAAAACGACAAAAATATTTTATAAAAATAACTACGGAGGTGTTACCGTTAAAAGCTGATTGAACTACGTTGGTAGAAAGCGACAAGAATACGCGTGGTTGCATAAGTAGACACACCAGATTGATTATTGACGCTTACGTGAGAAGTCACTCAACCTACGCTTCAATTATTGCACTGAGAATTCACGATCATATCTCTTATATTATTGATTCAATTATCATTATAAGATCATCTCAGATAATATGTTATATTATTAATTGAGACGACAAGTTATAAATGATTAATAATTGTTGAAAGATTAAAAATGTGTTGATTAAAAATAAAATAATTTTGGTAATATTTATTCAATCCTTAATGTATATAAAGAGCATTATGAGACGTTTCACAGTAAGTTTGATTTTTTTATGGGGCCCGTATATGTCATTATCTAAGAGTCTCTTCGTCAATAAGTAATTACCTTTGTGAATAGTAATTACCTTCACAATAGTAATTACCTTTGTGAATAGTAATTACCTTCGTCAATAAGTAATTACCTTTGTGAATAGTAATTACATTCATCAATAAGTAATTACCTTTACCAAAGCGCCGAACCACTTGTCGCTTCATATTACAAAGCGTCGAACCACTTGTCGCTTCACATTACAAAGCGTCAAACCACTTTTCTTTTCACATCACCAACCGTCAAGCCACTCTGCTTTTTCATACGTGGCGGGTCTTAAGTTTAGAAATCTTCTATAAATAGAGGCCTAGTGTTTCATTATTTTTTTTTAATTCAATTTAAAACTCTGTAGTAGAGAAACTATATAGAGAAAGAAGAAAAGATTCTACTACTTCACCTCGCCAATATTCATTCTTCTAAGGTAAGGGTATTATTATTCATTGCATCTGAAGTAAGGTGTTATTCTTTCTTATTCACGAAGAGAACTTCGTTATTCCATTCATTATTATTCATTGGAATAACTCTTGTAAAAGTGGTATACTCTATACATTAATTCGTATATGCCAGATACCCTATACTTGGTGAAATCTTTATGTTATTCCATTCTTATTTATTCATTGGAATAACTCAGATACTGTGAATCCCCTATACTGGTGATCTTCTTCATTATTCCATTCTTTATTATTCTCGCTTGGAATATCGTCTGCGTGTGTTTTACACCTGACCTGTTCCGCTCTTTATCACTCTGTTTAATATCCTATCTCGTGTGTTTTACACAGGATCCTGGTTCCATCTTTATTATTCATTTGAACATCCGCTTCGGTGTGAATTTCACCGACCGGTTCCGTTATTATTATTCATTGGAATAACTCGCATACGCCAAGAATCGCATTTACATGGTGATTTCTTTTGTTATTCCATTCTTTATTATACTGGGTTGATTTAAACTTTAACTTTATACTCCATGAAATTAGTAGAATATCCTCGATATTTGCGTTTCATCCAAAGATCTTTCATGGAAATATTCTTCCGATCATTCTTGAATTTTACTCTACAAAACAAGATCATTTTGACAATTTAGACGTTAAAATTCCCGGATAAAATAATTCTCGAACTTGTTTTTATCAATTATTATGTCATTGTCGTCATCCTCATGTTATATTATGTTATCTTCTACTTTACGCAGATAGATGAACTTAGTATGATTATGACTGGGATCATTCTAAGATAATCGTGGCTTGTTATAAATGATGCGATAAAAGTCCTCATTGGCATCAGAATGCAATGATGGATAGTTTTTGGTATGATTATGACTGGGGTGATTCAAAGATAATCAATGACCATCGATAATTTGATGAATATCCTGGTAGTAGAAATGTAAGTGATTCGATGACGTGGATTATTTATTAAAGTTCTAGTCTTAATTTATAACAAATGATGAAAAACCTTTTAAAACCTAAAAGATAGTAGATTTTATTTCTACTGACTTTTTAATTGGATCGCTTATTAAACCGCAGCTTAAACTTCATTGTCTATCAGATTTTATCGGTTTAATCGTTGTTGAAGGCTAATGATAAATTATTCTCGCATTATCTTAGTCATAATATTTTTCTTCTATTTGGTTGAAATTTCACCCTTTCTTTCACCGTTTTCTTCGTGAAACGGTAACATAATTTGGACGAGTTTTAAGCAGTAGTAATGGTCCGTAGGATAAGATTAGAAAGTCCTCACTATTCGTGAAATAGTGTGATAATAACAGTAATGGCGACTCCTTTCGAGTTTGTATAATATCTAGTAGACAATATTTGTATTCAAACTCACAGCTTTACGTCAGATTGCATACCTACAGCTTATATTAAGTAAACAGATTTGAATTTACGTACTACGTAAGTGGCGGCCAAAGATGGGTGACGATATACCCAATTTCAAAAAGCGTCACACATAAGATTTTCTAGTCACGTTATGTCATCATTTTTTAATGTGACACTATCAATTAGACGTAATCAAAAAAAAAATAAAATTAAATATTTGAATGAAAAAATTAAAAAGACAATTCTTAAAATAGATTTTTTTTAAAAGTTTGGTCTCTACAAAAACTGAGAACACAATTTTTAAAGTAGAAAAAAATTAATTCTCTAATTAAAAAAATTGAGAAGATAATTTAAAATAAAAAATTTAAAATTTAAGTATTTTTTTATTATAAAATACTACGTTTCTTTCTAACATTATTAGTATTATGGAAAATACTAATACTAAGATAAAAATCTAAAAGCTATTATTATTACTATTATTTCTTTCTGGCCCTGCCTCCAATCCATCTGCCCGACACACACACAGAGTAAAATCCGGACGGCACGATGACCATGTCCCGTCGACCTTTCGGCCATACTCCTCCTCCTCACTCTTCCCAATATTCCTCTCACTCCTCCGACCCTGCAAATTCCTCCACCACTTCTCCCCTAACCGCCACATCGCCGCTCATGGCCGACGACGACGACGACGACGAAAATACCACTACCCCTCCCCCGTCACATAAACCCACTCACAAGCCGTCGTTTCCTCCCCGTGAGGACTGCTGGTCCGAGGACGCCACCTACACGCTCATCGAGGCCTGGGGCGAACGTTACATCGAGCTTAAACGCGGCAACCTCCGTCAAAAGCACTGGCAAGAAGTTGCCACCGCCGTCAACTCCCTCCACGGCCACACCAAGAAGCTTCGCCGCACCGACATCCAGTGCAAGAACCGCATGGACACCGTAAAGAAGAAGTACAAGATCGAAAAATCTAGGGTTTCTAACTCCGCCGGAGATTACACCTCCCCGTGGCCATTCTTCGTTCGCCTCGACTTTCTCCTAGGCGGTTCCTTCAAATCCTCTCCGGCGGTCGTCGTGACTCGTCGGAGGGCTCCGGCGCTACCTCCCCCGCCGTCCTCCGTCCCCGTCGGTCCCCGATCGAAACGGCCGGTGCCGGGAAGGGTACCATTCACGGTCGATGAAACGGTCTCCAAGCGGAGATTTTCGGCAATGGTGGTGGCGGCAGCAGCAGCGGATAAGGCGGAGTCTGATACTTCCCGGAACAGCTACCGGGACGGCGCGCCGCCGGCTTCGGAGGAGGGGTACCGGCGGCTTGCGGAGGCGATAGGGAGGTTTGGGGAGATATATCAGAGGGTGGAGGGTGAGAAGCAGAGGCAGATGATTGAGTTGGAGAAACAGAGGATGCGATTTGCCAAGGATTTGGAGATTCAAAGGATGAAGCTCTTCACGGATTCACAGGTTCAGCTAGAAAGAATTAAGCGCGCAAAGCTTTTTATGAAGTCCCCAAGAAGCGGGTGAGATTTTCATATGAAATAAAATGATTCATATAAATCTGGTCAAGCAATTTATTGACAAAGTGTCAAAATTGTCAATGAAGTATTTATGGTAGATAGGTGGACGTTAATGGCTTTTAAAGAAAGAATTAATGATGCAATTTCTACTTGTTTAGTTAAAGGGATGTTGATAACTATTGTAGGATATGCTAATATTTGAAAGTTACATCCCATCAATGGCCTAATGGTTTACTTTAATAATACAATATATGAACATTTGATAAAATAACTGCTAAATCAAAATGCGGGAAACTGGGGTCATATCAGTAAATGGTTTATAATTTGCTGAGGGTTGTTCAATATTCCAGGTTACCCATTTTGTCTTACTGACTTTTAACATGTATATGTAGGATCTTAAAAGGCTAGAAAGGTTTAGACTTTGGAATATTAAGGTGGCTCTATTTGAAGAAAAAATAGTGCCAAGAACATCAAGTAGAAAGACACATTGGAGATTGTTCTATTTGCTATTAAGAATAAGTGAATTGATGGATGGGAATCGGTAGGCCACCTTGACGTATTACAGTCTTTGTGCGAGCTGTATGCGGTGAGAGTTGCACGTGGAATAGCCTATTAGTTATTGGTGGACCTTCTCTTGAATCAGTTACGGAGCTCTCAATTGAATTGCTTAGGTTCTTGAATCCCATCTCTAGTTGGGGGGTTTCAGCCCCCACTAATCTGGCTAAGTAGTGAACGTTAAGCAGGCTGGATGGAATTTGGTGGCCCATCAGTTCCTTTGAGTTTCGGCCTTGTAACTGTACTCTACAGGTAGAGGGTTTCACTCGCTATTGTTACTGTGGAATCCACTATCACACGTGACTACCTTGCATATTGTTTTTGATGTTATCATGTTCACTCTTTTTCTGAGGAATACCCTCGTTTTCTGCCCAATTTCTCGAATTGTGATATCTTAATGAGGAAATAGATTTGCATAGCTGACCATGAAGCATAGGGCCTTCTCTGGAGTGAATTTAGCTTTGATTACAACCATTTTAGGCTGCAAATAGGTAGATCCTTACTGGTTGGTAGTATTATACATTGGCGAAGCTTGATTATTAATTGACTAATTGTTATTCTGAAGGTTCTGTTTTACTTTGTTGCTTACATTGAGAAAGATGGTTATTCATTTCATTGTTCTTTTATCTTTCTGGTGCACGACATATATGCCTAGCGCAGTACACGATCATTTAACTTTGAAATTGGTTTAGTTGATTCTACTCTGATATACTCTCGTTTTGTTAGAAACTCTTTTATGCCTCACTATAACAGTACCAAAGCCAATATTCTATATTTGCTTTATGCAAATTGTAAATTGTGTTCAGAGAAAATTAAGAAATAAAATTGACTGAAGGATTTTATAGAAGTGTTTGTTCATTTATTGGAGCTATAAGAACATGGTTTTTTTGAATTCCGAGTTTTGACACTCATGTTGCAAATGACTGGACACATAAATTTCTGACATGTTTCCAGGATTGCGTTAAAGACTACACAGTTGACTAAATGTATCTTTGGGACCGATTGTTTTAGAATATATGATCTTCTTGAGACTGGTTTTATGATTTTTATACTTTTTCTAACGTCTAAACAAGTGGATTTCTAACACTATTTTGTTTGTGTAACAGAAGATAAACCGTAGTTTCCATGGCGGCCGATCCTCAGCAAACCATAGGCTGTTCTTTTTGGGAGATTATACATAGACTTCAGTTTAGCTCTGCACACACACATATAGGTATGACTAGTGTTTGAGGAAGAAAATGCTATATGCTATAGGCACCCGCTTCAGGTTTGAGTGGAACATTAATGGATGAGAGTATTTCCTTTCTTGCAAAGCATATTTGTCAAATTGTTCTCTTGGTTATTACTGAATGCTATAGCATATATGCTATAGGCACCCGCTTCAGGCCTAGTTTGTGATTCTTGGTTCATGTCCATATTTTTCATCTCGAATCTACTGAAAAGCATGAAGATCAAAGGCTGGATATTGTATGGTCTTTTGTCTCAACTCCAGAATCTGTAATCTTTCTAATATATGTGCAGTGATCCATTTATTGTTGCTATGTTCAAACTTGCATAAAATTCTTCCAAACTAGCGCAGGAAATTCGAAGTTTGTAATTTTGCTATAAAGATTCATTCTACAATAGTACCCTGACGGATGACTTCTTTTGGACCCTTTCTGCTCTAGTTTCCCCAATCTTTTCATTATGCGACTTCTTTTGGTTATGTTGTTTAAGAAATTGGTTGTAGTGCTGCGTGGAGCTGGATATGGGTGAGTTTTAGGGGGGGGCGGGGGGGGGGTATGGACGTATGGTAGTAAAACCAGAATGAAATTCCCCCATGAATTCCATATACTGGAGTCGAAACCAAAATAACCTTCTACATATGATTCATTTTAGTGATCAAATTACAACAGTACTTTATAGTTGTATTTAGAACATCAACAATGTATGGTAGAAGTTTATGAAATGATATATGTATGTATGTATGGCATGTTGCAAGTTATTATTTGTTTTTTCATTTTTATCTTTCCTTTTGGGATTTAATTTAACCATAAAAGATTGTCATTTGTACGTACGAGGCATTTTTATTGTAACAATAATATGTAATAACAGTCGTATATATGAGATGTTCGTTATCTGGGTATTTACCTAGTCTTGTAAGAAAAAAAGTGTATTTAAATATTTGTTTTTTCATTTCCTCATTAACCTAAAACAAAAGGAAGAAGTAAAAATAAAGATATAATGTGTAATACTACCTCTATTCTATGATAATTGATTTTTTTAAAAAAATTGTTTTAATTTATTTGTCTATAATTTTTAGGAGAATAAATTATTTATTTATTTTTATTATTCCTAATTTCTCTTATTGTTTAATTTTTTTTATTATATTAGTAGTTTTTAACTTTTTATAAAGGGTAATGATAAAATTTCATATAAGATAGTATTAAATAATTTTTTTAATTTATATGTATGAAATTAAAATATTATGGAATGGTGATAGTAATAGTTATGCGACCAGCAGAGTTGAAATGTCATACCAAGCCCTTCTTGACTCAATAATAAATGTTAAAATATCAGCTAACTTGGCAAAAAAAAAAAAAAAGAAAGTTAAAATGTCATCTCCTCTAACTCACTCACCAGTATTGTAATAATAATTAATGTGATACTCCATTAAAATGTCACTTAATTTGCACCCACTTAATACTGTGGCGGTTGAAATGTCACGTGCTCCACTCTACTAATATTATAATTGTAGTAATATATGTAAAGGAAAATTTAAATAGACCTAGCTGGTCATTTAAGAAATACTAAGATAATTTAAGCAATCTTTTTTCTTCATCTCGATCTGTAGAAGAAAAATAGGAAGCAAAAAGGACCTCGTTGTAAAATGTAGTAGTAGTAACTAATAATAGTCGTGCAGGTGCAGATAAGTAAATCACTTCACTTGCCTCTTCCACTTCTTAATTAAATATAATTAATTAATCTTGTAATAATAAACAAATACTACTAGAAGTAAATCTTTAATTTACGAGGTGAGGTTATGAAAAAGAATGCCTTTAAACTCAAGTCCTGCACCCGTTAATTAGGCAATCGATCGATGAGAACTAAGGATCATAAAACAACTAATATTGCATGGCACTGGCATATGGAGTATAATATATGCCTTCAAATCATTCATGGAATTACAAAGAAATTAAGTACCTCGATCGTGCATGATTCTCACATAAACTCTTGCTTTTCACTGTACGTTTAAACCTAGCTAACAAATCGATCACTACACCTGAATTAATTACTGCTAATTAAGATGAAGGAAGGAACCAAAGCAGAATATATATATATATATATATATATATGAGTAGTTAACATGAAGTTAATTTTGGTTAATTTATCAAACACAACAGTAGAATACTTGGCGGAAGTTCGATCTATCTCATGCCACAAGACTGCTGTTGATCAATTAATTAATTTACCATAGAGTTAACTTCATAGTAACCGAATTATATATATATATATACATATATATATATATATTTATATATATGATCACTAACTAATTAAGATAGTTAAACATATATATCCATCGAAGAACTAGTATTAAAACTAAAATTCACTAATGCATCCATACCGTTAGACATATAATTGCCTAAGCTCGAGTCGATCCTAATTGTACAAGCTACTAATTTTGACCTAGTTTCAGAGAAGAAAGAGATAAAGGTGAAAAAAAATTATATGGAGAAAAATAAAATAATGCGAACCATTTTTATTAAAATACGTAAAACGAGAGGAAACATGTATATATGCATGAATATATAGAGATCGAGCATCAGTTACATAAATAGGTTTATGATCTCTATAGCTTACAAATTAATCTCAACCTCGGTACGAAATGCGGACTCTTGAAAACCAGCATATAGACTTGGTGAGTTACTGAAATAAAAGTCTTGGGATTATTCTACCAGCAAACTGAAAAGGCAGTAGCGCGTCGATCGAATCACATACTGCAATTTCAACATGCAGTTCTACGTACTGTCTCTTCTCCAGACTTAACGCATCATCCTGCATGCAGCCAGATATTACAATAAAATTATTGTCTATCTATAAAAGGAATTAATTTGTATGGCGTGATTAAACAAAATACTCCCTAGCTCCGATCCGGCCTCTCCAAAATTTAAGGTCAATTTACATATATAAGCAAGTGATCGATCATATGCATATATATAGTTTTGCATGAATAGTGTTAATGTTTACATTTAATTACCAGCTTGTACTTTCCCCTTATATATATATATATTGTTACAATAATATATATGTTTAGGTTAAGAATTAATTAATATTCTGATATATATTGTATATTAAGGAATATATATGATATATACTTTTCTTTTGCCCTAATTTATTACCGTTCTATATATTCTATCTTGATCAAACCTGAAAGAAAAATTAAATAAATGCACCAAGCACCAATATGTACAAAACAAATCAACAGAAGATATAGAAATATTGGAAACAATAGCACCAAATGTACAAAAGAAATTAACTGAAGATTTTAAAAAGGAAATAATATTGCAATGCCTTTCTTTATCATGTTGCATGTGAGAGGAGACGGATGATAGATATATAGAAGACTGAGGGTTGAAGTTGTCATTTGATTACTCGATCGACATATATAGTCTCCTCCTATAAATGACCTCAAAGTGGGTTAAATGAAACTCCTAACCATTTCTTCAATGATAAATGGTATCATGACAAGTTAATTAGTACTTTAATTTTTGAAATAGAGTTGATATATATATATATATATATATATATATATATATATGCGTACAGTGCATTTCATCAAACACATTCAGTGTGGGAATGAGGTACTATATATATTATCCTTCTCAAACTAATTAACAACTTAATCTACCTACCCCAAGCCTAGTATATGTAGTTGTATGTATATATAGCTGGTCACACACTTAAATACAGAGAATTATCTCTCTTTCTCTTTCCCTCGTAATTATATTTGCCTTCTAGGTTTACACACACATATATATGAGCTAAGATACGAACATTTTCTTTCCACACAATTAAGGACAAGAGTACTTAATGACTTGAGGTACCTAGTCTAATTCTTTCATGGAATGTTTTAGTAACTCTAGATAGTTTTTTCTACAACTGGAAATTTATTTGTCATGAATAGAAAAGGGAAAAAATTGATATATAAGACACAATAATATTCGTGTCTGCGTGTGGCAAGAGATTTATTTTAGCAGTAATGTAATGGTCATCAATGGTCAGTATCTCATGGCCAAAGCAGAGTGTCTGATGATACCCTAAAACATTTTTACTTCATTTCGTTTTGTGTTGAATGTTTCAATAGAAATCTAATTTAGTTTTTGTCTAAAACATATATATATATATATATATATATGTGTGTGTGTGTGTGTGTGTGAGAGAGAGAGAGAGAGAGAGAGAGAGAGAGAGAGAGAGAGATGATTATCTCAGTCAAATTAAAACATCAAAAATTTCAACCCCAAGACCTCTCAATTTATCGATTATCTTAGCTCAACCACAAAAAATCTGGTCTTAATTATATAAGGTGTTACTAACCTATAATCCTTTTTTTCTTTTCCAAGTTAATGACTTGATTGAGAAACCAACAGTCAAGATCCTAAAGAACTTACTAAAAACAATAAAGTGCAATATTTGCAAATGGTGCATAAAAGCCAGCACTCATGTGGGTTTCCCCCCTGAATGGAGTACAAGTTACATTTTTGACCAAAGCATTAAGACAAAATGGAATATAAAAAATGTCCCACAAAATCTAATACGGACAGAGAACAATCTAATAAAGTTGCAAAGGACAATAACGCAGGGATATTCATTTATCTAAGCTGCCCATTCAAAGATTTTATGCACTAAAGAAGTGAGAAAGTGGGGGCATGAAAATGAATAGGATTTGTTGTTTACATAGATAAATTATGTGACTCCATCAGATTAGCAAGTTGTTCTCCTACATCTGCAAGATTTGCAAATATGAGTACTTTTGATTTAAAAATAGAATAATGTGAGAGGCCATAGGAGCAGCTAGAAATTAGATACATGAACATCTAATATATATAATAAACTGATTTATCATTCATGTAAAGAAACCTTATATTAGTATTATATAATTTGTCTAAGATATATACCACCATGCATAAGGATTTGAGTCCAAAAACAGGGTACAGAAAAATCTGCAGAATCCTAAAAGATACATGCACTAAAGCAAAAACTGACATGGAAATGTGAAGTTTGAAAAATAAACAAATTTGTGTACTATTTTGCATGAGATTTGGACTCCGTGAAGTTGTCCCACAACTTACTATATGTATATATGCCAAGCTTGTATAGGAATTTGTTGCATTAATATAGTAAGAGAGTTGCATTTGTTGGCCTGTCATTGCTACACAATTGCAACGTAACTGTCTTTCTAGACAAAATTCAACTTATTCCTATATATCTAGAGAGAGAGAGAGACTTAACTGATGGTAATCAAGTTAGGAACAATTTCATGACATCAAAATCAATATGAGTGATGTATGTCTGATCAAAGACGCCGAGAAAGAGATTCGTCATCGATCCATATGACTGGATGGACTACATTAGTACATATACAATCGTCACAAGTGATCACATACAAGTAGATATATCTTTTGAAATCCTCGGAATTATTTTTAGGGTTTACCATTACTAATTAAACTAAGAAGAGATATCTGCCTATATAGAATTAATGAACAATTTCAATGTGAATTGTCATAGAAATTGTAGATATCTGATTTTAATTAAATAATCGGATCTGTACCACCCACAATGTTTATTTAATCAGCACCTGTCCATTTTTCTTATGCAGACAAATCTTGTTAATTAGAACTAATTGTAGACTTGAGTAATATTCATCTATAAAAACCAACACATATATATAGACTTGTGAAGAGTTGGAAAAAATTACCATATCAAAAAGAGTTCACGAATGATCAAGAGTGTGTGCCCGAACTCGAATCATCGTCTCTCTTGCTAGCACTCTTTTTCTTTTTCTTCTTATAAGGAATACCCCTGGCCTTAGCTTGACACTCCTTCACCTCCCTCAGATGCACACGAATTGCACTGCTAGCAAAAGGATTGGTCTCCGATGAGCCTCCGTTCTCTTCGTAGGCAGCTCGAAGCCTCCCGATGAGCGCATCCAGGCTGCCCCAAGCCTGTCTAAGTGAACAAGTACAAGGAGCTGGTGGCTCAGGCTCCCCATAAAATATGCACCCTTGCATATGAACTTTAGTCTTCCCGAACTGATCGAGATATCGAAGAAACTCCAGCACGTGGTTGCTATTGCACTGTGTGACTGAAACCGGAGGCCTCTGGTTCCTCAAATACTGGCCAAAAGTGTTCCAGTCTCGTCGCTTTTGCAACTCGTAGCGGTTAGGTGTAGCCGGGGGATCACCGGATCCCTCAGCCAACTCTTTCCCTCTGTCCATTAATTATAAACAAATGGAATAATTTTTGTTTGTTAAATAAGGGAAAGAATATAAATATTGAAGGTGGAAATTAATAGGATTAATGGAGCTAGCTAGGGAGAGAAAAGAGAAAAATGATGAAGATCACATCATGGACCTAATACGTTGAGATGTAATGGGGCCATTATTGAAGTTGCTTTCTGTTCTCTTTTCCTAGTCTTTCGTATAATATTCTCTTTTCTTTTTAAAGAGTGGCATTGCCATTACCTCTACGTACGTTTTCATATGTAACACACAATTATTGTAAGTACTCTATTATTTTTGTCAATATTATCCTCACTGCTTTGTCGATGCCCAAGGGCGATGCATCACTATATTAGTCATTTGACAGTACTAATCTAGACTATTTGATTAATTAATTAATTTATTCATGTATAACTAGATCAAAAAAACATTAAATACGTACAAGGCTTACAGTACTAGATGCTACTGCTAACAACAAAGATTATTCAAATAACAACAATAATAAAAACAATCATTCTACGTAGTTAAACGAGTTGCGCATAATAAACGGCTTAATAAACTCACGAAACTCGTTTTGGTATTACGTACGTATATATATTATATATATATATATATATATATATATATATATATATATATATATAGTTGAAGGATAGATGTGTTTTATATTAATCTAGATCGACTTAAGATTTCCTGTTGTTGTTCTAGACTTCTAGTTGTCTTTTCATATTGAACTGGAGTAGTAGTACTGCTCACACAAGCCCTAAAATATATATACAAAGATCGATATATGTCACTCAGGTGATCGATGATGAGATACACTCAGAAGCTAGCTATCTGTATATATAACTAGCCTACGTCAGCTTTCTGTGAGCAAGTTTATATATATATATATATCAATTGTTACAAATCATGGGAAGGGTCCTTAATTAAACACTAGCGGTTAAGGTTGGAGAGCCCAAAATTTATAAATACCAACATCAAAATCTCATACCATCCATGTGATATCTTGCAATTAGGACTATAAGATACATATATATGCATGCAACATGCATATATATATATATATATATATATATATATATATGTGTGTTTAATAATGTAAGATCCTTTTATTTAAAATTTTAAAAGAATAAATATTAATTTTTTTATCATGTTCTTATTTTGAGTTTTTAGGAAGGCTTTTTAAAAATGTCACTATTTACAGTGATGTATAAATAAGTTTGATCGGGCATTTCTTCAATTCCCTTTTGTCCTCTATGTATATCTAGATTAATTGTTTTTTTTTTACAAATTCTTGATTTTATTATAAGTTAGATATACATGTAACTGTAGCTAGCTTAATTGATTAGTACCGAGATATGGATTATTGTAATTAATTTTAGGATTAATGGTTACATCTTATTTTTTTCTTTGTTACTTTTTTTTTTATTATTAAATTGGGGTGAGGGGAACAAATTGTATGGTGCCCACGTGACATATTCATAGTCAAACATTATATAGAAGGATTCCTTCATGTAAAGTTATTGCAAATTAATAATTGACGAACCATCTTCTAGAGTTGACAGCTATTTTCTTTATTATTGATATGGCCAGGTAAGTCATTATATCACCAATCAGAGCATGACATGTGGTGCTTTTCTTCTCATGGAAAAGAAAGGTACTCGTGATTAATTACTTTTGAAATGTTTAAAAATTAAAGATATCTTTTAATTTTTTAAAGTTAATTTGAAAATTTTTTAAATTTAAAATTAATATAAAGCTATTTAATTTTAGTACGAATAAAATAATAATTATAGATTAATTATAAAATATTATTAATTAATTATCATCTTTGTTGTTTTTAAAATTTGAACGAAATTATATCAATTTTAAATTTTAATAAATTAATTTTAAAAAATCAAAGTATATCTCTAATTTTAAAACAAATTAGTATCGCCACAATATAAATAGGGAGGAGAAAACAAAGTTAATAACCATAGAAGGGAGTTGTCACTTTAAGCAATTCTATTATCGTTGTGGCACATTCTTGTGACCTAATTAAGCACGGGCCAATCCTAGAAATTACCTAGGACAAAAAAAAATAAATCTTAATTTGACTTCTTCTATAATAATTTGGATTAAATTTCAAATTCAAATTAAATTAAATTCGGTCAAATTTTGAGTCTCATTCTTAAACTACTGACATAACCATAGTCATACAAGTAAAGAGATCTATTTATTGATAAGAAAAAATTATGAATTCGGAATCAACCACTGACCTTATAGCATATTTTTTCTTAAAACTTCAGAATTGATCACACAATTAAATCCATAAGTTCTGATATCATATGTAACAATTCAGGTCAAATCTCGAGTTTGAATCGAATCAAATTCATTTCAAACAAGAATTTAAATCACCGGATCAGTAGTATTTTTATTAGTTTATTTTAGTCCACTATAGACTCGGTCAAACTACATGCATGGGTATTACATCTTTTGCTCCAAGTTCTCTCGAGATTAGATCGCGAATACTGCCTGTTAATAATTACTCGCTAACATGTTATTTACTAAAAATATACCTCTTGACGGCTTCGATTAAAGAAATATATATCTTGAAATTTGGAATAATTAAAGAAACAAGAAATAAAAAAAATTGTTTGAGGCAAATATGGAACATCGATCATATTATTGTTATAACATTCTATTTGATAGATCATGCGGTCTGAATATGAGCTTTATATATATATATATATATATATGTGATAAAAAAGAAAAGAAATAGTACATAGTATATATAGTATATGAATTTATAACCAATTTAGTTCTTCGTATGTGAATTATGAGCAAGGAATACTGAGAATTGATGACCGACAGATAGAATTGGCAGCTGGTCCTACCCTACTTATATACTTATTCTCTGCGTACATATGTAAAAACCATGCATCGCGTAGTGGGCCATATTTGATCTTGGTCTTTTGATTTTCAATCGGCCGGATACTTTTGATTATCAGGAAATGAATGAATAATTGGATATCCTGATCCTGATCCTGATCCTAGATTAAATTATTGAACAGTAGCCATGATTAATTTATTTTACTTTATTAATTGTCAAGTATTTACCCGATCAGTTTCTTAATTTATACCCTTATAATTTATTTATTACATTTTTGATATATTTTTGTCCTTTAAAGTATTTGATACAAATATTTCTTTACATTCTCTCCTCAATATATATATATATATTACGAAATTAAAGAACTTTTTTTTATTAATTCTTGAATATATATATATATATATATATAGTAGATCCGACAATATAAATAATTAATCTGTTGGGCCAAACCATATTAACTCTGAACCAAATGAGATTTTGCTAACCATTTTATTTATTCGAGGTTGGTTAAAGTTTGAACCCATATTTTTAAAACAAATATAGTTAATTAACTAAGTTAACCATTTTTCAACCCATATTCTATTCAATTGCACTCCTCCCTCTCTCAGTAACCGCACCAAACACGATTATTTTTTTTTGGGTGGGTGGTGTATACATAGTCGCTAATATTAATTTATTTTGGGAGAGTGGTGGTGGTGGGGGTGGGGTGAGATGGGGTGGGTGGTGTACACATTTTTTTTTGGTAGGGGTGGGGGGGGGGGTGGGGTGGAGTGGGGGGTGGAGTATACATAATCGCTTAATATCATTTTTTTGAGTAAGGAGTGTTGGGTGGGTGGGTAGGTAGGTGGGTGGGGTATACATAATCACTTAATATCATTTTTTTGAGAGGAGTGTTGGATGGGTGGGTGCGTAGGTAGGTGGATGGGGGTGGGGTGGGTAGGTAGGTGAGGATGGGGGTGGGGTGGGTAGGTAGGTGAGGGATGGGGTGGGGTGGGTGGGGGGTAAAAGAGAGTTATATACATAATCACATAATATTATTATTTTTGGTTGAGGTGGGGACGGAGATTTTGACGGGGTGGGGTGGGGGTAAGGGGTATATACATAATCACATAATATTATTTTTTAGTGGTAGTGGGGTGGTGGGATTGGGGTAAGGGGTAAGGGGTAAGGGGTTGGGGTGGGGTGGGGGTAAGGGTATATCATAATCACATAATATTATTTTTTTTAGTGGGAGTGGAGTGGGGTGGGGTGGGATGGGGTGGGGTGGGGTGGGGTGGGGTGGGATGGGATGGAGGTAAGAGGTATATACATAATCACATAATATTAGTGTCAAATCAAGTCTTCATGAAACCCATAACCCATAACAATATTAAAATAATTAATATGGTTAATATTGTGACGCCCCAAAATTAGGTATACATCACCCATCTTGGGTCGCCACTATACATGGTATGTAATTTAAATACAACTTATTAACATAACTGTGGGTGTACAATATTTATATAAATCGTGAGTTTAAATACAAATATCGCTTCTACTAGATATTATACAAACTCAAACAAAAAGTCCTCATTATGAGTTATTATTACACTATTTTACGAATAGTGAGGACTACTAATGCTATCTTCGTAACCATCACTGCTTCCGACTCGTCCCAAATTTATATTCTCATTTCCGAATAATAAAGTGAAAGAAAGGGTGAGCTCAACTAGCCTAGTAAAAAATATTATGACTAAGATAATGCGAGAATAAATTATCAATAGTCTTCAACAATGTTAAACCGATAAAATACAATAGACACAACCAGTTTAATCAGCAGATGAATACGCAATCCATTAAAAGAGTCAAGTAGAAAATAAAGTCTACTATCTTTTAGGTTTTAAAGGTTTTTCATCATGTTATATTTGAGACTCACTTTTAATAAATATTCCACATCATCGAATCACCCCTCGCACTACGGCCAAGGATATTCTTTAAGATCACGACCACAATTATTCATGCACTACGGGCCAAGAATATTTGTGTATTCATTAATGGTCATGATCATGCCAACAATCGGCCCACCAATGCACTACTACCATCGAGGATTTTTATCACATCATTTGTAACATTATTTGGCCATGATTAACCGAATAGTCTCTCGGTCATAATCATACCAAGTCCATCTACGCACTACAGCCACGTAGATGACTTTCAACATAATATAAACATGAGGATGATGACAATGATATAAGAATTCAATAAAACAAGTTCAAGAATTATTTTATCCAGGAATTATTAACGCCCAAATTAGTAAAATTCAAGAATGATCGTAAGAATATTTTCATGAAAAGATATTGGATGAAACGCAAATATCAAGGATATTCTACTAATTTCATGGAGTATAAGTCAAAGTTTTAACCAACTGGGTATAATAAAGAATGGAATAACAAAAGAAATCACCACGCATATGCGGTGCGATGATAGACAAAGTTATTCCAGCAGAATAATAATAACGGAACGTGTCGGGTGAAATTCACAACCGATGGATGTTCCAACAGAATAATAAAGATGGAACGGATCGGTGTAAAACACACGAGATAGGATATTCCAATGAGAATGATAAAGAGGCGGAACCGTGTCGGTGTAAAACACATGCATGTAATGTTCCAAATGTAATAATAATAAAGAGCGAAACCAGTCCAGGTGTAAAACACACGATGCATGGATGTTCCAATGTAATAATAATAAAGAGCGGAACCAGTTAGGTGTAAAACACACGCAGCAGGATGTTCCAAATGAATAATAGAAGAATGTCACCAAGTATAGGGTAAATGGCGTAGACAAAGTTATTCCAACAGAATAATAAGCAATGGAATAACAACAGCTTCTCTTTATGAATAAGAAAGAATAACACCCCTTACTTTTGGTAGGAGATTGAATCTCGCAGAAGGTGTAGTAACAAAATACTCTTCTTCTCTCTCTTATTCTTTCTATACTTTATCTCTCTATAGCTTGAATGAATTTAAGTGAAAAATAATGAAGCCCTCAGCCTCTATTTATAGAAGATTTCTAGCTTAAGACTCTTAGTGTGAAAAGGCAAGTGGCTCGACGACTAATGATGTGAAAAGAAAAGTGGTTTGGCGCTGTAATGTGAAACGACAAGTGGTTCGACCTTTTGTAATGTGAAACGACAAGTGGTTCGACGTCTCGGTAAAGGTAATTACTATTAACGGAAGGTAAATACTATTCACAAGGGTAATTACTATCGACGAAGGTAATTACTATTGACGAAGGTAAATACTATTCACAAGGGTAATTACTATCGATTGAAGGTAAATACTATCGACGAAGGTAATTACTATTCACAAAGGTAATTACTATTGACACATATTTAATCTTTCAACAATTATTAATCATTTATAACTTGTCGTCTCAATTATTGATTTAATACTATAACATATTATATGATGATCTTTGTGACAATAATTGAATCAATAATGTAAGAGATATGATGCAAGAATTATTTGTAGCAATAATTGAGCATACCGAATGATTTCTCACGTAAGCATCAATAATCAATAGGTATGCGCTACTACGCAACCACGCCAGACATCGCATTTTTTACCACATAGGGTAGTTCAGCAGCTTTTAACGGTAACACATCCGCCGTTATTTTTATAAAATATTTTTGTCGTTTTCTCAATCCGACAATAATTACATTGTGGGGTCCACCAATGATTGAGTAGTTGTACTTAATATTCCTAAAAAGAATATTCCCTCGACCAAACAAATATTTTATAACAACTTGCATACTTTGCAAAATTTATAAATATTACCCACAACTATAACATTATATCAAATTTATTCCATAATATTCAAAAATAATATTTATAGAAAAATTCATCTTTATTTATAAAAGTTGGGGTCTTACAAATATGGTTTTTAACCATAACCATATGGTTCCAACCCACATTATTCATATTAAAAACAGTTAATATGGTTTTAGTTCTTAAATGGAACCATAACCATATTTTGAAAACCAAAATCAACTCATAACCATATTTTGTCAGACCTAATAGAGAGAGAGAGAGTAATTAAATAGTTTTTAAAGTATTGTTAGATCAAAATTTTATTGAATGAAACGTACTTCTAAATTCTAGCTAGTGACGGACTTTATTTTTCATCCTTCGCACTTCATTAATTAAAATGAAATAATATTTTTTATCTATAGACGTCGAGGACATTTTTAATCCATTATTCTCTAAGATATTTAGACAAATTAATGTATATATGTTTGTTGGGTCGTGATATTTTATCTCTTTGGGCCGAGTGTATTGGGCTTATTCTTTTTATTCTATTGGGCCTTTATTATTGAATTATGAAAATCATTAAGCCCAATCATCATATTATTTTCATTTCAAACTTATAAGACCGGGTCGGGTCAGTGGATCAATCCTTTAGACATTTTAAATATCTACAATCTTTGACCTGTAATGATGAAAAAGCATGTCGGTTGACTAAAGAACCTGCCATGCATTAATGTGGATGGGATCATAATCGGTCGGCGGTAGTAACAGTGATCAAAAGCAGTGGATAAACTACATGCAGTCGGCAGGACCCATCGGGTAAAGGGGAATGTGTCAGGTAGTAGTGGGTGGCACAGTAATTCAAGCAAGGAGGGTATAACTTGGCAAGGAAGTCTCCACCAAGAGGTACGTTCTCATATACTTCTTCATTTAGAATCACATATACACAGAGAATTATTATTATCTCTTGATATCAATACATTAGGTAATATAGCCTCCGTTTTTCGATAAACCTTGTGAATTCACATATCGATTCTCACGCTGAAAGCTATCCCCGACGGAAATCGTCGCCAAGCTTCATGGTGTTTATTGTGTTTACGTTGCAGGATCAGGACGTTTTAGGTGATTGGGACGTGACGAAAGATCTTGGCGTTAACATTGGCGCTAGAAGGAGGGCGGCTCTTTTCAATCACAATTGTTTAAATTTGCTTCGAAAGATGATAAGGAGGTAGAGGTTCCCAAGGCTGATATTGATCAGAGAAGAGTTGGAGGATACAACCAAAGGGCAGAAGGTAGTTCGAAGAAGTATAGTAACTCGTGGCGACAAGGCGCGATCAGACACTGTTTTCGCTCAAGGTTAATAAGGTTTACACCCAGGTTGAATACAGAGAGGTCGATAATTTTGGATCGGATCCGAAACTAGCCTTTCTTTGAACCACCTCGTGATAATTACAAAACGGGACATGGCAACCCTCGCAAATATTGTGGTTATCATCAAGCTGCTGGTCATGACACTAATGAGTGTTGTAATTTGAAGGATTTTGTAGAAAGCAAGATTAAAAGTGGCTTGCTGATTCAATATGTGGCTGAGAAAGACCGTCAAGATCAGCAGGTTATCAATCGTACCGTTCAAACGATTCAAGTGCCGCCTGTTCAAAATGCTCCAACACCACCGCCAAGGCAAGTCGTTGATGTAATAACTGGTGGGTCTGTTGGGAAGTTAGTAGGGAAGAAGAGGAGGTCTTATCTTGATTCAGTTATGTCAATAACAGATGCTACTCTAAAGATTGACAGGCCTTTCCCAGGAACTGTTATTTCATTTACGGATGCGGATTATCCTTCAGAGCCAATTGAACCGCATGAAGGGCATTGGTGATCACGTGCAAGTGGGGGCTCGGTGGATGTGAAACGACGTCGATAGATAACGGATCTTGATTGGACATTCTTTATGCCCATGCTTATCAAAGAATGCATCTCGATGGGTACAAAATGGAGGTGGACAGAGGCTCCTCTATATGGTTTCTATGAACGATCGATACCAAAAGTAGCTGCACTATTGAACTCCCCGTCATCTTGACGGCCCCTCGGAAAGTGGAGATAACTTGTAAATTTTATGTTGTGCATGTGGATTTCTGGCCACAACGCCATTTTGGGAAGACCTACGTTGACCGCTTCTTCAAGTCAGAATTTCTATCCCACATTTCAAAATCAAATTCCCCACAAAGACATGGAGTAGAGAGGTGATGGGTGATTTAGACCGCCAGGAGATGTTATCGAAACTCATCATTTCATCCGGAATGGGGTCATAAACAAAGAAAGACGATGACAATTGAAATCGAACCTTCACCGAGAAAGCGGCTCGAATCGTTGGTGATCCCCCATGTTGTTGGGACGGAGGAGATTGAGTTGGTCATCTGAAAGCCGGACAAGACAGTGAGGATTGGTTGAGCTTGCAGTAACCTCTTCGGACAAATCTTATGGAACTCTTTACGATGCTATGTCGATATTTTTGCATGGGAACCACAAGACATGCACAGAGTTATGGGAAGGTTCTTTGAGCATAAACCGAGATAGATCCTTGAAAAAAGCCTTCATCGGAAGAGGCGGATATTTGCTCCGAACGCCAAAAGATCATCGATGAAGAGGTTGCAAAATTATCTGGTCACGACTTCATCTACGAGATTGATTACCCAGTGGATAGCAAATGTAGTATTGGTGCGTGAAGCATAATGGAAAGTGGCGAAGTTTCAGATCGACTACACCGACCTTAACAAGGCCCTCGTCAGAAGGATTTTTATCCTCTCGCCCCATATCGATCAAACTAATCGATGCCACTTTGGGGTACGCACTACTAAGTTTTATGGATGCTTTTTCAAAGTTATCATCAAATATCCATGTGCAAAGAAGACATTCCAAAATAGCATTCATTACACACCGGTTCAATTGTATGCATACAAAAAATGACTTTTGGCCTCATTAATGCTGGAGCTACCTACCAAAGGATGATGAACTTCATATTCGATAGACAGCTGGGGAGGAACATGGAGGTTTATGTAGATGACATGATCGTGAAGAGTATGCAAATTCAGAAACATTTGGACGATCTAGAGGAGTCCGTATTTCCACTCTTCCTTCGGGAAGTTGTCGAATAGCTCCATCATTTCCACTTCCCGTTCTTCAGAAACATCTCCAAAGTCAGCAGATATTTTTTCGTCAGTTGCCCGATTAGGAGAGAAGAGATCTCGTGGCCTTTGACGAAAAACCATTTCTCGTGCCATCCCTATTGCTCAAGGGGTGTTCACCAATGTAACGTCTGTCAAATTTTTTCTCAGACTTGGAGAATGTTTCACGAGGGCCTTGAACCCCTTCTCCTGGATTGTACTTATCTTGTAGACAGTGAAGAAGAAGTCCGGTGAGGGCTCGACGCCCAATTCATGGCGAAGGCCACGAAGGCGAGAATGTGGATGTAGGAGTTTGGCACCGCCAGGAAAATCCTACACCCAAAAAACCCCATGAGGGTCACTATAAAGACGTGAAGGGGAAACGAACCCCTTCTCCAAAGAAAGTCTTTGGACTACTGGTCCATCTTTCGGCCATTGATACATCTTCTCACCGAAGCAGGGTACCGACAACGGCATGGGTATCCGGAATGTGGAACCGAGTTCGAACCCTCTTTAATTCAAATTTCGTTATGATGGAAGGAGTGTTGGCACGCGAGAATCGCTCCGTCTCTGTAGTAGTATTCGGAGGGATTTTTTGGGTTTTCGTTTGGGATTCGTATTTGAAGTCCCCATGAAGATTAGGGTTTGGTGGAACCACAAATGATGGGTGTTACAAGTATGGGGAACTCTGTTCGGGGTTGTGGGAAGCCATTTGTGACGATTTGCGTAAAGAGATCGAGAAAGTTTAGAAAGCGCGTCAATTTCAAATGAGCAGTAAACCGCCGAAATTGGTAAAGTTATCCTTTATATCGACGGATTTACATAATTGTTCAAGACAGTGCATTAAATGCTAGTAATAATTTGGAATTTGAATGGGAAGCGTCCCTTTTGGTCGGGTATTTAATGGATAGAGTCTTTTCCGAATTGGGCCCTAAATTCCTTTCATTTCATTTCGTGAGCGATAAATGGGTACGTTTTTAATTACATCTTGTTATTTATTGATTCTCAGTAAAATATCATGGATTGTTTATAGTTTTCTATTAAACATTCTGTTCAACAAAAAACTAGGGGGCAATGTTGGGTCGTGATATTTTATCTCTTTGGGCCGAGTGTATTGGGCTTATTCTTTTTATTCTATTGGGCCTTTATTATTGAATTATGAAAATCATTAAGTTTCAATCATCATATTATTTTCATTTCAAACTTATAAGACCGCCCGGCCAATTGGATCAATCCTTTAGACATTTTAAATATCTACAATCTTTGACCTGTAATGATGAAAAAGCATGTCGGTTGACTAAAGAACCTGCCATGCATTAATGTGGATGGGATCATAATCGGTCGGCGGTAGTAACAGTGATCAAAAGCAGTGGATAAACTACATGCAGTCGGCAGGACCCATCGAGTAAAGGGGAATGTGTCAGGTAGTAGTGGGTGGCACAGTAATTCAAGCAAGGAGGGTATAACTTGGCAAGGAAGTCTCCACCAAGAAGTGACGCTTATCATACTTCTTCATTTAGAATCACATATACACGCGAGAATTATTATTATCTCTTGATATCAATACATTAGGTAATATAAGCCTAGTTTTTCGATAAACCTTGTGAATTCACACATATCGATTCTCACGCCGAAGCTATCCTCCGTGGGAACCGCTGCTTGTGGTGTTTATTGTGTTTACGTTGCGAGGATCGGGACGTTTTAGGTGATTGGGACGTGACGAAAGATCTTGGCGTTAACAATGTTGATGCATAATCTTTTTCTCTAATATATAATTACTCTAATTAACTTTATTGATAGAGTAAATATTAATTTCTTAAATGTATTTAGTAATAATCTTTACGTGATGGATTAATTGAGTATTAAAATTTTCATGATGCTTACCGTGGACGAGACGAAAGTTGCACCGTGATATATCTTCAAATCAAAGCTAACATAAGTCGTACAAAAAACTTATTTTAAATTATCTTATTGTTGGTTAAACTTTAGTAACGTTTTAATTTTCATTACTATAAATATATTTTCTAGTGTTTCTTAACAGATTATATTTTTTGTGAATTTATAATTTTCTTGTAAATTTATATATCTTTTTTGAGATCTGCTAAATTATTTCCTGCTTGAGAAGTTTATTAGTATTTTTTAAAAGTTTCTTTTTCCTTTAGATTTAGTGGAGTCTAGTCATTACAAATTGGCATCTTAATAATATATATTATATAAATAAAATAATCAGAATGAATTGATTAATTTCATCTCCGTTTGGTTGATCAAGGTTTCGAAACTCGTCTCTCTTGTTAGTGTAGCATGTAAACAAAATTAATCCGGTTACATGAAATTTATTTTATAGTAAATTGGTCAATTGATTAATATCGCGCTAAAAAATCATTAAATTTCTTAATTTGCATCCTTTTACTGGTCTGGTGCTACAACTGATGAGGTTATCTCGATTTGCATTTCACTCTCCTGCTTTTATTTTTTCTTTGGTTCCCTGATTGATGAAAGAACCAAATATCCAGTATGCTCATACTATGGGGCATTATAATCTAAAAATATTTTTAATCCAGTTCGTTAGAATAACTAGCGGTTGGGGTGTCCAGTTTTTTAATCTCATCCTTTAATTTTTATAATAATAAGTAAATTTGTTATTTGTCAATTTTTAATTCATAACAAATAAATATTATAGCTCATTGTTCATATATATATATATATATATATCAGCCAATCCCTGCACCCCATACTCTTGGAATCAAGATGGGTCTTGCAATACTTGAACACTAATTTTAAAACGTCCGCTAAGCCCACATTTCTGTTATGACCCATGGACTAGTGGATCCACTAATGTCTCGTGGATCTTCATCGATCACTTCCACACTACTGCCAAACATCGCACTTTCCTAAGAAACATTCATTATTAGCTTTAATTGAGGAAAAATGAATTTAAAATTTCTTTTATGAATCATATATATATGATCAAGTTTTACTTTTCACAATCAAATTTAATATGATTTATTGATTATTATTTTTTTAAAATCTTTATATAGTTAGTAGTACTATTTAGAAGGTTTATTATTTATATAATTGTATTGTCTATAAATATATATATATATATATAGAGAGAGAGAGAGAGAGAGAATAAGTCCCCATTTCTTTATATATCGGCCTCCATTATTTAAATAAAATAAATATTACAAATTAAAGTATATTTTAAATTAATATAAAGACAATAATGTATGGCATGCTCTTCCATTAAAAACATCTGGCTCAATCTTCTATATATACATGTTTTTTTTTTCAGGGGTGAATGGTTATTTAAACGAATTAATTAATTTAAATAAGCACAAATAAGCACAGGCCAGTCAACATATGTGAGTTTATTTTTGAGGAAAATTAAGAAGAGAAAGAAAAGTAGTAACTTTCTTTCACCTTCTAATTTTTTGACGGTCAATCAGATCAATTTATTAAGTTTCTTAGAAGGAAGACTCAGAATTTGATCTCTTTTATTAATCCCTCAAAATAAAATTTACAAACAGTGGTAATTAGCTTTGAACTGTAAAACAACTTATATACATACACATATATATTTCATGTATGAATCTCTCTTCTTCTTCTTCTTCTTCTTCTTCTTCCCATATATGTGGGATGTTCAAACATGGCTACAGGAGATCGTAATGTTATTTTTTATCCAATTTTTAATTGCATTTGTCTGTGTGAGAGAAAGATCTAGACTCTCTAGAGAGAGAGAGTATCATCCTGAGTACTCTCTATAATTAAACTTTGTGTAGTTTGTACAGTCAATTTTTCATTCATCTGTTGTTTAATTTCTTACTCCACCAACTTAACTACTTCTCCTGTCTTAAACTTAATTGAAAGTTGAACCCTAAAATCGCTCTCCTTTTTTCCATTTTTCTTTTGGGGGCTTTATTTAAAAACATAATATTATATATATATATATATATATATATTATAATATATGCATGCAGTATCTGAATCATTCTCTTATGGTTTGAACTTTGAATAGAATAAAAAGTTTGCAGATAATTAATTATAATTGTTTAACATGCACTCACTTAATTGGAGATTGCGTCAAACAGTAATTCAAATTAACCAAACCATTTATTTAGGTTTTATTTCCTTGCTACGAAAATATATATATATATATATATATATATATATATATATATATTAGAGGAAGAGGGACAAAAAGGTAAACACATAAATTAGTTACATAGAGAAAGAAAAAATATAGAAAATAAATAAATCATAATTTAATTTTTGAATTAGAATGGAGTGGAATAGATAGTCCATACCCATCCCATCCTTAGGGAAGAATGATAATTAAATAGCAATTTTATGGGAAATGAATAACGAAATAACTATTTCAACATGGCAAAATAATTATATTAAAATCAGTGATCAGTTGTACGTACCTCAAATTAAAGGCAGTTCTTCTCACGAGAATATATATATATATATATATATATATATATATATGAGGCACGATCTCAGACGTACTATAAGAACGGACCAAGTGAAAAAAGAATGAAAAAAAAAACGCGCGAGTCATAAACAAAAAAGGGAAGAACGCGGGTCATAATACAGAGAGCCGAGTAAAAGGAACAATTTTTTCCCTCTCTCCTAAAATTGCCGAATTTCTTCCCTCTCTCACACTTCCGAGCATACAGACTCCTCTCTCACACCTGTAAATCTGTAAATTTCTTTCAAGCATACAGATTCTCTCTCCCCATTTGAAGAAACGCGGGTCACGGGTCTTCCATCTTCTCTTTCCCTGATTCTCTCTCCCTCACTCACAAAGAACGCGATTCTCATCGGAAGGTAAAGCTCCATAACTTGGTTTGTATATTTTTTTAGGCATTTGAAAATTTAGGGTTTGTTCTTTAAAAATCCCTCTTTGTCCGGCGGTTGCTCGTCGTGGCTCCTTGAAAAATCGATAACTTTATTAAGTTTTGTTGGCTGATCTTTTCACCCATAATAATTAGACCATTCTTGCAGAGTCCCAGAGATGTCTTAACAGATCATAGTCATTCATATATTGGGTGAAGAATAATGGCTTATTAGCTTTGGTGAGGAATGGATTTCTTAATCTGATTCCAGAATTAGTCGATCAATTATCATGTCTAGATTCCAGTTTGTCATTTGTACCAGTATGTAAAAAGTAAAAAACCATACAGCCATGTTCTGAGTCGGGCAAAAGTGGGGTTTGGGGTTTGCTGCCTAATATGGTTATTTCAGGGGGCATTACATTGTTGCAATTATTAATAATGTTGAGACAAAATTCAGTGAAACTGTAACTTAATATTTTTATAGTATGTTAAGTTCTTTATTTAAATAGTCTGAGAAATTTGGTTTTTACTATATGATGGGTGGGTGGTACCTGAATACAATCAAGTGATAATGGTTGTGTCATGTGTTAATCCAGGGATGCCAACATATCTTTACATTTATGCAGATGATCTAATAGATGTCTTGAAAAAGAAGCATGCTTCTGGAACATATAAAAGCTTGGTAAATCATTTGTACTGTGGTGCCTTTTATTACTGCATCGGTTCTGTATCAGATTTGTGAAATTTACACCCTTTCGCATTATGTTTGTGAAATATGTAGGTATTTTACCTTGAAGCTTGTGAGTCTGGAAGTATCTTTGTGAGTCTGGAAGTATCTTTATGGTTTGATATCATATTTGGGTTGATCTCTTGAAAAGTATAGAATGTGATAACTAGAAGAAAATTAGATTTCATTCTCCAATTTGATTACCTACGTCACCTATATCTAAGAAAATGTGAACATGGTCCAATATATAGTTATAATGAGTAAAGGAACATTTCAACATGGTAACTTGGTACATATTTTTCAACTTGGTACATGGTAACTAGGTACATATTTTTCAATTTTGCATCGATAACTAGGAAAATGTGAACTAGGAATCTGTCTTATTACTTAGCTTGGATAACATGGTACATATTTTTCAATTTTGCATGTTTGTCTCATGTTTTGTAATTGTATTCAGTATATGGGGCCTCCTCTGAGTTGTTAACTTTACAATGGTACATGTTGGTGAAGAAGTGCTAATGAGAAGTCAACCTTCAAAAGACATGGGGGCATCCAAATGGAGAGATTACATAACTCAAGAAGATAGTGATGAGTCTGATGACAATGACAATCTTTCAGCAAAAGCGTCATGGCAGCGAGAGGCAACAGCAGTCAAAGGTGCAACTTCAAAATGGAATGAATACATTACAGAAGATGATAACGATGATCACTTGAAGCTTCAAAGTGGGAAAGGTTTAGAAGATTATCAGAAGGGTAAATGGAATTATGCTGCATTTCACACATCCTTGAATGATCAGATAGTTGAAGACGATATCCACCCCGATTTTCAATGAATCATTCCTCTCCCTCATGTGGATTTCGGACAGTATTTGGCAAATACTTTTTATTGGAGCACTAGTTAGAATTGCTAATATGTGTAAACCAGTTCTTTACTACTTCAATTTGCTAGAACTAGAAGGCGAAATGCAAACAGAATTGTGTCAATCATGTTTATTAGAAGTGGGTGTTCCAATTTTTATCTTTTCTTGATCTTGGTAATTTACATGGTTGTTTCATGCTATAATACAAAGATGAAAGGATATTTTCTAAGCTTATTTCTTTGAAGATTATACTAGAAGGCGAAATATGCAGAAATTTTCTTGATTTTAGTCACCGAGCAATCACAAAATATTTTGCTAGAAGGCAAAATATAACATTTTTCCTTTTTTGTTTAATTTTATTTTGGTATCTTTTCTTGATTTTGCTCACACAAAAATGTTTGTCTGATGCAATAATATATAGATGGAAGGCATTGAATGACAAAAATGAAACCTCCTCTTCTTTTTTCTTCCTTTTGGATTCGTTTGATTAATTAACATAGCAAATGGTATAAAACAACCAAACACTTGCCAAGAACGATACACAACATGCTGTAGTAAAAGGAAAACCCGATGTTCATAGCTCACCAACCCTACAAAAAATTGGGTCCTCAGGCAACAAATCTACTAACTGAAGTTCATTCATTCAGAGTTAATGATGGTCTAAAATGACAATACTTCACATTTACCATCACAATTGCATTATCATGCTATCCCTTCTAAATTAAGCTCTATATAAAATCCAAAAACAACTTATTTCTGTCTCTTTGCATTCTGCTGCTTGATGCTAATAACCATATCCATAGTCATCTTCTGGTGTTCCCTTGTTTGTGAGAGCAAATCCAGGCCTTCCACTGTTTCACAATCAACTTTGCAAATGCGGTACCACCCCATGCTTGCTGGCATTCTCTTTCTTAATCTATCAAAGGAATCTGAGTTGCCCTGTAACATCCATGTAAACAAAAACATAATCAACAGACTTTTTTGATCAAGTATTATAATCATACACTCGGTAAATCAAAGGACAATGTGCATACTGTGAATCACCACTAATTTTCACCCAAGTGATCCAAGCAATAATTATAATTGTTACCAAAAGTTTGTTTCTTATGATGTAGCGGTTCAAACATGAGACTATCCAATGTTACTACTAAACATTCATGCATGCTAAAATGCCTTCTGAAATAAATTTTCTAAATAACCATTAAAACTCAATTCCATAATGAACACACGTACCAGCAATATCAGACGTTATAAACAAAGAAAATTAAGAAGAAAAGACAATAAACCATCCACAAGTTGGGCTAACTAGGTCCACACTTTAATATCTCTGTGTTGCCCATATATTCCATATTTGTAACATGGTTTCAAGATGACAATCAATGTGATACAGACTAAGTATTAATTTGGAATGGGATGAAATTCTTCCCTTTTTACCATTGTGTTCAACATTCATGGGAACCCTAGACTTGTAGGCCAACTTGCAATATCTACTACGCTTGATTTGAGACACTGTTACTTTGGTTATAATCAGGCAAATCTATTAAATTTTATGAGCAACCAGAACCAAATATATGATAAATAAATGATAAATCCATAAAATTTCTCCAAACAACCAAATCAAAACTATAAACATAGTTCAGAAATTACTCATAACAATACTTACTAATTGAAATAAAAGCCGCAGATTGTGAAAGAATCAATGAAAATTGAAGAAATTGAATTGATTTTCGACAAATTAATGACATTCAATGGAGAAATCAACTACCGATTATATCTCATTTTTGTGAAATCCTACCCAGAAATTAAACCATATTTTCTTTCCAAATCTTGGGTTCGAATGGAAAGCTCGAAAATACAACTAAAATGGAAAAAGTTCAGTTTTACCTTCATGGGAGAGAACTCGCCGGATTTGGTACGAAATAAGAGAAATCAGAGAACCTTTCTGACGCAAACCGAGAAATCAGAGAACCTTTGTGAGTGAGGGAGAGAGAATCGGAAAAAGAGAAAATGGAAGATGGAATGAGAATCGGGGAAACAGATTTACAAAGAAAGGTGTGAGAGAGGAATCTGTATGTTTGGAAGTGTGAGAGAGGGAAGAAATTCGGCAATTTTAGGAGAGAGAGAAGAAATCTGTATATGACCCGCGTTCTTCCCCTAATTTGTTTAAGACGCGCATTTTTTTCTTCTTTTTTCACTTGGTCCGTCTCTTGGTCCGTTGAGAAGGTCTGTTTTTGAACGGTTCTCTCTCTCTCTCTATATATATATATATATATATATATATATATATGGGTGGGTATACAGGAATCGAGCATTAACTCATCATGAAGGCATCATCTAATTTCCTTTTAAGGTTTAACCTTATATATATATTCTAATTAAGCTTCCTCTAGTACTCACAATGATATATACTCCATTAATTACAAAAATCACCACAAAAACTAAATAAGTAATTATATCAAATCTAAAGAAAACATTTTGGAAAGGAAATTAATTAAATTTTACCAAATTAGGCTTCTTAATTTCATGAATGACCTAAGGAAGTAAGATATCAATCCTATCATAATATAACTGCATTAACAAAATAGTATGCATTAACAAAATAGTATGTTAGAGACATCACCTATACATAAAAAGTTATGTGCACACAATATAAAAAAGAGAGAAAATAGAGTGGTATTTACAATTGAATATTTTAAACATTTTTATTGATAAGCAATACACGAATCCTACTATTGATGCACAACTTTTTATATACAGTTGATGCACACTGATATCCATGACTAGTGTTAGTACGTAATAGATTAAGCAATGTAAGTAATTAATAGTAAAAAATTTTAAAAAATATATTAACATACAAAACACAAGGTTTACATGATTCATCCGATCTTAGAGTTGCGTTCTCTTTTGTTATATATCAGAAAAAAAAAAAGAGTAGAAAATACAATGAAAATTTTAATGTGGTATATATAAGAAAATCTAATTCAAGCAGAAATTAAGTAAAAACTTGTCTCTAAAAAATCTATTAAGAAAATAACATAAAATTTCAACCATGGGTACGTAGTTTATATATTAAAAAAAATGTTGAATTATAAAAAAAAATTGCATTGGCAGGTTTTGTTATATGCATTTGTTGTGTAGCTAGTGATATGATCATATGACTTGACTATATAAATAATGTAGGGCAACCCAAAGTTGTTGATCCCATATATATGCTCACTGCACCCTTTTGTGGTACCAAAAATCTGTTGTCGGCAGTTAATTACTTCCGATCGAATAGAATATTTTGGCTTGGAATTATTTGTTTGCATCTTCTTCATTTATTCTACCAAGTTCGACTGTGCTTGTGTTCTTTCTCGTGTAGAGAGACAGTAAGGTAATTTGTACTTTCTGGGTTCATCTTCATCTGGGAATCACGACAAGTTCACTGCATTCCCTTCTCTATTTCTCTCCTTTTATATTTAATTATGCGCGTATACTATTAGCCATAATTACAATCTACTTTTGATCTCAACCTTTAGTTCGTGTTGATTTTACCTAAAACCCAATTAAACCCGTGATTGTGGTTAAAACTCAGGCGACTTTTCGTGCTTGGCAGAGCAAAAAGATGGAGACCTGGTTCATCATCATCCTCACGCTCTGCATCTCTGCCCTCCTCAAATCCTTCTTCTTCTCTCCTCTTTCCCTCTTCCATTAACAACAGCAAGAAGCTCCCGCCGGGACCAACTCAGATTCCGGTGATCGGTCGCTTTTTATGGCTCCACAAGTCATTCTTCGAGATGGAATTTATCCTCAAGGACCTCAAGCTCAAGTACGGTCCAATCCTCACCATCAGACTGGCCTCTCGGACTTCCATATTCGTCTTCAGCCACTCCATCGCCCACCGTGCGTTAGTTCAGAAGGGTGCCGTTTTCTCAGACCGTCCCAAATCCGTTACCACCAATCGGATCCTTTCCAGCAACCATCACAACATAAACTCCGCCGGCTACGGCCCTAAATGGCGACTTCTCCGCCGCAATCTGACCTCCGAGATCCTACAACCCTCCCGGGTCAAGTCATACTCCCACGCCCGGAACTGGGTCCTCGGTATTCTCGTCCACCGCCTAATTACTGAATCCGGAACCGGAGAACCTAATGCTATAAAAGTGGTGGATCATTTCCAATAAGCCATGTTCTGTCTGCTCGTCCTCGTGTGTTTTGGGGACAAGCTAGAGGAGAATCAAATTAAACAAATTGAAAAGGTGCAGCGAGATATAATGTTAAGCCTAAGCCGCTTTAACATACTCAATTTGTGGCCTAAACTGGGGAAGATTGTATTTCGCCAGAGATGGAAGGAGTTCTTCCAGATGCACCAAAATCGTGTGGATGTATTAGTTCCCCTTATTAAAGGTAGAGTCGAAAAATCAAATCAGCAACAAGAAGAACAAGAAGAGGAGTTTGTGGTAGCTTATGCGGACACGCTGCTGAATTTGCAGATGCCGGATGAAGAAAATAGAAAGCTGACTTATGAGGAGATGGTTTCTCTGTGCGGAGAATTTCTTAATGCAGGCACCGACACAACTTCAAGCGCCTTAGAATGGATTATGGCTAATTTGGTGAAGTACTCTGAAATTCAAGCCAAGCTTTATGAAGAAATTGTAGGGGTTGTGGGGCCTAGAAAGCAGCCATCGGCATTATCTGGAGGAGGGCCTGAGAAGATGGCGGTGGTAGAGGAGGAGGATTTACAGCAAATGCCATATCTGAAAGCGGTGGTGTTTGAAAGTCTGAGGCTCCATCCGCCTGCACACTTTGTGCTGCCCCACTCGGTGACTGAGGATGTTGAATTGGGTGGGTATGTGGTTCCAAAGAATGCGATTGTCAATTTTATGGTTGCGGAGATGGGGAGGGATCCTAAGGTGTGGAATGATTCAATGGAGTTCAAGCCTGAGAGGCTCTTGAATATGAATGGAGGAGAGCGTTTGAGTTTGATATAACAGGGAGTAGGGAAATCAAGAGGATGCCTTTCGGTGCAGGGAGGAGGATATGCCCTGGTTTTGGTTTGGCTCTGCTTCACTTGGAATATTTTGTGGCCAATTTGATTTGGTACTTGGAATGGAAGGCCGGTGCCGATGGTCATGTCGATCTTTCAGAGAAAGAAGGGTTCACTGTTGTCATGAAAAATCCCCTGCTCGCTCACATCTCTCCTAGAAGAAGTAGAGCTCAATCATAAAGGTATTAATTAATTCTTCAACATTTACTGTGTAATTACTTGTCATCTTCGACTACTGCTACTTCGTTTCGGCACCGAACCTAGAAACATTATTTCAATATTTGCCCATCATGTTTCCTGTAATTACAGTATTCACCCATTATCTTTTGGTTTTTTTTAAAAAGTTCTTTGTACTGGTTCTTTATTTCAGATTAGATTTTCATAGGAATACTAATTAAATACCCGGGCTGTTTTAATATGTATTTTTATATAAAGAATAATAATATAAAACTAATATCTTACAACTAAATAAATTTTCATTACTTATTATTTATAAAGATTCTTTACTTCAAATTACTTTCAAATACATGATATTATTGTTAATATTTACTTGGATTTTGTGAAATTTATGAAAGTTCTTGAAAAATAAAAATTTTAAATTACTTGTGCATACTTCTAATTATATATATATATATATATATATATATATATATATATATATATATTTGTGAAAAATTGAATTTAATGTATCTAAAACTATATAGTAGTTTCACTTAAATTACGTCATTTTTATTAAACACAATATTAAATTATTTTTTCCATTCGTTATAACTATCAATGTTTAGTATTTTATTTTGCTACATAATATTATAAATATTGCAGTTATTAATAAATACTTATTTTGACTGGTTCCAATTTTTATATATAGATTTTAATTTTGAGATTACAAGACTTTTCCTAAATGGTTGTGTGAACTGTAAATATATTCTAATAGTAATGTGTAGAAAAGTAATTATGTGTGATGGAATTCAATAATCAAAAACAAAATAATAATAATAATTATAAAGCTCTTATTGTTCGTAAAATATATATAAAGAGATAAAGAGAAATACCATAGAATTAGTATAATATTGAATAAATATATTGTTTTAAAGATGTTATAGATATTTATAAATATTCAATTGAATCCTACTGAATGACTATTAACTTTAAGCTGAATTAAATCTCTACTCATTAATATTAAGTTGAATTATAAAAAGATACATGAATTTGAATTTGATTTTTATATTAGATTAAGATATTTAAAAATATATTAACATTCTTATGTTATTTTGTATTTTAATATTATGGTATATAATCATAATATTAAAAATAGAAATATAGATGGATTTGGATTTATTTTTAGTATTTGATTAAGATATTTGGAAACATATTAATACTCTCATTTTAATTCGTTTTCTAATATGGTACATTGATTTATATGTAATAATTTTTTAATTGTTTTGGATTCTACGTCATATGGAATGATAAATTGGAAAGGAAGAAATTTATTACGTTTAGGTATGTTTTATTATTTATTAATTTTTTTTGGTGTATTGGTATAAGAAGTTTAAAAGTAACGAAGTTTATGAGAATGATTTATTTTGTGAGAATAACTTTTACTACATTTATATATTGGGAGACCCTGATTTTTATTCTTATGTCTACCGAATATTTTATATTCTTTTTTTTTTTTAAATATCTTTAACGTTACATTTTTTAGGTCGTTCGTGCCCTTGCCGTTAACTGAAGACAAACGAGATTAAAATTTTGTTGACTTGACTGACACATGGAGGCTTAAAGGAAGAAGGTTCAAAAATGAATATGTTATTTAATCAAAACAAAAAATACTAAAATTCAAAATACAAAAAACATAACATATTTACATCATTTAATCAAAATACTAAAACTCAAATTATTTTGTTAACTAATCAAAACAACTAATTAAATAAAATAAGTTGTATAACATATTTGCATCATTTAATCAAAATACAAAAATTCAAAACATAACATATTTACATCAAATATTAATTAAAAAAATACTAATTTTAAATATTACTAAATAACGTTATCAATTTTAACGTTAATATATAATTGATTTTTAACGTTATCAATTAGTATCAAAATACTACATATCTAGTGTTGGAATACTAATTTTAACGTTATCAAAATATTAACGCTTTTTTAACATATCAACTAATATTAAAAACTTTGATATTTTTTAATATTAAAAACGTTAATATTTTTAATATTTTATTAATATTTTTTATATTAAAAACGTTAATATTTTAAAATATTAAATTTTTTGATATGAGGTTAATATTTTTTGATATAAAAATATTAAAATATTTTAAAACTTTTTTAAAAACGTTAATTTTTTATATTAAAATATTAAAAACGTTAATATTTTTGATATTAAAAAACGTTAATATTTTATTAATATTTTTTATATTAAAAAGCGTTAATATTTTTTTGATGATGTAATTAGTTGAATTTTAAAATATTATTTAGTTGAATTTTAAAATATTCAAAAATTTAACTAGTTCAAAATAATTAACATTATTTAGTAAAAAATATTAACGTTAATTATTTTTGATGATTTTAGTTGAATTAACTTAAATTATTTTGAAATTTTGAATTTTAAAAATATTAACTGTTGGGTCATGATATTTCACCTATTGGGCAGAATGGATTGAGCCTACTTGTTTGGTTAGTCCATTTGGTCTCCATTATTGGGTCCTAAAGTTATTGGGCCTAGTCACCATCTTATTTCTGTTGAGTCCTTATAAGATCGAGTCGGGTCAGTGGATTGACCCATGAGATATTTTAATATCTCCATCTTTGACCGATAATGATGAAAAAGCATAACATTGATCGTCAGATTCGCCACGACACATTAATGTGGATGGGATCCCGGGGACTACGGCGATGATAAAAAACACTTGTGACGAGGTAGTGGGTGAACTATATGTAGTCGGCAGAAACCATCGATCGGGGTCAGGTCGATAAGTAGTGGGTGGTACGCAGAAACCGCTAAAGGGTATAACATATAAAGGAAGTCTTCAAGCAAAAAGGTAATCGATAATTTTATCTCTCTCAACACACTAGATATTTTATCCTCCATTGTTAACCTCGCGATCGCCTCAGATCGACTCTCACGCCTTTGAAGCTATCCCCGACTGGGTCGAAGCCCTCAAGCTTTTGGTGTCGATCGTGTTTTAGTGTGCAGGATCGGGACGCCTTACGTGATTGGACGCGTGGCGAAGATCTTCAAGCGTTAACATTGGCGCTAGAAGGAGGGTTGTGTTCTAGTGTCTTGCAATTTTCAATCACAACTTTCATTTGTTCTGCGTCGGAAAAGATGATGAGGAGTAGAGCAGATACACCGGAAGGACAGCCGAAGACGGTGAATTCATCTGTCCAACATATTTCTGTTAAGGATCGTCTGGGTCCTTCAAAGAGTGCTCATGAGAGTGAGAGCACTGCTTCCAAGCGTGTTTCCAAGGGTTCTTGTTCGAGAGCTCATGGTGGAGCCAGACGGAGGTTGGTGTTTGCTGATGATAGAGGCCGTGACCAAGATCGAAGGCAGGTGGAGGGTTCACCACCTAGAACTCATCACCAAAGTTGTCGAGATGACAAAGCTGCCAAGTTGGCGAGGATGGCAAAAGAAGCAGATAAAGCTTTACAGGTTCTTTTGAAGCAAAGGGATGATATAGTTGTACAGATGCTTCGGATGGTCGATCTAAAGGACGAGGTGTCCACCTATATTCAGTCTGAAAGGCGTAGTAGGCATAAGGATGTGCATCATCGGGAGGGGAAGGAGTCGGAACATTCTGTGCATGTGTCTTGGGGTCAACCTCAGGAGAGAAGGAGATCTAGAAGCAGAACTCCTGAGGTATCAAAGAAAGCACTTGTTGTCATTAGTTCTCAAGGTCGAGATGGTGGCAGATAGAAGAGCCGGTCAAGAGAGCATGTACCTGAGAATAGAAGGAGAGAGCGCCAGCGTGAATATTCTTGTCATGATGGCATGGCCACACGCCGAAGTAGATCCCGAAGTCCATCAAGGGTCATGGATTCTGGTGGAATGGATCAATCTGCCCAGAAGCAGAAGATTATTCAGGAGAAAGAAGTCTCCTCGCAACCAGAAGGTGTGGATTTCTTGGTGAAAGAGTCAAGGAGCTCCGAAGCGATTACCGAGGTTCAAGCAGTGAAGGATACTCCGGGAAAGAAGCGTCCCTTTTTTCCTGATATTCTCAAAGAGAAGGCAGATACCACCAAAAAGTTGCCTCATATGGAAAGTTACGATGGGTCTGGAGACCCTTATGACCATAGCCAGGCGTTCGACTGGCTGATGGATTATTATGATTTCACCGATGCTGCCAAATGCCATACGTTTGTTATAACGTTAAGAAAGGATGCAAGGCAGTGGATGGAAACTTTACCTGCAGACTCAGTATCTTCATGGACCGAGATGTGTGACAAGTTCCATGCTCGCTTGGGAGTAATGGCAAGGAGGGAAAGCTTCATCGCTCTTTCGCGCACAGTCCGTAGCTTCTCCAATGAGTCTCTGGGTCTGTATGTGAAGTGATTCGTAGAAGCCGTTGCCAAGTGTCCGACCTTAATGATCTTCAGTCGTAGGTTGTTTCGCAACCGCTTAACTTCAAAGTGAAGTCGGAGAAGTTGGTGAAGAAGCTGATGGTTCACCATCCGAAGAATTTGGCCGAAGCTTTTGATAAAACAGAAGGATACATTGTGGTGGAGGAGGCTATGAATAGCCTGAGACGTCCTTCTTCGGACAGGATGAAGGAGGCAGACACTTCTAAGGCTGAAGGCGATCAGAAGAAGGTGGGAGGTTATAATGATCGGCCAGAGGGCAGTTCAAAGAAGTACAACAACACGTAGCGACAAGGAAGTAATCGCCCACCTGCTCCTATCTCGAAGGTGAATAATGTTTACACCAAACTGAATACGGATAGGTCGGTAATTTTGGATCGATCAGAACGGTACCGCTTTTTGAACCACCTCGTGATAATTTTAAGCCGTGATGAGCAATGCTCGAAAATATTGTGGCTATCATCGTTGCAGTGTCACTTACATTAATGAAGTGTTCAGATTTGAAGGACTTTGTGGAGAGGAAAGTTCAAAGTGGTTTATTAGTTCAATATGTGGCCGGGAGGGATCAACAACAAGATCAGCAGAATGTTGACCATACATTATTCGTGACGGCTCAAACGGTTCACCTGTGGTAATTCGCTTCCAAATCAACCACCAAGGCACGTCATTGATGTAATAACCGGTGGGACAGCTGGGAAGTTGGTAGGGAAGAAGAGGAGGGGATATATGGATTCAGTCATGTCCGCTAAGCGGGTGTTCCCTCAAGACCGACAAAGCCGTAGTTTCAGGACAATTATATTTTTCACCGATGCAGATTATCCTTCGGAGCCCATCGAACCTCATGAAGGGGCACTGGTGATCACGACACAAGTGGGTTCGGTGGATATGAAGCGGATGATGATCGACAACGAGTCTTTTATTGATATTCTTTATGCCCACGCTTGTCAAAGGATGCATCTTGATGGGCGAAAGATGGATGTCGGGCAGGAGACCCCCTTATATGGCTTCAAAGAACGATCCCATTAAAGTGGTAGAACTATCGAGCTACCACCATCATCTTCTAGATCGCTTCCACAACAGGTAGAAATAACGTGTAAATTTTATGTTGTGTATGTAGATTTGGCCTACAACGCCATATTGGGATGACCTACCTTGACTGCTCTCCAAGCAGTGACTTCCATTCCTCATTTCAAAATCAAGTTCCCCACAGCCCATGGTGTTGGGGAGGTAGCTGGGGACTTGGATCTGGCTAGACGATGTTATAGGAATGTTGTGATTGCCTCAGGAGTAGAGGTCAGCAAGCAGAAGCAAACCATGACAATTGAGATCAAACCCTTTACTGAAAGCAGTTCAGAGCCATTGATTATTCCTGCAGGAGAGACAGAGGAGATCGAGCTAGTTCCTGGGAAGAAAGACAAAACAGTGAAGATAGGTTCGGGTTTGCCGGAACTTCTCCAGACAAAACTTATGGAACTTCTTCGCTGCTATGCGGACATCTTTGCATGGGAGCCACAAGACATGTCTGGAATCAGCCGAAAGATTGCCGAGCACCGACTAGATGTGGATCCATCAAAGAAGCCAGTTCGGCAGAAAAGGCGGATCTTTGCACCTAAGCTACAGAGGATCATTGATGAGGAGATCATGGGTCGATAAAAATGAATTCATTCATCTTCGAGATCGACTATCCCGGAGTGGACGATTTAACGTGGTATCGGGTTCGTAAGCGAACGGAAATGACGAAATAGCAGTGACATAGATTATACAGACCTGAACAAAGCTTGTCCGAAGGACTTCTATCCCTTGCCCCACATCGATCAACTCATTGATGCCTCTTTGGGGTATGCATTACTAAGCTTGATGGATGCTTTTTCAGGTTATCATCAAATTTTTATATGCAAAGAAGATATCCCAAAAACAGCATTCATCACACACCGTTCGGTGTATGCCTACAAGAAGATGACCTTTGGCCAGATAAATGCTGGAGTCACTTACCAGAGAATGATGAACTTCATCTTCCAAAGGCAGCTAGGAAAGAACATGGAAGTATATGTTGATGACATGATAGTGAAGAGCATGATTGTTCAAAAACACTTGGACGATCTAGAGGAATGCTTTCAGACAGTTCGTCATCACAAGTTGAGGCTCAATCCTACAAAGTGTACCTTCTGCCTACAAGGGGAAGTTCCCGGGTTATCCGGTCACCAAAGGGCATCGAGGCCAATCCAGATAAGATCCAAAGTTATTCTAAATATGAAGACTCCTCACCATTCAAAGACGCTCATCATCCGATTGGTAGGATTGCAAATTTCCGAGGAGGTTCACGTCCAAATCAAGCAGAGAGATGCTTGCCATTCTTTGATACGTTGAAGGGACTGAAGAATGCGAAGACGTTCCAGTGGACTTCGGAGTGTGAAGACACCTTCCAAGGCATAAAGACGTATTTGTCTTCGACTCCTTTATTGGTGAAACCTGCTCCGGCTGAGACTTTATATATTTATATCTGGCAGCTAGTTCGTTGGCGATGGGGGCTTTTCTGGTTCGGGAAGTAGGGGGGAAGCAGCATCCAGTTTATTACGTCAGTCATGTCCTAAGAGATGCTGAAACCAGGTAGCCGAACATTGAAAAATTTGCTTTTGTTTTGATAATTGCTAGTCGAAAGCTCAGGCAATATTTTCAAGGTCGGCTCCTGGTCGTCTACACGGATCAACCGCTGAAGAAGGTGATGAGAAAGCCAGAAGTTTCGGGGAGACTAGCAACATGGACAATGGAATTATCTTAATTTTTTATTGAATATCATCACCGAACTGCTATCAAAGGTCAAGTCTTGGCCGATTTCATGGTGGAATGTTCGTTTCCAAGCAGACGCCGAGTCGCTAGAAGTAAACGTCCAATCGAAAGCAGCAAATGCAGCTTCTTCAAAGACGGCCGTAATTCATGGACGCCAGATGCAGATGGGTCTTCATCATGGATGTCAAGCAAGGTGGATTATCTCGACAAGTCCGGAGGGATTCAAAGTGCAAAGAAGCCATCGATTTGGGTTCGTGAGCAACGAACAACAAGGCCGAATACGAAGCAAAGGTCTGGCAGGGTCCGCTTAGCGAAGAGTCCGGAGGTTCGAAGTTGGTCATTTACTGTGACTCTCAGCTGGTCGTCAAGCAAGTATCAGGAGATTATGAGACCCGTGGGGCGAGAATGATCAAGTATTTGGCAGAGTTGAAAGATCGGCTTCAGTATTTCGTTTCCTATGAGTTTCAGGGTATAGAGCGCAACAACAATTCTATTGTTGATGCATTGTCGAAGCTAGCCACTACGGATGCTAGCGTTTTCGATGGGTCGGGCTTTATTTCGAGGTTTTGCAGAAATAGCCCGAGTATCCAAAGACGAAGCGGTGATGTGCATGAACGCTCTAATTGTTGGACGACTCCTCTACATCGAATATTTCCGCGATGGCGCCCTTCCTTCTGGATAAGATGTCGGCAAAGAAGATCAAGTACAAAAGTGCCAACTTCGTTCTTATTGATGGGGACCTTTATCGAAGAGCATTTTCGTCTCCATTGTTGAAGTGTTTAGTTCCATCTGAGGCTGAGTATGCTCTTCGGGAGGTTCACGAGGGTATTTGTGATGACCATATGGCTGCTAAGTCATTAGCTTACAAAGTACTTCGACAGGGGTACTACTGGCCTACAATCTTCAAGGAAGCTACGGAGTATATAAAGAAGTGTGAAAAATGTCAGCTCAACAGTCCGATCCCACATCAGCCACCAGAAGAGCTATACTCGATCTTATCTCCTATACCCTTTGCTGTCTGGGGGGTAGATATATTGGGTCCATTGCCAAAAGCTAAAGGTTAGGTCAGTTTTATTATAGTTGTCATCGATTATATGACCAAATGGGTAGAGGCGAAGCCACTTCGGTTGATAACGGAACAAGAATGCTTGAAGTTCATGAAGGAGTTCGTAGTGTTTCGTTTCGGAATTCCTAAAGTGGTGATATCGGATAACGGACGCCAGTTCGTGGGATCGAAGTTTGAAGGATTTTGAAAGCCGGGAGTTCAAAGACAAGAAGACTTGGTGGCTCATCCACAATCGAATGGATGTGTCGAGGTGACCAATGTAATCAGCCGAATGGAATCAAGCGCAGATTGGACGGCTAAGGGAGATGGCTCAAGAGCTTTCAACAGCGTGTTATGGGCTTATCGGACTACACCGAGGACTACCACAGGGGATTCACCTTTCAGATTGGCTTATGGCACTGATGCTTGAGTCCCAGTTAAGATTGGATCTCCAAGTCTTCAAGTTAGTCAGTTCAAAGAGATCTACAATGATGAAGGACTGAAGGTCAACTTGGATCTGTTGGAAGAAGTCGGAGAGGTGGCTTTGATCAAGTTAGCAACTTATCAACGGAGAGTAGCCAAACATTACAACAAGGGGGTTAAGCTTCGTAGATTTGAAGTGGGGACTTCGCCTCGAGAAGTCAAGCGTCCACGCCTCGTAAACATGGGAAAGCCGACGCCGAATCGGAAGGGCCGATGAAGTAATCAAGTACCAAAGCCGTGAATTTATCGGTTGAAGGCATCGACGGATCGAGATCAAGAATACTGTACGTCCGCGCACTTCGTAAATATTTTCAAGAGAGATCGAGTCGGCTTTATCTAAGTCTCATAAATGGTGGTTCATCATCAATAAAAGATTCACTTTTTCATAATTGATCTTCTTCCTATCGGGTCTTAAATTCACAATGGTGTAAGGAGGACGGGGGACTCACGACCATCCAATGGTAGCCTTTGGCGTGTGGTCCTTATGAATTTGTCGTGCCCTTCGTGGTAGGCAAACTTCACCTGTAAAAGGAGGACAGGTGGACTTGTCTAACCATTCGATGGTAGCCTTTTTGGCAGAGTGTCCTCGTGGGTTTGTTTCTACCATGAGTGGTAAACAAATTCCATAGTCCTTTTAATTTTGTTTTACTCATGAAAGTGGTAAACAAAATGCACCGAAGTAAGGAGGTTCAGGGGGACTTGTTGGCCATTCGATGGTAGCCTTATTGTTAGGTGTGTCCTTATGAATTTGTTTTACCGCGAGTGGTAAACAAATTCCATGGTCCTTATAAAATTGTTCTACCCCGAGTGGTAAACAAATGTCCTTATATACTTGTTTTACCCCGAGTGGTAAACAAGATCTGGATGGTGCAAAGAGGATCAGTCGAATTCACCATATATATGCCCTATCTCACACTTTGGAAATGATAAGTATACATTACTTTATTTTGTTCAAGTGTTGAGTTCGGTTCATTCAGTTCAGTTCATTGAATTCAGTTCATATCATTTCTTAACTTAACTGTTATATGCCTTATCTGATTCATAATCTAAGTTAAGTTTATTCATATTAATTGATGCTGAATTATTGACAAGAAACGAACTACTCAGAAGTCATGAGAAGGAAAATTAAAATTTCATTAATAGTTAAACGATTACATACACAGAAACAAAAAAATTTCACAAAATCTTAACACTAAACAAACAGAAGTTACATCAAATTCACGATTATCTTCATCTTCGTAATCAGCAGAGCCGGATCTATCTTTTGCAAGAACTAATTTCTCTTCGCCTCGACTTCAAAGATATATTTCATAACCTTCGAGTATACCTTCGTAATTTTCACATTCAATTCATCGAGGTCCCCAGACTCGGGTTTGAATCTGCCATTTAATTCTTCGCACAAAGGAGGACCTAGCTCCTTCAAGGCCTTCATTTTATCGTGAAGCTCCGACGTTTGGCCATATGTGCTTCCTTATCATCCCGCCTTCGTTCGAACTTCATCGACTCAGACGCCAAGCTTCGATTATTCGCGACGAGTTCTTCATTCTTGGTCTTCGTAACCTCATTTTTTTCAACAAGGCTCAGATTCATACTCATCATGTTTTGTTGGTTGGTCTTTGTCGCCTTCAGCTCCTCCTTGGTTGACTTCAGTTCGTCGTTAGAAGCCTTCAAATCCTCCCTAACTTGAGCCAATTCCTTCCTAAGACCTTCATTGGTATGAAGAACACTTTCATGTTGACTTCTCTCCCTAACCAATGTCGACCTCAACATGTTGTTTTCATTTCTTGTAGCCTCCTCTTCTACTCAAGATTTACGTTGTTCCGGGACGAACGCACGAAAACAAGAGATTTATTCGCATATTCAAACAATATTCAATTAGTTTTTTGATACTTAAGCAGGGATGAAGTGTATAAACTAAGAAAATACCAATTACCTTCGCCAGTAGCTCATGCCCTCATCAACCAAATCCCCGATCGTATAATCATTGAATCGGTGATCATCGATCTCTAACAAAGGTATCAAAGAGTCGAAATGGGAAATTGGCGTTGAACCGAGGCTATAAGGTCTTGATCCCGTTGCATCATTCTCGAAATTCATACGACGAAGGCCTTGGAGGAGAGGGTATGGGTTGGTCACGAGTTGGAGAAGGATCCATATATACATTCTCGTGAGATGGGGATCGAATTGGGATAGTTCTCGAGGTGGTGATGGAGCAGATCTTCGAATCGGGGTGACTATCAAGAAGGATTTTTTTTCGTGATGAGAGAGGGGTAGGTTTGACTTGTTCTTCCTCATCAGAAACTTGTATTTCGACGGGAACTATAGGGGGTGGATCGGTTGAATATGAAAGTATTCTAAGTTCATCTGCTGATAAGGGGATAACTCTGGTTCTTAATTTCTTGACTCGAAGAAGATTTTTTCGATCATCTACAGGCAGATCGAGTAAACTTCCTCGAGGGGGGGCTGGGTTGGTGATTGGTTCAGAATCTGGGATGGGCTCAGCAGAGGTCGAAATGGGGGTTAATCGGGGTTTTCGGATGACCCTCTTTTTCGGCGAGGTTGAAGGTTTTCTTCGGGTTGAGGAAGATCGTCAGCTTCTGGCTCGTCTATCTGAGGTTCAGTGGTATGTGCTTTAGGGGTTGGATCATCTTCGGGTACAGTTTCTAGTAATGGAGTTTCAGCAGCTTCCGAAGATTTTCCAGAAAAAAAAATCTTCGAATTCCTTTATTTCCAAGGAGCTCGGTCTGATCAAAGATACTGCATAAAGTAAACAGTCTTATGTCAGAATTCACATCACATAAATTTCCAAATTTATGTATATATAAGACAGATTAATACTTACATTTGTGGTCGTATAACCACGTCTGCTTGGATAGAAGTCCATAGTCCCATTCCTCTTTTGGGAAGTTGTCAAAGAGCTCTATCATTTCAAATTTCACGCTCCTCGTGAATGTCTCCAAAATCGGCGTAAATCTTCTCTCATCCATGGGCCCAATTCTAAGAAAGAGGCAATCTCGTCCCTTAACGAAGAACCATCCTTTGTGCCATCTTTGTTGCTAGACGGAGTAGAGACCAACGACCATCTCTCGAATTTCTCTCCTGTCTTCGGAGATTGGTTGTTATGGCCTTGAATCCTTTCTCTCTAGACTGGCCGATCTTGTATACGGTGAAGAAAAAATCAAGTGTAGGTTCCACGCCTAATTTATGGCAGAAGGCGATGAAGGCCAAGATGTGTATGTAGGAATTCGGCACCAGTTGGGCGAACCCAACGCCAAGAAACCCTAGGATGGTTACTACGAAAGCATGGAGAGGGAATCAAACCCCCTTTTCAAGGATAGACACCGGGACAGCCGTCCATCCCTCTGGTCGTTGGTACATTCGCTCTTCCGACCTGGGAGCTCTCACCAAGTGGGTATACGTGTTATGGCAGCAAGCTCGGATCCTCTTCAAATCGTTTTCAGTGACAGTCGATGGAGTGTTGGCGTGAGCATAACGTTCCTTACTCCTTTAAAACGCAGAAGGGTTGGGAAGGGGCTTCGTTGTTGGATTCTTACTTGGGGTTGCAGCCTTAAGGTTTGAGCTTGATGCCTCTTTACTGGGGCTTGGATTCGGTAGGACGGTGTTAATTGGGGTCACACGAAGAGGAGAGTTCTGGTTCGAATTGAGAACCACCATTGTTGAGATTTTGCTTGAGATTTTGCAAAGCTAGGAAGGAAGTTCGAAAGAGAAGGGAAGAGTTCAAAAGTTCAAAATTCAAATCGACAGTAAAAATGTCAAATTGGGCAAAAAATTACTTTTTATATCGATTTGTTACACGAGTTATAAAGGCGGCACATTTAATTTCTGGCAATGATGGGGAAGTTGAATGGGAAGCGTCCGGGTTAAGCTTCAGATATTTATCAGGTTGGGTCTTTCCTTTGGGCTTCCGATTTCTAATTTGCCTCGTTAGTCCAATTCCGTACCATTTGGGCCTTGAAGGGTTTCAGTTTGGGCCAATTTTAACCCTATCAAATCCTATAATATCATGGACCGTTTATAGTTTTCTATTAAATATCCTATTTAATGAAAAACTAGGGGGCAATGTTGGGTTATGATATTTCACCTATTGGGCCGAATGGATTGGGCCTATTTGTTTTGTTAGTCCATTGGGTCTCCACTATTGGGTCCTAAAGTTATTGGGCCTAGTCACCATCTTATTCATGTTGAGTCCTTATAAAAGACCGGTCGATCGATTGGATCGACCCACGAGATATTTTAATATCTCCATCTTTCGACCCAGAATGATGAAAAAGCATGATAGTTGATCGTCAGATTCCGCCATGCATTAATGTGGATGGGATCCAGGACTACGTTGCCAGTAGAAAATAGTGACCGAGGTAGTGGGTGAACTCAGACAGAATGGAAGAAACCATCGGATCGGTAATGTGGTCGATAAGAGTGGGTGGCACAGAAACCCAAGCTAAAGGGTATAACATAGCAAGGAAGTCTTCAGGCAAAAGGTAACTGATAATTTTATCTCTCTCAACACATTAGATATTTTATCCTCCATTGTTAACCCTTGTGATCGCCTATACTGACTCTCACGCCTGAGCTATCCCCCGACGGTCGAAGCCGTCAAGCTTTTGGTGTTGACTGTGTTTAGTGTGCAGGATCAGGACGTCTTACGTGATTGGGACATGACAGAAGATATTGGCGTTAACATTAACGTTAATCATCAAAATACTAAAAATATTAATGTTAATTTTGTAATATTATTAATTTCAATAACGTTATTAGTAATATTAAAAATATTAGCATTAAAAAAAATTAATTACGTTATTTAATATTTTAAATATTAACGTTAAAAATATTATATCAATTAGTTGTATAACGTTATTTAGTATTTTGAATTTTAAAAATATTATTTAGTATTATGATTTTAGTAATTTAAAATTCTATATCAATTAGTATTTAATATTATGATTTTAGTATTTTAATGATGTAATTTGAATTTTGGTTGTTTTGATTAATTAACAAAATAATTTGAATTTTAGTATTTTATTATTTTTAATTTGATTTTTTTAGTATTTTAGTATTTTTTAATTAGTTTTTTAGTTTTTTTTAATTAGTATTTGATGTAAATATGTTATGTTTTGAATTTTAGTATTTTAATTAAATGATGTAAATATGTTATACAACTTGTTTTATTTGATTAGTTGTTTTGATTAGTTAACAAAATAATTTGAATTTTAGTATTTTGATTAAATGATGTAAATATGTTATGTTTTTTTATTTTGAATTTTTGTTTTTTTTTGTTTTGATTAAATGACATATTTACACGTGTCAGGGGCATTTTTGAACCTTCTCCATTTAAGCCTCCATGTGTCAGCCACGTCAGCGAAATTTTAACCTCGTTTGTCTTCTGTTAACGGCAGGGGCACGGTCGACCCAAAAAATATAACGTTAAGGGTAATTTTGAAAAAAAAAGATATAAGGTGCTCGATAAACATCGAGAAAAAAGTCAGGGGCATTTTTGAACATTCTCCCTTTATATATTATTAGAATACGGTGACACACATATTACGTGTGTAAATTATTGTGGGTGTAAAATAAAATTTTTATAAAATTTAAATGACTAAATAAAAAATGTTACTCCCTCTGTCCCCAAAGAAATGACTAAATGTACGAATTTTTTTATCAAAAAATAATGATATATGTACATAGAGTGAAGGATAAATATGTCATTTAGTGAGGTCTATAGTATAAAAAATAAAAGTACTCATCATTTTATATAATTTTATGGGGCCACTAAGAATAAATTTTAAAAAAAAATCACTTAATTCTCTCTATTTTTATTTTTTTAATATATATATAAATTGTATTTTGCTTATTATTTTGAAGACAAGGAGGAGTAATACATAAAGAAAAAAAAATATTAATATAGCTAAAGTTGTAAAGGTGAGAGAGAAAAATAAAAAACACCAAAACTCCTAAGGAAGGTTTATTTATTTATAATATAGAAGATAATAAATATATTGATACTTGAATCTTTTTAACGTTCCCTTATATTTCTTAAAAGGCTTAAATATGATTTACTATCCTAAACTATAGACCATATTCCACTTCGGTGATTCATCTTTCAATTTTGTCAATTAGATGATTGAACGACTAATTTTTTTTTTATTTCATTCAATTGGGCCTACCACATCAGAAATTGAAGACGTGACATACTAATAGGCTAAATGAGTGCTTATGCGTAAAAAGAATATATATTTTTAATGAGATCAAAGGACAAAAAGATAAAATAACAAATAAAATAACTAAAAATTACACAAATAATATAAATTAGTTGTATAATTATTTATTTATAGTTATATAAATAATATAAATTATTTATATAAATAATATAATAATTATTTTTATTTAAAATAATTGTTTTATTAAAAAATCATGTTTTATTTTTTTTTATTAAAAAATGTGTTTAATATTAAGGATAATAAAATAATAATAATAATAATAATAAAAATAAAAATAAAACTTAGTTTTTTGTAATAATAAAAAAATAGTTTTTTAATAAAATAAAAAACACAGCTTTTTTTAATAAAAATTAAAAATAATTATTTTTATTAAAAAAAACTGTGTTTTTTTTTTTAATAAAAAAATAACTATTCTTATTAAAAGAAATAAGAGAGCATTGTTTGTTATTTATTTTTATTTTTATTAAAAAAATGTGCTTTTTTTATTATTACAAAAAATTACATTTTTTAATTTTTATTATCATTAATATTTTTATTTTTATTATCATTAATATTAAACATAGTTTTTTTTAAAAAAAAATAATAAACGCATTTTTTTTAATAAAATAATTAGTTTTAATAAAAAAATTATTATATTATTTATTAATAATTATATAAATAATTTATATTATTTATATTATTTATATAATTATAAATAAATAATTTTTACATCTAATTTATAAATAATTATACATATAATTAGTTTTATTTGTTATTTAACCTTTTTGTCCTTTGATCTCATTAAAAATATATATATTATTTTTACACATAAGCACTCATTTAGCATATTGGGATGCCACGTCAGCAATTTCTGACGTGGGAGCCCAAATTGAATGAAATCAAAAAAAATTAATAGTTCAATCATCTGATTGACAAAATTGAAAAGTGGATCACCGAAGTGGAATATGACCTATAGTTTAGGGTAGTAAATGTAAGACCCCAACTTTTATGAATAAAGATGAATTTTCTATAATTATCATTTTTGAATATTATGGAATGAATTTAATATAATGTTATAGTTGTGGGTAATAGTTATAAATTTTGCAAAGTACGCAAGTTGTTATATAATATTCGATTGGTCTGGGAATATTCGCTTTTAACAGGAATATTAAATGACGACGCAAGACAATCATTGGTGGACCCCACAACCGGAATTATCATTCGGATTGAAAAATGACAAAAATATTTTATGAAAATAACGGCGGAAGTTTTATCATTAACTGTTGAAACACCCGGTGTGATGCCCCCAAAAATAGGTATACATCACCCATCTTGAGTCGCCAGATACACGGGTATGTAATACAAATACAATCTTTAATATACAACAAGAGAGTCATGAGTTTTAATACAAATATTGTCTTCTGATAATATCCACTCTCGTAATAAGTCCTCATTACATTTATTGTCACTTTATTTAATGTAATAGTGAAGACTACTAATGCTATCATCCGACTGTCAAACCGCTTCTCGACTCGTCCCCGCCTATATTTTCATTTCAAGAGAATACGGTGAAGGAAAGGGTGAGCTCAACTAGCCCAAAGAAGAAATATTATGACTAAGATAATGCGTAATAAATTATCATTAGTCTTAAACAATGTTAAACCGATAAAATACAATAGTACATCAAGCTTAGCTGCAATGAACAAGCAATCCATTAAAAGAGTCAAGAGAGGATAAAATCTACTATCTTTTATGATTTAAAAAGTTTTTCATCACTTTTATCATTTGAGACTCAAATTTTAATAAATAATACACATCACCAAATCATCCTCGCACTACGTTTAAGGATATTATTTAGTATCACGACCACTTAATTATCCATGACTACGGACTAAAGATAATCGTGTTTTCATCAACGATCCCGATCATGCTATAAAATAATTTATCTTTTGCTCCTTGGTCAAAGAATCCATAGCCATAATCATACCAAAACTGCTCATCAATGCACTACGGCCAATAAGGACTTTTTCCACATCATTTGTAACATTACGGTCCACGATTATACCTTAGAATAATCCTCGGTTATAATCATACCAAGTCCATCTATGCATATGTGCCACGAGATAACTTTCAACAAAATATAAACATGAGGATGATAACAATGATATAAGAATTCAATAAAACAAGTTCAAGAATTAAATTATTCAGGAACTAATAACGTCCAAATTGTCAACATAATACTTCTTTGTAGAGTAAAATTCAAGAATGCTCAGAAGAATATTTCCATGAAAAGATACTGGATGAAGCGCAAATATCAAGGATATTTGTAAGACCCCGAAATTTTTAAATAAAAAGGAATTTCCTTTATTTATTATTTTGAAATAGTAAGGGTTGATTTGATTAATGTGGATAGTTAAGGGTTAAATACGCAAATATTTCAAAATAAGCAAGTGGTTATAAAATATTCATTATCGCTTGGGAATATTCGTTTGGTCGTGGAATATTCGCATCGCTTTTGGGAATATTCGTATGCGACACAGCAGACCATGTGTGGGCCCCATAACTGAAAGCGATTGGATGAAGAAAACGCACAAATATAAGTTGTTTATAAATAATACAGTAGTTGTTACAGTTAATATCGTTGGAATACCCGGTGGTTAAAACACAAGAAGATTACCAGATTGCACCAATTATTGATTCTTACGTAAGAAGGCACTACTCAATAATGGTTACAGTAATTATTGCTCAAAGATTTTATTTTATTGATTCAATAATTGTTCGTATTGATATTTTATATCTGTCATTGCTTCAATAATTGTCATTACACAAGATATTTTTTATTATCAAAGCAATAATTCATATTATCTGAATAATATTATTAGATAACATTATTGGCAATGTCTAGAAAGTTCGCTTCAAGGAGAGGTTTGGTCACCTAATCATACCAAGAAGAGAGAAATTCTTATTGAAAGCCCTCTTTCCGGAACTACCGTTGCAAGATCTTGTGATTCTGTAATATTATTTGTGAATAATTAATTATTGATTCATATGATGAGGAAAATATTGATTTTATGTGGATATAGATGGAGAAAATTTTTAAAATGACAATTGTTGAAAATTAATATTTTATCATTTTCTGATAAAATAATTCATTTAAATATATTATTTAAATAAAATATTAACGGTGATATTTTTACAACGAATGTGGGATATATGAGTATATGAGGAGGAAGAGTATTTTGTGGCATTAAATGATTAACACATGTTTTGTGTGTCGGTGGACCCCATTTATCGAATCGAAATTTGATTATACTGTAAAACTCGCTTCGTTTGTGGATTTTCGGTCAATTTCTGTTTGGAATTTGGAATAACTTTCTTCTGCAAAGTTGTAGAGAATTGAATTTCCTATAAAAACTCGCGAGAGATTCGAATTTTGAGATAAAAGGGCTATTTATTATGAATTATTAAAGTTTCAGAGTTCAAATAATTGATTTTTGGAGTTTTAATTAATTATTTTGAGAAAAATGTTTTTTGTTGTAATTGAGTGGCTCACATGTGTTATAAATGATCTGAAATCAGATTTCTAAGGTGGGCTTGAATATTTTAAGAAATATTATTATTTTATTAAATTTTCTACGCTTTTGGTGTTCTAAGCATTTTCCTATAAATAGGGTGCTTAGGTTAGAATTGAAAATCACACCGTAAATCAAGTTTTCTCTCTATATTATCGAGTATTCTTGTGAGTATTTTGAGTATACTTTGAGTATTGCTGAGGCAGTGCAAGTTCCTTCAAAGACTATACCCTAGATTCTAAATTGTAAGACCGATCTTTCGAGGTAAGGGATATTATTTTTTCAGTAATGATATTATTTCTTCAATATCATTATAATTGAAATGTTGATCTCAAGTTTTATCAAATTTGGAACTTTTTCATGTCTGGGTTACTTATTCATGAAGTTCTTATTCACGAGTTACTATTCATGAGTTCTTATTCACGAGTTCTTATTCACGAAAGTACTATTCATGAAGCGTGAAGATGTTTTTTTTGTGGAATTTATCATCTTTGGTGTTTGAGTTCTTATTCACGATACCAAGACTATTCACTTAATCATAAAGATTATTCACCTAGAAAAATGAAAATTTTTCTTTTTCGTCTAAAATATCTATTCGGATACTAGCTTTGATTGTATCCATGTTTTGATCATTCTTGAATTTTACACCACTATGATTATTTTTGAGGTATTTTGGACGTGGATAAAACCAAGTATTTAATCCTTAATCCTTAATCCTTGTCATTTTGTTTCTTTGGATTCGCTTTTAAAAAAATATTTTTCATCATCCTCACCTTAAATGATGATATTATGGAATATCTTTGGCCTCAGAAAGTGCAAAGATGAATGATTTCTTAAGAATATCTTTGGCTTTCAGAAAGTGCAAAGATGAATGATTTCGAAGAATATCTTTGGCCCGTAGTAAAAAAGATGAACAGTGTTTAAATGAACATGATTAATCGATGAATATCTTTGGCTGTGTAGTGCAAAGATGAATATTTGATTCCGATGTATATTGATTGATGTTATGGTGGATAAAAGATAGAGCGATGAACTTTTAAATTCATACATAGAAGATAGTAGTTTGCATTTCTACTTAACTCTTCTAATGAATTATTATTTCACTGCGAATATTGATTTAAAATTTGTTGTCTATCAGATTCTATTATATTTTTCCTGTTGAAGACTAACGATAATTTGTCAGATATTATCTTAGTCATAATATTCTTTTATCGAGCTAGTTGAGCTCACCCTTTTCCTGTTGTTCCATTTTTCTTCTCGGGGAGGCGAGAATGTAATGAGTACTTAGTTTCGGGGGTATGGAATGAAGGTTCAGAGAGAGTTGTTTAGTAGTCCTCACCATTTTGTAAAATAATATATCAATAATTATGATGGGGATTTATTTATGTGTGGATATTGCCTCAGATGGCAATATCTCGTATTTAAACTCACATTTTATATGTTGTAATAATAAAGTTGTAGTTATTTTCGTACCATGTATTTGGCGACTCGAATGGGTTGGATGGAATGGACCTATTTTGGGGCGCCACAATATTCCACTAATTTCATGAAGTATAGAAGTCAAAACTTTAACCAACCTGAGTATAATAAAGAATGGAATAACAAAAAATCACCACGCACGCAGATGCCAGCAGATGTAAAGTTATTCCAATGTAATAATAAATAACGGAACCAGTCGACGCATTAATACGACCAAGCGTGATATTCCAATGAATAATAAAGAATGGAATAACAACAGAAATCACCACGCAATGCAGATTGCATGTATGTATGTGTTATTCCAATAGAATAATAAATAACGGAACCAGTCGTGCAAAATTGCACCCATTGTGATGTTCCAATGTAATAATAAAGAATGGAATAACAAAGAAATCACCATGTATGCAGACTTCATGATGTACAAAGTTATTCCAATGTAATAATAAATAACGGAACCGGTCCCACAGAAAAACGCATGCATGGGATATTCCAATGAGAATAATAAAGACGGAACCAGTCAACGTAAATGCATGCATGTGAAATTCCAGAATAATAAAAAATGGAATAACAGAAGAATTTCATCAAGTATAGGGTAGACCGCGTATACAGGTTATTCCAATAGAATAATAAATAATGGAATAACAGAAGATCTCTTCATGAATACGAAAGAAATAATAGCCCTTACAAGTACAACAAATAATATCCCTTACCTTATAGAAGAAACTGGATATAGAAGTAGTAAAGTAGCAGAATACTTTTCTTCTTTCTCTCTATAGTTTCTCTCTCTAGAGTTTCAATGAATTCAGTAAAAAATAATGAAGGAATGAGCTTTATTTATAAAAAATGGACCGCATAGTAACTAATTCATGAACGGTCCAGATTGATTTACTTTTAATCGAATCTGCCTGCAGATTTAAAGCAAAATATTTTAAATAAAATATAATATATTCCATTTATAATCTAATAAAACGAATAACTTTATAAAAGTATTCATTTTATATAAAAAGATTTTACTATGCAAAACACTACGCAACACTACGCATAATAGAATATAATATATTCTATTTATGTAATAACTTTATAAAAGTATTCATTTTTATATAAAAGATTTTACTATACAAAACACTATGCATAATAGAATATAATATATTCTATTTATAGAATAACTTTATAAAAGTATTCTCATTTTTATATAAAAAGCTTTTTTTGTTTTATTACATTAATAATATCAATAAAACAAAAAGCGGGTGACTTATCACGTAAGCATCAATAATCAATATCGTGTGCTACTACGCAACCACACATATTACATCGTACTTTTACTACCGAAAGTAGTTCAACAAAGATATAACGGTAAACTTCCGCACGTTATTTTCATAAAAATATTTTTATCGCTTTCTTAATCCGATAATAATTTTTGTGGGGTCCACTAATAATTGTGTCGTCAGATTCACTACTACCAAAGATAATCGTGGTATTCATTAAGATCACGACCACAAATTATCCATGCACTACTACCAAAGATAATTGTGTATTCATTAGTATTACGACCACAAATTATCCATGCACTACTACCAAAGATAAGTATTCATTAAGTATCACGACCACAAATTATCCATACCATTACTACCAAAGATAATTGTGTATTCATTAAGATCCACGACCACAAATTATCCATGCACTACTACCAAAAAGATAATTGTGTATTCATTAAGATCACGACCACAAATTATTCATTCACTACTACCAAAGATAATGTGTATTCATTAGTATCACGACCACAAATTATCCATTCACTACTACCAAAGATAATCGTGTATTCATTAAGATCACGACCACAAATTATCCATGCACTACTACCAAAGATAATCGTGTATTCATTAAGATTCACGACCACAAATTATCCATGCACTACTACCAAAGATAATTGTGTATTCATTAAGTATCACGACCACAAATTATCCATGTACACTACTACCAAAGATAATCGTGTATTCATTAAGATCGTGACCACAAATTATCCATGCACTACTACCAAAGATAATTGTGTATTCATTAGTATCACTATAAGACCCCAACTTATTATTAATGAAATTTAATTTTCTCTATTTATTATTTTGAAATAGTAAGGGTTGATGTGATTAATGTGGATAGTTAGGGTAAAATACGTAAATATTTCAAAATAAGCAAGTGGTTATAAAATATTCATTGTTGTTTGGAAATATTCGTTTGGTCGTGGAATATTCTGCATCGCTTTGTGGGAATATTCGCACGACGACAGCAAATGACCATGTGTGGGCCCCATAACTGAAAGCGATTGGATGAAGAAAAACGACAAATATAAGTTGGTTAAAAATAACTACAGTAGTTGTTACCGATAATAATCGTTAAAATACTCTGTGGTTAAAACACAAGAAGACACCAGTATTGCACCAATTATTGATTCTTACGTAAGAAGGCACTACTCAATAATGGTTACGATGAATTATTGCTCAAAGATTTTATTGAGTTAATAATTGTCTGCGTTGATATTTTATATTGTTGTTGTTTCAATAATTGTCATTACACAATATTTTTCATTAATAGAAAGCTAATAATTCATATTATCTGAATAATATTATTAGATAACATTATTGGCAATGTCTAGAAAGTTTTGTCTCAAGGAGAGGTTTGGTCACCTAATCAAGGCCGCCAAGAAGGAGAAATTCTTATTGGAAAGCCCCCTTTCCTGAGAACCGCGCTCGGTTGTCAATATTGTGATTCGTAATATTATTTGTGAATAATTAATTATTGATTCATATGATGAGGAAAATATTAATTTTATGTGGATATAGATGGAGAAATTTTTTAATGTGACAATTGTTGAAAATTAAAATTTTATCTTTTTCTCGATAAAATAATTTATTTAAATATATTATTATATTTTAATAATATAATAATGGTGATATTTTTACAACAAATGTGGGATATATGAGAGTATACGAGGAGGAAGAGTATTTTTGTTGCAATAAATGTTTAAAACATGTTAAACATGTCAATTGACCCCATTTATCGATCGAAATTTGATTATAGCCTTTAAAATTGCCCGTTTGTGGATTTTTGGTCAATTTCGTTTGGAATTCGGAAAACTTTCTTCCGCAAAGTTGTAGAGAATTGAATTTTCTATAAAAACTCATGAGATTTGAATTTTCTGATAAAAGGGCTATTTATTGTGAATTATTGAAGTTCAAGCTCAAATAATTGATTTTGGAAGTTTTAAATATGTTTTTACAAAAACGTTTTTTGCATGTGTGAGGCATGTTTTCAATTGCTGAATTTTAGATTCAAAGGTGTGCGTGAAGATTATATATATATATATATATATTAATATTATATTAAATTTTCTTCTTCGTGTTCTAAGCATTTTCCTATAAATAGGGTCTTGGGTTAGAATTGAAAATCACAATTTTAAACTCAAGTTTTCTCTCTATATTATCGAGTGTATTCTTTTGAGTATTTTGAGTATACTTTGAGTATTGCTATACTTGTGCGTAAGTCCAAGTCATAGCCTATATCCAAGGTTTCAAATTAGAAAGACCGATCTTTCGAGGTAAGGGATGTTATTTTCTTCTCAAATGATATTATTTCTTCAATATCATTATCTTTGAAATATTGGTTGGAACTTTTTATCAAATTTGGAATTTTTTCATGTCTTGGGTTACTTATTCATGAGTTACTTATTCACGAGTTACTATTCATGAGTTCTTATTCACAAGTTACTATTCACGAAAGTACTATTCATGTAAGTCGTGAAGATGTTTTTATGGAATTTTATCTTTTGGTGTCTGAGTTCTTATTCACGATATCAAGACTATTCACGATACTTCTGACTATTCAATTCATAGAAAAATAAAATTTCTTCTTTTTGTTCAAAATATCTATTCGGATACTAGCTTTGATTGTATCCATGTTTTGATCATTCTTGAATTTTACACCACTATGATTATTTTTGAGGTATTTTTGGACATGGATAAAACAAAAGTACTAATCCTTAATCCTTAATCCTTGTCATTTTGTTTCTTTGGATTCGTTTCTTTAAAAATATTTTTCATCATCTTGAGTCTTAAATGATGATATTATGGAATATCTTTGGCCCTGTAGTGCAAAAGATGAATGATTTTCAAGAATATCTTTGGCCCGTGAAGTGCAAAGATGAGCAGTGTTTAGATGAACATGACTAATGATGAATATCTTTGGCTTCAGTAGTAAAAAAGATGAATATTTGATTCCAGATGTATATTGATTGATGTTCTGAGGGGATAAAGGATAGACGATGAACTTTTAAATTCATACATGTAAGAGATAGTAGTTTGCATTCTTCTACTTAACTCTTCTAATGAATTATTATTTCATTGCGAATATTGATTTAAAATTTATTATTCTATCAGATTCTATTAGATTTTTCCTGTTGAAGACTAACGATAATTTGTTGTATATTATCTTAGTCATAATATTCTTCTTGAGCTAGTTGAGCTCACCCTTTTCCTTTTGTTCCATTTTTCTCGTGGAGGCGAGAATATAGCGAAATTTAGCCTGGGGTATGGAATGAAGGTTCTAGAGAGAGTTGTTTAGTAGTCCTCACTATTTTTGTAAAATAATGTATCAATAAATGTGATGAGGATTTATTTGAGTATAGATATTGTGCAGAAGATAATATTTGTATTTAAACTCACAGCTTTACTATTGTAATAATAAAGTTGTAGTTGTTTCGCACTCATGTATCGACAACTCAGAATGGGTGATATATACCTATTTTGGGGGCATCACAATCACGACCACAAATTATCCATGCACTACGGCCAAAGATAATCGTGTTTTCAATTACGGTTATGATTATACCGAACAATCCCTGGTCATAATCATACCAAGTCCATCTATGCACTTCATGTGCCGAGATGACTTTCAACATAATATAAACATGAGGATAATGATATAAAGAATCAATCAAATGAGATAAAGGATAAATATTAAACATTTATAATGTAATTTATCCAGGATTCAAGAATATCCCCATGTTATCAATCACTTAATAATCTCATAATCTAATATCATTAATATTATAACAATATTTCAATCGCTTTAAATTTATAAACAATTTATCTCAATTGTTTACGCTTTTACCATATAATGCATTTAATCATTCAAAATGCCATACTCATAAGATATCATCACCAATTATCAAATCCTCATCAAAAAAATATGATATACTCTATATAGGATTTTCTAGCCATAAAATCCTATTTTCAACTTTCATACTTCACATAACATATTTAACTCATATGTTTCAGAATTAAACTATTTTCATGAAAAATACCAAATCAGTCCCAAAAATATTTCTTTTCCGGAATTTAGCATAATATAGTCCCATAATGAAAATATATTTTTCTCGGAATTTTTAAAATTCATTTACTATTTTTAAAAATCAATTTCTAATTAATTCCTTAAGAAATTAGCTACCTCAAGTTTAACTCCAAAAATTCCCAAATCTTGGCAGGACTTTACACATGTTAATGTGAGCCTCGATTTAAATTTCATGGTTATCTGGAGTTATAGAACTCCTAAGTTATAGCGTTTTTAAATCGGAAAACCTAAATATTGAAATAGTCATAACTTGCTCATTTTAAGTCAGAATGAGCTCATTTTTGGACAGGAGGTACTTTATACCATATACTTTCATGTCCCAAAAGGCCAGAATTTATTTCATAGTTTAAGTGGCCGAAACAACCCCTCTAAAATCATGGCAGCAGCTTTTTCGGTTTTTGCAGCTTTGCACTCCTTTGCTAAAATCAATCCACACAAAAATCTACAACACATTTTTCATTGATTCCACTTGGATTAGTTAGGTAACTCATAGATCTAACTCTAGGACTTAACCACACTCAAAAATTCAAAATATAATAGGAGATTTGGTCAATTGAATTTCATGTTACGTTTTTCACCAAAATCTGGTTTTCAACTCTTTGTGATTTCTAAGAAACTTTCATGTTTTCACATAATAACCAACATAACTCATCATAACACTTACTAATACTTCATATACCCATGATTTTCATTAGTCCAATGCTTTTATTATGACTTTCATCATAATCCTCGTAAACAAATCCTTTTAGTTGAAGAAATATTTGAGGGTTTAAGAAATGGGTTTTTGTACTGGGGTCAATACAAAATTCAATTTCATGTTCTAGGGTAGGCTAGGAAGTCTTCAAGAATACGCCAAGAAATTTATTAATAATAGAAATATCATTCAAAACTGTGACTCTCGTCCAAAACTTGGATAAGACGTCACATTGATACCAACTGTGACTTCTATCCCTTAACCTAGATAAAGACCTCACAATGATACCTATATACTTGCCATCTTCATTCATTTACGCCGCTTACAGAAAGTCCGCTTTGCATTCCACACAAGGAAGTCAACAACGAAAGGATCGGGGCTCTTTACTTATGGCTTCGATATAACAAATGATTAACTTTAGGATTTGGTTACTTTGAATTCAGATAACAAAGTTGGTTAGGAATATGAAAGCTAACAACCTTACAAAAAGAATAAACGAGTAGTTAATCAATCGTTTTCAAAAATTACCTCAAAGGCAAGTATTTTCAAAGAGATAAGATCGACAGTAACGTGAAAGTGTTTATTTGAATCAAACAAGATTTAAAAATAGTAATGTAACGAAGGCTCCTACTAACGAAGTTTCAACCAATAAGTCAAAGTCTAACTTCTCCGGAGTCAAATTTAAACGTTGAACGCAAGTAAGAGAGATAAAATAATGGGTAGAACCGGTATCTTATAAGGTATAGACTTCGCAATTTATAATTAACTAACCCGTGATAACTTCGTTCGGTTTACTCGCTTTTATTATGACGCGGATGTTTCTAAGAGGTTTGAAACCCGAGATACGTCAATATCTTATCTCTCATAAACTGTGTTTGTATTCAGATGTTGTTAATAGGGCTCAGTTATTGAAGCGCGATAATGAGTCAACCCAACCAAAAGAGAAGCAAATGTAAGAAAATAATAATACTAGTGATAAGATCATCAAGCGGTGACAATAAGCATGGAGGAATCAACATGCCGTAAATGGTAACCACTTGGTGGTAATCATGGCCAAAACAATAAGAATGGACATTTTAAGAAGAGGAGATTCAACAATGATGGAAAGACGCCAAGACCAAAGACCATTGTTGTTAAGGAAGGAGAACCACCACCTATCATATGCTTCAAATGCGGAGGGGAGGGACACATCAGTCCAAACTGCGTGATGTCGTCCAAAGCATGTTATAATTGTGTAAGAGAAGGTCACCTAGCCCGATTTTGTCATTCACCGAAGACAAGTTCAGCTAGGATGGAGGTACCAAAGGACGTCTTAGATAAGTCAAAGCCAGTAGTGCAAGGGAGAGCGTTTGTCGTGACCTCTTAGAAAGCAAGGAACCCGAACAAGGTCATCACGGGTAAGCTTATCATAAACTCTAGCGAAGTTTATACCTTATTTGATACCGATTCTACCCATTCTTTTATTTCTCCTACTTCAGGCCAACGTTTAAATTTGACTCAGGAGAAATTAGACTTTGACTTATCTGTTGAAACTCCTTTGGGAGAAACCTTCATTACATCCATCGTTTATAAGTCTTGTTTGGTTCAAATCGATACCCTCACATTACACTCGTCGATCTTATTTCATTGAAAATACTTGCATTTGGCGTAATTTGTGGATTGATTGGTTAACTACTCATCATGCAAAAATTGATTATTTTCGTAAGGTTTTTAGCTTTCATATTCCTAACCAACATATTATGTGAATTCAAGCAACCAAACCATTAAAATCAATCACTATCATCTCAAGCCATAAAGCTATTTGTTTATTGAAAAATGGATGTCAAGCTTTCTTAGCTCATGTCACGGATCTAAACAAAAATACGCCGGTTTTGAATGATATTTCTATTGTTAATAAATTTCCGATGTATTCACGAAGAACTTCTCGCCTACCCCTTAACGTGAAATTGAATTTTGTATCAACCTTGAACCCGTACAAAACCCATTTCCAAAGCCCCATATCGAATGGCTCTATTGAACTTACGGAGTTAAAGACCCAACTACAGGAATTGTTAGACATCGATTTCATTCGCCCCAAAGACGCGTCTCCTTGGGGTGCTCTTATTCTATTCATGAAGAAGAAAGATGGGAGTATGCGACTTTGTATTGATTATCGGAGTTGAACCATGTCACTATCAAAATAGATATCCATTGCCTCGCATTGATGACTGTTTGACCGGTTGCAAGGCGCCAAATTTTTTCAAAGATCGATCTTCGTTAGGATATCACCAATTGAAGATTAGAACCGATGACATTCCAAAGACGACTTTCGTAACTCAGACGGGCATTATGAATTCTAGTCATGTCTTTTGGATTGACTAATGCTCATTGACCTTCATGGATATGATGAACCAAGTATTCAAGGAATATTTGGATCACTTTGTGGTCGTCTTTATTGATGACATCCTTATTTATTTCAAAAGCCGTGAAGATCATGAAAGCAACACTTGAGGTCGATACTTCAAAAGCTTCGTGAATATAAGCTTTATGCCAAGTTGAAGAAATGCGAGTTCGCTCGAGAAGTAGCATTCCTTGGGCACGTGGTATTAAGTCATGGAATATCCATTGACCTAACAAAGATTGAAGCTATTCAAAGTCGGGAGCAACCTAAATCGATGATCAAGACGTAGCTTTCTGGCTTAATTTGGTTATTATCGGAGATTCATAGAAGGTTTTCTCAATCGCTACTCCCTTAACTCAACTGACTTTAAATCTACAAAATTCGGTTGGAACGAAGAATGTGAGAAGAGTTTCAAGAACTCAAGAGAAGACTCATTTCAAGACTGCTACACAATACCATCCGCTCGGAAGGATTTGTCATCTATGGTGATGCTTTGCAAAGGGTTAGGATGTGTTCTCACGCAACATGGGAAAGTCATAGCCTTTATGCCTCTTGACAACTCAAAGAATATGAGAGAAATTATCCTACTCATAATCTAGAGTTGGCAAAGTTGTTGTCTTCAAGACTTAAAATTTGGAGGCATTACTTGTATGGGGAGAAAGTGGAGATATTTACGGATCATAAAAGCCTCAAATATTTCTTCACTCAAAAGAAACTCTCAACACGCGACAATGACGTTGGCTTGAAATATAGAAAGATTATGATCATACCATCCAATACCATCCTCGAAAAGCAAAGCGTAGTAGGCGGACGCATCGAGTAGAAGATCATATGCGACGAAAAGTGCGATATTGTCAACGCAGAGGCCCATTTTGTATGACTTGCAAAGGATGGAGATAGAGATAAAGACTACAGGGACCCACGTGATGATGGCGAATATACGAGTAGAACCAGGACATTAATCGATAAAGTTAAAGTCGCTTGCAAGCTATGACATGGAGTCGATGCATATGAGGAAGAAAGTACAAGAAGGTGCTATCTTTGGAAGCAAGAATCGATGTGAAGGAATACTTGAGTCAACTCCGGACTTTGTGTTCCTAACTATCCCGAGTTAAAGTATAAAATCATGATGGAAGCCAAGAAACACACACCGTCATAATCCATCTTGGGAGCACCAAAATGTATTATGATCTTGACATACATTTTGGTGGGGCAATATGAAGAGAGAGATAGCGCTGTTTATCTCAAGGTGTTTAACTTGTCAACGAGTCAAGGCAAAGCATCAAGTACCAAAAAGTACATTGCAACAACTTGAAATTCCAAAATGGAAGTGGGAGCACAATATCATGGATTTCGTTACTGGTCTTCCCAAGGTTTCTCAAGGCATAGATGCAATTTGGGTCATTATTGATAGATTGACCAAGTATGCTCATTTCTTACCAATACGAGAAACTTATACACTTGAACGTCTTGCTCGTATGTACATAAACGAGATTGTAAGACTGCATGGTATGCCAGTATCCATAGTTTCTGATCGAGACCCAAGATTCACTTCACGATTTTGGGTTAGTTTACAAAAATCTATGGGCACGGATTTACGATTTAGTTCAGCTTATCATCCTCAGACGGACGGACAATTAGAGAGGACTATTCAAACTCTTGAAGATTTATTAAGACTCTGTGTCCTTAACTTCAAGGGAAGTTGGGATAAGTTCTTACCATTGGTGGAGTTTTCTTACAACAACAGTTATCAAACAAGTATTGGCATGGATCCATTCGAGGCGTTGTATGGAAGAAAGTGTCGTTCTCCAGTATGCTGGGATGACGTGGGTGAAGCAACGTTGTTGGGACCGGAGTTGGTACTATAAAACCTCACAAGACAGACAAAAGAGTTATGCTGATCTTCATCGAAAGGACGTGGAATTCGATATTGGAGATCATGTGTTGTTACGTGTTGCTCCATGGAAAGAAGTTACAAGATTTAGAAAGAGAGGAAAGCTCAATCCTCGATTCATTGTCCCATTCTTAATCCTCGATCGAGTAGGGACTGTAGCCTATAGACTCGATTTACCGCCAAGTATGTCTCGTTTTCATAATGTTTTTCATATATCCATGTTACGTAAATATGTGAAAGACCCGAACTACATTATTGAGTTAGAACCGGACGAAATAGCGGAAGATTTAACGTACGAAGAGGTTCCTGTTCAAATCTTGGATAAGAAGGAACATATTCTACGCTCCAAGGTTATACCTCAAGTCAAAGTTTTATGGAGGAACCACGATGTTGAGGAAATGACCTGGGAGTAAGAATCTGAAATGAAATCAAGGTATCCTTACCTCTTCGACATACCAGGTACGTACCCTAATTTCGAGGGCAAAATTTTATAAGAATGGGAGATTGTAAGACCACAACTTTTATGAATAAAGATGAATTTTTTATAATTATCATTTTTGAATAGTATGGAATGAATTTGATATAATGTTATAGTTGTGGGTAATAGTTATAAATTTGGCAAAGTACGCAATTTGTTACATAATATTCGATTGGTCGGGGAATATTCATTTTAACAGGGAATATTCATGCACGACGGCACAATCATTTGTGACCCCCACAACGGAATTATTGTCGGATTGAAAACGACAAAAATATTTTATAAAAATAACGGCAGAAGTTTTATCGTTAGCTGTTGAAACACCGGTGTTAAAGAAGTATGAGAATACGCTGTGGGTAGTTAAGTAGTACACGCGGTATTGATTATTGATACTTATGTGAGAAGTCACCAAGATTGTTCAATTATTGCTTGATGAATTGTTGACATAGTATATCACGTTAATTGATTCAATTATTGTCGATATTTTATATATTATTAAATCAATAATTGAGACGACGAAGTTATTAATATTATTATTTACAATATTAAAGATGTCTAGAAGTTACGCGAGGAGAGATTTGGTCACCTAATCATGGCGTCGATAGGGAGAAATCCTTATTGGAAAGCCCCCTCTTTCTCACAGGAATGACCAGTCGATTAATAGTGTGAATTATAATAATGATGATGAAGTTTTATTTTATTAGTATTATTAATGTAATAAAACAGAAAAAGCTTTTTCTATAAAATGAATACTTTTATAAAGTTATTCGTTTTATTAGACTATAAATAGAATATATTATATTCTATTATACGTAGTGTTTTGCATAGTAAAATCTTTTTATATAAAAGCAGAATACTATTATAAAGTTATTCGTTTTATTAGACTATAAATAGAATATATTATATTTTATTATGCATAGTGTTTGCAGATAGTACTGTGATAGTGTTTCAGATAGTAAAATCTTTTTATATAAAATGAATACTTTTATAAAGTTATTCATTTTATTAGATTATAAATAGAATATATTATATTTTATTTAAAAGATTTTGTTTTATTAGAATATTTTATAGTAAACCAATCTAGATCGTCTGCTTAAAAGTAAATCAATTTGGACCGTTCAGAATTAATTCTTATTCGCCTATTCTCCTATAAATAGAAGCTCATTCCTTCATTATTTCTTACTTAATTCACTAAAACTCTGAGAGAAACTAACTAGAGAAAGAAGAAAAGTATTCTCGCTACTTCACTACTCCTATATCCAGTTTATTCTAAGGTAAGTGGGTATTATTTCTTTCAGTATTCATGAAGAGAACTTCATTATTCCATTTTTTTTATCTCATTGAAATAACTTTGATAATACGCGGTACCCTATACTTGGTGAAATTCTTCTGTTATTCCATTCTTTATCATTATGTTGGAATAACCTGTCTAGGAGCGAGCAAAAAACGGATATAACCGAAATACCAAACTGAACCGTAATAATTTAACTGAAATTTTCTGATAATTCGGTTATTTATAACAATTCGGTTATATCTGAATTATATTACAGGTTTCGGTTAGTTTATACGGGTTTTATTTTTAGACTATTTGGTTTAACCGAAAATAGAATACATGTTTGTCTACTCAAAAAAATAATATGACTTATTGTCTTATTGACTTACTTGATACTTCGCAAACCCTCATCACCTCAATCGCCTGATCTCAAACCCTTAATCTCATTCTCATTCTCTCAAATTCCCAAATCCCAAACACAGTCTACACAACACAGAGGCCAGATCTTTGATCTCAAACCCTCATCGCCTCCTCGCAAAATGAGCTCGACCCTCGATCTCTCATCGCCATCATTCATCGCCTTCCTTCGACCGACAAAGGAATACGGGCTCACGGCGATCGCCTCCTCGACCCTCTTGGGTTCTTTTGTTTCGTTTTACGCATCAAGTATTCAAGTCTCTCTCTTTACTTTCTCTTATCGGGTAAAATAATTACTAAGATCTCATCGATTTTTTCAATTCCATTTTCATGTTTTAGTTATGTGAATTAAAACATGGAATTGAAATTATATCAATTATTTTGGTTAAATCAAACAAATCTATGTTCTATTTTTACTGATTAATTTTAAACCCTCTTCGATTAGGCATTATTTTCTAATATATATGTATATGTAAGTATTAATCTTAAATTCTTATGTCCTTTCTGTTTTCTTTGATGCCCAATGTTCCACACTGTTGTTAATTATTCAAGTATTGATACTGAATTTCTAAAATTTTCAGTAGATAAATAAGTAAAGAAGTTTGAACTAAAAAAAGTTGTTGTATACACACTTTTTCATTTTGGCTAAGATCATGAATCATTGCAATTGTTTTTCTCTAAAAAGCAAATAGCGGTTCCTTTTAGATTTATAATCCAGTCGACATAATTACCTTGTAGATGTTTGTTGCCTATTATAGGTATACCTTATACAATTAATAATTTCTAAAGTAACCTATTGTATATATTGAAAAATTTAAACAATATGTACCAAAAAATTTGATGGTCTTCTATGGGTTATATCTGTGCAATTCATACTTTTTGAAAACATATAATGCACTTTATTCCCCTATTTATTGGGTCAGGTATGAATTATTTGGCTTGACAGTACCAAATGGAATCTGTATATATATTTATCCATATATATATGCATATAAATATTGTAAAGATTATTTTTTCTCCCCAGAGTAGAATATTATTGTAAGGGAACAGGGATAGAAGAGGGAACAGGGTTGGGATGTTAAGCAAAATGATGGAAAGATAGATGTAGAGATCTTACTTAGGCATGAATAATCTCAAATGTTGAAATCTTAAAATGACAGATTAAGTTCTAGTACTTGCTTTATCTTGTGTTGGTTGACATAGTCCTTGAACATGTTTAAAGCACTTAATTCAGGATACGGGTGGTTTTCCTGATATTCTTTTATGCATTGATTCTTATTGCTTGAAGTTTTTGATTGATGTAAACTTTTTAAACTTTTCGTTGTTAATGTAATTTGTTTGAAATTTTTAGGATGATGTCAAGAAGTATTTTAAATGATTTGCATATGGTGGATGATATGATCTAACGAACGACCTTGATGACCTTGATGCAATTGGATGAGAAAGAAAGGGGGTGACGAGTGTTCCCACCCCCACCCCAATATACTGACAAGTACAAAAAGTACGGGACAATCGAAAATGTAAAGTCATGAAAGAAAGAGGATGGGCTTCTAGATCCAAGGAGGTGTGGGTGAGGGCACTTCATTCAAGTTAAAGATAATGATAGTAATGTCATCAAAGGTAAATGTACTTATTGTGGAAAAGAATAAGTTCTTTGATTCATCTTCAAATGGGCTTCTACCGCTTTAAGAAATCACTTTAGAACTTGTAAAAAAATCCCATCAACATGGATAAAGCTCAACCCCAACTCAGGAATTAAAGAGGGTGAGGGGAGGGGGCATGTGAGAGTACACTCACCACTGGAGGTTTGACCAAGAAGTTGTTAGAGGCGGTACATTCTTATCATCTTATTGTAGATGAGCTTCCTTTCAAACATGTTGAGAAAGATGGTTTTAAACAACTTATCGCAAGTTGAATGTCCTAGGTTTGAGCTTGCCTTCACGTTTTTATATTTGCTATAGATTGCATTCGTTTGTATGATATAATGAAAATTAAAGTTGAAAACATTCCTTGAAAAAAATTGTGAGCGTGTTTGCCTCTCTACTGATTCTTGGACTTCCAATCAACGGTTGAATTATATGTGTGTTACTGCACATTTTATTGATGAAAATTGGAAATTGCATAAGAAAATCTTAAATTTTTGAACCATCACAAGTCATAAGGGGAAGGACATTGGGGAAATGGTTGAGTCTTGTCTAAAAGAGTGGGGACTTTCTAAAGTTATGACACTCACTGTAGATAATGCTAGCTCAAATGATAATCTGAATTGCTACTTGAGAGAGATGTACATCTTGGAAAACCAATGTCTTGGGTGGTAAGTTCATTCACATAAGATGTAAGACCCCAGCTTTTATAAATAAAGATGAATTTTCTATAAATATTATTTTTGAATATTATGGAATAAAGTTGATATAATGTTATAGTTGTGGGTAATATTTATAAATTTTGCAAAGTAAGCAAGTTGTTATAAAATAGTCGTTTGGTCGGGGAATATTCTTTTTGTCGGGGAATATTCGCATACAACTGGCTCAATCATTAGTGGACCCCCATAGCGGAAGTATTGTCGTAGTTAGAAAAGCGACAAAATTATTTTTCTATAAAAATAACTTGGCGAGAGGTGTTATCATCAAAACCGTTGAACTACCGGTAGTAAAAAGAAATGCGATGTCTGGCGTCAGTATAGTAGACACGATATTGATTATTGATGCTTACGTGAGAAGTCACTCGGTATGCTCAATTATTGCTACGATAATTCTTTGCATCATATCTCTTATATTATTGATTCAATTATTGTCACAAATATCATCGTATAATATGTTATAGTATTAAATTATTAATTGAGATGACAAGTTATAAATGATTAATAATTGTTGAAAGATTAAATATGTGTTGATTAAAAATAAAATGATTTGTGGAAATATTTATTCAATCCTTGATGTATATAAAGAGTACATTATGAGGCGTTTGTGGTAAGTTTGATTATTTTATGGGGAGCCCATATGTCATCATCTAAGAGTCCCTTAAATCGATAGTAATTACCTTTGTGAATAGTAATTACCTTCGTCGATAGTATTTACCTTCACAATAGTATTTACCCCGTCAATAGTATTTACCTTCATGAATAGTAGTTGTCCCTTGATATTACCAAGAGTTAGCGCCTTCTTGATGTGTTCGAGGGTTAATTACCCCTTCATGAAATAGTAGTTGTCTCTTCAATATTACCAAGAGTCATTTTGACCCTTCGTTAAGACCAAGAGCCACCCTCGGTTTTTCTATAAATAGAAAGCTCATTCCTTCATTATTTCTTACGAATTCACCTAAACTCTGAGAGAAACTATAGAGAGAAAGAAGAAAAGTATTTTGCTACTTCACTTTTCCAATATTAAATTTCTCTTAAGGTAAGGGATATTATTTGTTGTACTATAAGGGGTGTTATTCTTTCTTATTCACGAAGAGAACTTCTATTATTCCATTCTTTATTATTCGGTTGGAATAACTTTGTATCTGTGGCATACCCTATACATAAACAGATATCATGGCAGATACCACATCTTGGTGAAATCCTTATGTTATTCTATTCTTATTTATTACATTGGAATAACTTTTGTATCTGTGGTTTACCCTATACTTGGTGACATTCTTCATTATTACATCCTTATTATTACATTTGGAACATCACATGCATGTGTTTTACAGGACTGGTTAAAATCTTTATTATTACATTGGAACATCCACATCTGTGTTTTTTACGGACTGGTTAAAATCTTTATCATTCATTGGAATATCCTATCTCGTGTGTTTTACAGGATCTGGTTCCATCTTTATTATTATGTTGGAACATCCCCGCCGGTGTGAATTTCACGACGGTTCAGTTATTATTATTATTACGTTGGAATAACATACATCACAATCTGCGTACATGGTGATTTCTTTGTTATTCCATTCTTTATTATACCCGGTTGGTTAAAACTTTGACTTCTATACTCCATGAAATTAGTAGAATATTCTCGATATTTGCGTTTCATCCAAAGATATCTTTTCATGGAAATATTCTTACGATCATTCTTGAATTTTACTCTACAAAGCGATATCGTGTTGACAATTTGGACGTTATTAGTTCTGAATAAATTAATTAATTCGTGAACTTGTTTTAGTGAATTATTATGTCATTGTCATCATCCTCATGTTATATTATGTTATCTTTGGCTTACGTGCATAGATGAACTTAGTATGATTATGACGAGAGATCATTCGGTATAATCATGGCTTGATATAAATGATGTGACAAAAGTCCTCGGTGGCACTGTAATGCGATGATGGATAGTTTTTGGTATGATTATGACCGAGGGGTGATTCGGTATAGTCATGACCATTGATAATTTGATAAAATCCTTGGTAGTGAGTGCGAGGATGATTAGATATTGTGGTTTATTCATTAAACTGAGTCTTAGTGATAAAATTGATGAAAACCTTTTAAAACCTAAAAGATAGTAGACTTTATTTTTACTTGACTCTTTTAATGGATTGCATATTCCATTGCATTAAACCGGTTATCTATTGTATTTTATCGGTTTAACATTGTTGAAGACTATTGATAATTTATTACGCATTATCTTAGTTATAATATTTCTTACTGGGCTAGTTGAGCTCACCCTTTCTTTCACTGTTCTCTTCAGGAAATGAGAATATAGCTGGGACGAGTAGGGGAAAAGAGTGATGGTCCAGAGGATAGCATTAGTAGTCCTCACTATTACATTAAATAGTGTGAAAATAAATGTAATGAGGACTCTTTGAGTATGGATCTTTGTCTAAATGACAATATTCTATTAGAACTCTCGGTTTATGTATTGTCGTATGTTACACGATAGATGTATAATTAAGTTTTGTTTGAATTTATGTACCGTGTAAGTGGCGACCCAAGATGGGTGGACGATATACCTAATTTTGGGGGCGTCACGGTTGGTATCGAGCTTAGGGATATGATCCTCGCTAAGATGTGAGACTAGAACTAGGAGGGGAGATAGGAATTCCTTCGCTAGTATGACCTACCTAAGTTTATTTGGTATTTGATTGGCGAATACGAGTATAGTGATAATATGTTGTATGTCAATTAACCCTTATTTTGTGGCGGTGTTTGAAAATGGCATCAGAGAATGTTGAGAATAAGATGGAGCACAGGAGACTGTTGATTCTCCACGGATCAATAATCGAGGACAATGTGCTGTGAGGATGGCGATAATCCTCCGTAAACAACAACAACGATCAATTGATGAACGACGATGCGTTTAAGAGGTTTTAGAATTCATGCGACATCGGTAAAAGCGACTTCATCCAAAACGTAGGTGGAAACACGGAAAACTCTCGGGCGGTCACCATTAAACAATTCAAGGAGCTGGGACCACCGGAGTTTAAGGAGAGCCAAAACCACTTGGCGGAAGCATGGATAAAGCAGATTACCAAGATATTTGATGTCTTGGGATGCTCCGAGGAGCAAAAGGTTCCTTTCACGCCTTTTATGTTTTGCGAGAGGCGACATCTTGGTGGGAAGCGTACTCAACTTCTTTGTCAGATGAAGATATCTTGGGAGAAGTTCCAGAGCATTCAACGACAAATACTTTCACGAAAGTATTCGCCCACGTGAAGGAGGTGGAGTTTATCAAGTTGGAACAAAACAATATGACCGTGTCGCAATACGAGGCAAAATTTGCGGAGTTATCACGATTTACGTCCCCTTGGTGGATAATGAAGAGAGAATGACGCGAATGTTTTTAAGAGGTTTGAGGTAGGAGATAGGTCAACATCTTATTTCTCATAAAGCTGTGTTTGTATTAGGATGTTGTAAATAGGGCTCGATTAGTGGGATAGCGATAACGAGTCAACGTAACTAAAAGAAGCGGTAAGCAAAAATTATAATACCAATGGAGTAGTCATCAAGCGGTGACAACAAGCGTGGAGGAATCAACGGGCGGTATGGTAACCACCGCCGGTGGTAATCGTGGTCAAAGCAATAAGAATGGACATTTCAAGAAAAGGAGATTCAACAATGATGGAAAGCGTTAAGACAAAGACCCGTTGTTAAGGAAGGAGAAAGACCACCTATCATATGCTTCAAATACGGAGGAGAGGGACACATTAGTCCGAATTGCGTCATGCCGTCCAAAGCATGTTATAATTGTGGAAGAAGAAGGTCACTTAGCTTGATTTTGTCGCCATCAAGACAAATTCAACTAGGATGGAAGCACCAAAGGTGTCCCTGCACAAACCAAAGCCTAGAGTTTAAGAGAGCATTTTTTTTTTCTTGTGACGAGGAACTGAATAAAATTATCACGGGTAAGTTAATCATAAGCTCTTGCGAAGTCTCTATACCGTGTTAGATACCAGTTCTACCCACTCTTTTATTTCACCTAGTTGTGTTCAACGTTTAAATTTGACTCCGAAGAAGTTAAACTTTGACTTATTGGTGGAAACTTCGTTAGTAGGAGCCTTCGTTCGCTCTTATTTTTAAATCTTGTTTGATTCAAATAAACATTTTCACGTTACTGTCGATCTTATCTTTTGAAAATATTTACCTTTGATGTGATTTTAGGAATCAATTGGTTAACTACTCATCATGCTTTTCGTAAGGTTGTTAGCTTTTATATTCATAACCAACTTGTTATGCGAATTCAAGTAACCAAACTACTAAAGTTAATTATTGTCATATCAAGCCATAAGTAAAGAGCCCCGAACCTTTCGTTGTTGACTTCCTTGTGTGGAATGCACCGAAGCGGACTTTTCGTGAAGGCGACATCGTGAATGAAGATGGCAAGTTTATAGGTATCATTGTGAGGTCTTATCTAGGTTAAGGGATAGAAGTCACAGTTGGTATCGATGTGACGTCTTATCCAAGTCTTGGATGAGAGTCACGATTTTGAATGATATTTCTATTATTAATAAATTTTCGGCATATTCTTGAAGACTTCTTAGCCTACTTAGAGCGTGAAATCGAATTTCAGTATTGACCCGAAGATAAAACCCATTTCTTAAACCCTCAAATATTTCTTCAACTAAAATGAGCAGCTTTACGTGGTTTATGATGAAAGTCATAATAAAAGCATTGGACTAATGAAAATCATGGGTATACGTGGTATTAGTAAGTGTTATGATGAGTTATGTTGGTTAGTATGTGAAAACATGAAAGTTTCTTAAAATCACAAGGAGTTAAAACCAGATTTTTTGGTGAAAAGCAGAACATGAAATTCAATTTACCATATCTCCTAATATATTTGAATTTTTAGTGTGGTCAAGTCCTAGAGTTAGATCTATGAGTTACCTAACTTATCCAAGTGGAATCACTTTGGAAAAGATATTGTAGATTTTTTGTGTGAACTGATTTTAGTAAAAGATGTAAAAAGCTGGAAATTTCAAAAAAGGTTCTTTGTCAAAAATTTGAAGGGGCTGTTTTGACCACTTAATTTGTGAGAAAAATTCAGGCCTTTTGGGAAATAAAAGTATATGGTATAAGGTAACCCTGTCCAAAAATGAGCTCATTCATTCCTAGTTAAAATGAGCAAGTTGTGACCATTTCAATATTTAGGTTTTTCAGACGCGAAAAAATGCTATAATCGGAGTTCTACAACTCGATGACCATGAAATTTAAACGGAGGCTCACATTAAATGTGTAAGGTCCTGCCAAGATTTGGTAATTTTGGAGTTAAACTTGAGGTAGCTAATTTCTTAAGGAATTAATTAGAAATTGATTTTGAAAAATAGTAAATGAATTTTAAAATTCCGAGAAAAATATATTTTCATTATGGGACTATATTATGCTAAATCCCAGAAAAGAAATATTTTTGGGACTGATTTGGTATTTTTCATGAAAATAGTTTAATTACGAACATATGAGTTAAATATGTTATGTGAAGTAACAAAAGTTGAAAATAGGATTTTATGGCTAGAGAATCTATATAGAGTATATGCATATTTTTTGAGGATTTGATAATTGGTGATGATATCTTATGAGTATGGCATTTTGAATGATTAAATGCATTATATGATAAAGCGTAAACAATTGAGATAAATTGTTTATAAATTTAAGAAGTGATTAAAATATTGTTATAATATTAATGATATTAGATTATGAGATTATTAAGTGATTGATAACATGGGGATATTCTTGAATCTGGACAAATTATATTATAAATGTTTAATATTTATCATTTATCTCATTTGATTGATTCTTTATATCATTATCCCTCATGCTTTATATTGTGTTGAAAGTCATCGTGGCTTACGTGAATAGATGGACTTGGTATGATTATGATCGAGGATTGTTCGGTATAATCATAACCGTAATTGAAAACACGATTATCTTTGGTCGTAGTGCATGGATAATTTGTGGTCGTGATCTTAATGAAAACACGATTATCTTTAGCCGTAGTGCATGGATAATTTTGTGGTCGTGATCTTAATGAATACACGATTATCTTTGGTAGTAGTGCATGGATAATTTGTGGTCGTGATACTAATGAATACACGATTATCTTTGGTAGTAGTGCATGGATAATTTGTGGTCGTGATCTTAATGAATACACGATTATCTTTGGTAGTAGTGCATGGATAATTTGTGGTCGTGATACTAATGAAAACACGATTATCTTCGTAGTAGTAGTGCATGGATAATTTGTGGTCGTGATCTTAATGAATACACGATTATCTTTGCGTAGTAGTGCAAGGATAATTTGTGGTCGTGATCTTAATGAAAACACGATTATCTTTGGCCGTAGTGCATGGATAATTTGTGGTCGTGATCTTAATGAAAACACGATTATCTTTAGTAGTAGTGCATGGATAATTTGTGGTCGTGATACTTATGAATACACGATTATCTTTGGTAGTAGTGCATGGATAATTTGTGGTCGTGATATCTTAATGAATACACGATTATCTTTGGTAGTAGTGCATGGATAATTTGTGGTCGTGATCTTAATGAATACACGATTATCTTTGGTAGTAGTGGATAATGGATAATTCGTGGTCGTGATACTAATGAATATTCTTGGCACGTAGTGCGGGGATGATTCGATGATATGGATTAATTATTGAAAGTGAGTCTCGTGAATGAAATATTAATTCATGGATGTGGTAAAAGTTATCTTTGGTAGTAGTGCATTGATAGACTTGGTATGATTATGACCGAAGATTATTGAGTATAATCATGATAGTAATTGAAAACACGAATATCCTTGGCCAAGTAGTGCATGGATAATTCATGGTCGTGATACTATTAAAAAATTGCGTCTCAAAGATTATTGGTTTTACAGTTGTATATCTTTGGCTGTAGTGCAAAAATGAATTGTTAATGAATATCTTTGGCCGGATTGCGAAGATGAATTTAATATTTTTAACGATAAAGGTATTCAAGGTATCCTCACCTCTTTATCATATCAGGTACATACCCTAATTTCGAGGGTGAAATTTCATAAGAAGGGGAGGTTGTAAGACACCAGCTTTTATAAATAAAGATGAATTTTCTATAAATATTATTTTTGAATATTATGGAATAAAGTTGATATAATGTTATAGTTGTGGGTAATATTTATAAATTTTTAAAAAAGTAAGAAGTTGTTATAAAATAGTCGTTTGGTGGGGAATATTCTTTTTGTCGGGGAATATTAAATTTGCAGCTCAATCATTGGTGGACCCCTGGCGGAAGTATTGTCGTAGTTAGAAAAGCGACAAAATTATTTTCTATAAAAATAACGGCGAAGAGAGGTATTCATTAAAACAGCTGTTGAACTACCCGGTAGTAAAAGTACGATGTCTGGCGTAGTTGTATAGTAGCACACGATATTGATTATTGATGCTTTACGTGAGAAGTCACTCAATTTATGCTCAATTATTGCTACGATAATTGCTACATCATATCTCTTATATTATTGATTCAATTATTGTCACAATTATCATCTATATAATATGTTATAGTATTAAATTATTAATTGAGGCGACAAGTTATAAATGATTAATAATTCTTTGAAAGATTAAATATGTGTTGATTAAAAATAAAATGATTTGTGGAAATATTTATTCGATCCTTGATGTATATAAAAGTCATTATGAGGCGTTTGTGGTAAGTTTGATTATTTTATGGGGGCCCGTATATGTCATCATCTAAGAGTCCTTCACAATAAATAGTAATTACCTTTGTGAATAGTAATTACCCTTGTGAATAAGTAATTACCTTCGTCAATAGTATTTACCTTCGTCGATAGTATTTACCTTCGCAAAATAGTAGTTGTCCCTTCAATATTACCAAGAGTTAAGCGCCTCTTGATTGTTCCAAGGGTTAATTACCCTTCATGAAATAAGAAGTAGTTGTCTTTTGATATTACCAAGAAAGTCATTTTGACCTTCTTCGTTAAGACCAAGAGCCACCTCGCTTTTTCTATAAATAGAAAGCTCATTCCTTCATTATTTCTTACGAATTCATTGAAACTACAGAGAGAGAAACTATAGTAGAGAAAGAAGAAAAGTATTTTGCTACTTCACTTTTCCAATATTCAAACTCTTCTAAGGTAAGGGATATTATTTGTTGTACCCGTAAAGGGTGTTATTCTTTCTTATTCACGAAGAGAACTTACGTTATTCCATTCTTTATTATTGGTTGGAATAACTTTGTATACGTGGCATACCCTATACATAACTTTGATACGCGATACCTCATCTTGGTGAAATCCTTATGTTATTCCATTCTTATTTATTTACATTGGAATAACTTTGTATCACGTGGTTTACCCTATACTTGGTGACATTCTTCTATTATTCTACATCTTTATTATTCATTTGGAACATCACATGCGTTGTGTTTTACACCGGACTGTTCCGCTTTTATTATTTCGTTAGAACATCACATGCGTGTGTTTTACAGGACTGGTTAAAATCTTTATCATTCTGTTGGAATATCTATCCGTGTGTTTTACACCGGATCGATTCCATCTTTATTATTATGTTGGAACATCACGCCGATTGTGAATTTCACGACTTTGGTTCCGTTATTATTATTACGTTGGAATAACACTGTCTATACAATCACCGCATGCGTGGTGATTTCCTTTGTTATTCCATTCTTTATTATACCCCGGTTAGTTAAAACTTTGACTTTCTATACTCCATGAAATTAGTAGAATATTCTTGATATTTGCGTTTCATCCAAAGATCTTTCATGGAAATATTCTTTGATCATTCTTGAATTTTACTTTACAAAGCGATATCGTGTTGACAATTTGGACGTTATTAGTTCTGAATAAATTAATTCGTGAACTTGTTTTAGTGAATTATTATGTCATTGTCATCATCCTCATGTTATATTATGTTATCTTTTGGCTTACGATGCGTAGATGAACTTAGTATGATTATGACGAGAGATCATTCGGTATAATCATGGCTTGATATAAATGATGTGACAAAAGTCCTCATGGCATTTTGTAATGCGATGATGGATAGTTTTTGGTATGATTATGACGGGGGTGATTCGGTATAGTCATTTGACCATTGATAATTTGATGAAAATCCTTACTTAGTGGTGCAGGGATGATTAGATATTGTGGTTTATTCATTAAACCGAGTCTTAGTGATAAAATTGATGAAAACCTTTTAAAACCTAAAAGATAGTAGATGTGAGACCCAGATTTTATTAATAAAGATTTAAATTTTGTCAAAATAATTTTTTAATATTATGGTGTGAATTTGAGATAATATTATAGTTGTGGGTAGTATTTATAAATTTTGCAAAGTATGCAAGTGGTTATATTATATTCGATTGGTGGGGAATATTCGGTTTAGCGAGGGAATATTAAATACAACGGCTCAATCATTGGTGGACCCCAACAATGTAATTATTGTCGGATTGAGAAAGCGACAAAAATATTTTATTGAAATAACGGCGGAAGTTTTACTGGTTGATCTTGTTGAACTACTTGGTAGTAAAATGCGATGTCACGTGGTGGTTGCATAGTAGCATTACGGTATTGATTATTGATGCTTATGTGAGAAGTCACTCGGTTTGATTCCATTATTGTCGATTAATAATATGAATTATTATAGCGATAATGACGTTTTGTTTTATTAAGTATTATTAGCGTAATAAAAGCGAAACATCTTTTATATAAAATAGAATACTTTATTAAAGTTATTACATAAATAGAATATATTATATTTTATTATGCATAGTGTTGCATAGTGTTTTTTTTTGCATAGTGTTTGCATAGTAAAATGTTTTTATATAAATAGAATATATTATATTTTATTTAAAAGATTTTTCTTTAAATATGGACCGTCAGATTAAAGTAAATCAATCTGGATAGTTCATGGATTAATTCTTATGCATTCCATTTTCCTATAAATAGAAGCTCATTCCTTCATTATTTTCTTACGAATTCATTGAAACTAGAGAGAGAAATTATAGAGAGAAGCTATAGAGAAAGTTATATAAAGAAGAAGAGTATTCTCGCTACTTCACTACTTCTATATTAGGTTCTTTTTACGGTGAGGGGTGTTATTCTTTCTTCTTGAAGAGAACTTACATTATTCCATTCATTATCATTACATTGGAATAACTTTGTAAAAGTGGCATACCCTATACATAACTTTGTGTCTGTGGCGTACCTATACTTGGTGAAATCCTTATGTTATTCCATTGCTTATTATTACATTGGAATAAACTTTGTATCGTGATTTACCTATACTTGGTGACATTCTTCTATTATTACATTTGGAACATCACATGCACGTGTGTTTTACAGGACTGGTTCCGCTTTTTTATTAATCTGTTGGAACATCTTGTGCATGTGTTTTACAGGACTGGTTAAAATCTTTATCATTCATTGGAATATCCTATCGTGTGTTTTTTACAGGATCTGGTTCCATCTTTATTATTACATTGGAACATCACTGCCGGTGTGAATTTCACACGACTGGTTCCGTTATTATTATTACATTGGAATAACTTTACATCAATCAATCGCACGCATTGCATGATGATTTCTTTTGTTATTCCATTCTTTATTATACCCGGGTTGGTTAAAACTTTGACTTCTATACTCCATGAAATTAGTAGAATATCCTTGATATTTGCGTTTCATCCGATATCTTTTCATGGAAATATTCTTACGATCATTATTGAATTTTACTCTCTAAAAAGCGATATCGTGTTGACAATTTGGACGTTAATAATTCATGGATTAAATAATTCTTGAACTTGTTTTATTGAATTACTATGTCATTGTCATCATCCTCATGTTATATTATGTTATCTTTGGCTTACGTGCATAGATGAACTTAGTATGATTATGACCGAGGATCATTCGGTATAATCATGACTTGATATAAATGATGTGACAAAAGTCCTCGGTGGCTGTAATGCGATGATGGATAGTTTTTGGTATGATTATATGACGAGAGGTGATTCGGTATAGTCATGACCATTGATAATTTGATGAAAATCCTTGGACAGTAATGCGGGGATGATTAGATGTGGTGGTTTATTATTAAGCCAAGTCTCGGTGATAAAAATTGATGAAAACCTTTTAAAACCTAAAAGATAGTAGACTTTATTCTCTACTTGACTCTTTTAATGGATTGCTTATTCATTTATGATTAAAGCTGGTTGTCTATTGTATTTTATCGGTTTAACTTTATTGAAGGCTAATGATAATTTATTACGCATTATCTTAGTCATAATATTTCTTCTTGGGCTAGTTGAGCTCACCACTTTCTTTCTTCATTCTCTTGAGGAAATGAGAACATATTTGAGACGAGTCGGGAGCGAAGTAATGGTCGAGAGGATAGCATTAGTAGTCCTCACTATTACGTGAAATAGTGTGATAATAGTTGTAATGAGGACTCCTTTTGAGTTTGTATAATATCTAGTAGACAATATTTGTATTCAAACTCACAGTTTTTATCGTATTGTACACGACAGTTATATTAGTAAGTTGTATTTGAATTTATGTACCATGTAAGTGGCGACCCAAGATGGGTGACGTATACCTAATTTTGGGGGCGTCACAGTTGGTATCAGAGCTTAGGGATATGATCCTGGCTAAGAGGTGAGAATAGTACTAGGAGGGGGAGAGCAGGGAATACCTTCGCTAGAATGACCTACCTAAGTTTATGTCTTTATTTTATTGGTCGGTCGAGAATATAGGGATAATTTGTTACATGTCAATTAACCCTTGTTTTGTGACGGTGTTTGAGAATGGCATCTGAAATCTTTGAGATAAGCAATGAAGCACATGAGAGTGTTGATTCAAATTTCAAACAAAAGGTAACGACCAACAACACGATAATAATCATCTTTGGTGGCAATTTATCGAACAATGATAACCATCGTGGGGAAATTATCATGCTAAGAATGGTAACCACCCGGTGGTAATCATGGCAAAGATAATAGAAGTGGAAATTTCAAGAAAGAAGGTCATTTAGCTCGATTTTTGTCGTATAGTGAAGTCAAGTCCATTTGGGATAGTGGCACCAAAGGCGGATCTGGACAAAACAAAGTCGGTGGTTTCGGGAAGAGGCGTTTTTCGTGACTTCTCAAAAAGTGGGTAACCCGACGAAGTTAGCGCGGGTTAGTTAATTATAAATTCTTGCGAAGTCTATACCTTATTGAATCTAGGTTCTACCCATTCTTTTATCTCTCTTGCTTGCGTTCGGCGTTTAAATTTGACTCAGGAGAAATTAGACTTTGATTTATCTATTGAAACTTCGTTGGGAGAAACCTTCGTTACCTCCAACATTTATTAATCTTGTTGTTTCAAATAAACACTTTCACGTTACTGTCGATCTTATCTCTTTGAAAATACTTGCCTTTGAGGTAATTTTTGAAAAGCGATTGATTAACTACTCATTATTCTTTTGTAAGGTTGTTAGCTTTCATATTCTAACCAACACTGTTATCTGAATTCAAAGTAACCAAATCCTAAAGTTAATCACTTTGTTATATCAAGCCATAAGTAAAAGAGCCCGATCCTTTCGTTGTTGACTTCCTTGTGTGGAATGCAAAGAAGCGGACTTTACGTAGGCGGCGTCGTGATTGAAGATGGCAAGTTGATAGGTATCATTGTGAGAGTCTTATCGAGGTTAAGGGATAGAAATCGCGATTGGTATTAATGACGTCTTATCCAAGTCTTGGGCGAAATAATGATTTTGAATGATATTTCTATCATTAATAAATTTCTTGGCGTATTCTTGAAGACTTCCTAGCCTACCCTAGGCGTGAAATCGAATTTTGTATTGACCCGAAAGACAAAACCCATTTCTTAAACCCTCAAATATTTCTTGACTAAAATGAGCAGTTTACGTGGTTTATGATGAAAGTCATAATAAAAGCATTATACTAATGAAAATCATGGGTATTCGTGGTATTAGTAAGTTTTATGATGAGTTATGTTGGTTAGTATGTAAAAACATGAAAGTTTCTTAAAAATCACAAAGAGTTGAAAATCGATTTTGGTGAAAAGCGTAACATGAAATTCAATTGACCATATCTCTTATTATATTTTGAATTTTTGAGTGTGGTCAAGTCCTAGAGTTAGATCTATGAGTTACCTAACTAATCCAAGTGGAATTACTGGAAAAGGTGTTGTAGATTTTGTGTGGACTGATTTTAGCAAAGGAGGTGCAAAGCTGTAAAAATCGAAAAAAGCTTACGCCATGATTTTAGAGAGGCTGTTTCGGCCACTTAAATTATGAGAAAAATTCTTGCCTTTTGGGACATGAAGGTATATGGTATAAAGTACCTCCTGTCCAAAAATGAGCTCATTCTCGACTTAAAATGAGCAAGTTATGACTATTTCAATATTTAGATTTTTTCGGAAATGAAAACGCTATAACCGAGGAGTTCTATAACTCCAGATGACCATGAAATTTAAACTAGAAGCTCACGTTAACATGTGTAAGGTCCTGCCAAGATTTGGGAATTTTGGAGTTAAACTTGAGGTAGCTAATTTCTTAAGGAATTAATTAGAAATTGATTTTTGAAAAATAGTAAATGAATTTTAAAATTTCGAGAAAAATATATTTTCATCATGGGACTATATTATGCTAAATCCCAGAAAAGAAATATTTTGGGACTGATTTGGTATTTTTCATGAAAATAGTTTAATTACGAACATATATGAGTTAAATATGTTATGTGAAGTAACAAAGTTGAAAATAGGATTTTATGGCTAGAGAATCCTATATAGAGTATATGCATATTTTTTATGAGGATTTGATAATTGGTGATGATATCTTATGAGTGTGGCATTTTGAATGATTAAATGCATTATATGGTAAAAGCGTAAACAATTGAGGTAAATTATTTATAAATTTAAGAAGTGATTAAAATATTGTTATAATATTAATGATGTTAGATTATGAGATTATTAAGTGATTGATAACATGGGGATATTCTTGAATCTGGATAAATTATATTATAAATGTTTAATATTTATCTTTTATCTCATTTGATTGATTCTTTATATCATTATCCTCATGTTTATATTATGTTGAAAGTCATACGTGGCACCTGTAGTGCATAGATGGACTTGGTATGATTATGACCGGGATTGTTCGGTATAATCATAACCGTAGTAATTGAATACGATTATCTTTGGTAGTAGTGCATGGATAATTTGTGGTCGTGATACTAATGAATACACAATTATCTTTGGTAGTAGTGCATGGATAATTTGTGGTGCGTGATCTTAATGAATACACGATTATCTTTTTTCGTAGTAAGTCGCGTAATCTTAATGGATAATTTTTGGATGGTCGTGATACTAATGAATACACGATTATCTTTTTTCTTAGTAGTGCATGGATAATTTGTGGTCGTGATCTTAATGAATACACAATTATCTTTGGTAGTAGTGCATGGATAATTTGTGGTCGTGATCTTAATGAATACATAATTATCTTTGGTAGTTGTGCATGGATAATTTGTGGTCGTGATACTTAATGAATATCACGATTATCTTTGGTAGTAGTGCATGGATAATTCGTGGTCGTGATCAAATGAATATCCTTGGCACGTAGTGCGGGGATGATTCGATGATATGGATTAATTATTGAAATTTGAGTCTCGTGAATGAAATATTAATTCATGGATGTGGTAATGATCGTCTTTGGTAGTAGTGCATTGATAGACTTGGTATGATTATGACCACGGATTATTCGGTATAATCATGATTGTAATTGAAAACACGAATATCCTTAGCGATGGTGCATGGATAATTCATGGTTGTGATCTTATTAAAGTGAGTCTCGGCATTATTGGTTTCTGAGTTGTATATCTTTAGCTTTGTAGTGCAAAGATGAATAGTTAATGAATAGCTTTGGCGATTTGAAGATGAATTTAATATTTTCAAGGTATCCTCATCTCTTTATCATACAGTGCACGTACCCTAATTTGAGGCGAAATTCCATAAGGAGGGAGATTGTGAGACCCAGATTTTATTAATAAAGATTTAAATTTTGTCGAAATAATTTTTTAATATTATGGTGTGAATTTGAGATAATATTATAGTTGTGGGTAGTATTTATAAATTTTGCAAAGTATGCAAGTGGTTATATTATATTTGATTGGTGGGGAATATTTGGTTTAGCGGGGAATATTAAATACAATGACTCAATCATTGGTGGACCACAATGAAATTATTATCGGATTGAAAGCGACAAAAATATTTTATTGAAATAACGGCGGAAGTTTTCTGGTTGATCTTGTTGAACTACTTGGTAGTAAAAATACGAGAATCGTGTGGTTGCATAGTAGCGTGCGGTATTGATTATTGATGCTTTGTGAGAAGTCACTCGGTTTGATTCCATTATTGTCGATTAATAATATGAATTATTATAGCGATAATGGCGTTTTGTTTTATTAAGTATTATTAGCGTAATAAAAGCGAAACATCTTTTTATATAAAATAGAATACTTTATTAAAGTTATTACATAAATAGAATATATTATATTTTATTATGCATAGTGTTGCGTAGTGTTTTTTGCATAGTGTTTGCGTAGTAAAATGTTTTTATATAAATAGAATATATTATATTTTATTTAAAAGATTTTTCTTTAAATATGGACCGTCGATTAAAGTAAATCAATACGGATAGTTCATGGATTAATTCTTATGCATTCCATTTTCCTATAAATAAAGCTCATTCCTTCATTATTTTCTTACGAATTCATTGAAACTCTAGAGAGAGAAATTATAGAGAGAAGCTATAGAGAAAGTTATATAAAAAGAAGAAGAGTATTACTGCTACTTCACTACTACTATATTAGGTTCTTTTACGGTAAAGGGGTGTTATTCTTTCTTCTTGAAGAGAACTTACATTATTCCATTCATTATCATTACATTGGAATAACTTTTGTAAAAGTGGCATACCTATATACATAACTTTGTATCTGTGGGCATACCCTATACTTGGTGAAATCCTTATGTTATTCCATTGCTTATTATTACATTGGAATAACTTTGTATCTGTGGTTTACCTATACTTGGTGACATTCTTCTATTATTACATTGGAACATCACATGCGTGTGTTTTACAGGACACAGTTAGATTTTATTATTACTGTTGGAACATCACATGCATGTGTTTTTACAGGACTGGTTAAAATCTTTATCATTCTGTTGGAATATCTATCGTGTGTTTTACAGGATCAGTTCCATCTTTATTATTACATTGGAACATCACCGCCGATTGTGAATTTCACGACTTTGGTTCCGTTATTATTATTATACATTGGAATAACACAATACATATCTGAAGTACCGCATGCGTGGTGATTTCTTTTGTTATTCCATTCTTTATTATACCCGGTTGGTTAAAACTTTGACTTTATACTCCATGAAATTAGTAGAATATCCTTGATATTTGCGTTTCATCCGATATCTTTTCATGGAAATATTCTTACGATCATTATTGAATTTTACTCTCTAAAAGCGATATCGTGTTGACAATTTGGGCGTTAATAATTCATGGATTAAATAATTCTTGAACTTGTTTTATTGAATTACTATGTCATTGTCATCATCCTCATGTTATATTATGTTATCTTTTGGCTTACGTGCATAGATGAACTTAGTATGATTATGACCGAGGATCATTCGGTATAATCATGACTTGATATAAATGATGTGACAAAAGTCCTCGGTGGCACATGTAATGCGATGATGGATAGTTTTGGTATGATTATGACGGGGTGATTCGGTATAGTCATGACCATTGATAATTTGATGAAAATCCTTGGCCGTAGTAGTACGGGGATGATTAGATGTGGTGGTTTATTATTAAAATTTGAGTCTCGGTGATAAAAATTGATGAAAACCTTTTAAAACCTAAAAGATAGTAGACTTTATTCTCTACTTGACTCTTTTAATGGATTGCTTATTCATTGCTGATTAAAGCTGGTTGTCTATTGTATTTTATCGGTTTAACAACTTTGTTGAAGGCTAATGATAATTTATTACGCATTATCTTAGTCATAATATTTCTTCTTGGGCTAGTTGAGCTCACCCTTTTCTTTTCTTTGTTCTCTTGAGGAAATGAGAACATATTTGAGACGAGTCGGGAGCGAAGTAATGGTCGAGGAGGATAGCATTAGTAGTCCTCACTATTACGTGAAATAGTGTGATAATAGTTGTAATGAGGACTCCTTTTGAGTTTGTATAATATCTAGTAGACAATATTTGTATTCAAACTCACGATTTTTTAATATTGCATACCTAGCAGTTATATTAGTAAGTTGTATTTGAATTTATGTACCATGTAAGTGGCGACCCCAAGATGGGTGACGTATACCTAATTTTGGGGCGTCACATTGAGACTTTTTATTTTTACTGACTCTTTAATGGATTGCGTATTCGGCTGCTTAAAATTAAAAGGTCGTTCTATATTGTATTTTATCGGTTTAACATTGTTGAAGACTATTGATAATTTATTCTCGCATTATCTTAGTTATAATATTTCTTCTTGGGCTAGTTGAGCTCACCCTTTCTTTCACCGTTCTCTTGTGAAATGAGAATATAATTTGGGGACGAGTCGGGGAAAAGAGTGATGGTCAGAAGATAGCATTAGTAGTCCTCACTATTCTGTTAAATAGTGTGAAAATAAATGTAATGAGGACTCTTTGAGTATGGATACTGTCTAAATGACAATATTCCTATTAGAACTCTCAGTTTATGTATTGTCGTATGTTACACGATAGATGTATAATTAAGTTTTTGTTTGAATTTATGTACCATGTAAGTGGCGACCCAAGATGGGTGACGTATACCTAATTTTGGGGGCGTCACAGTTGGTATCAGAGCTTAGGGATATGATCCCTAGCTAAGATGTGAGACTAGAACTAGGAGGGGAGAGATAGGGAATTCCTTCGCTAGTATGACCTACCTAAGTTTATTTGGTATTTGATTGGTCGGTCAGAGTATAGTGATAATATGTTGTATGTCAATTAACCCTTATTTTGTGGCAGTGTTTGAAAATGGCATCCGAGAATGTTGAGAATAGCAATGGAGCACAGGAGACTGTTGATTCTCCACAGATCAATAATCAGGACAATGTGCAACAGGATGGCGATAATCCTCCTGTAAATAACAACACTGATCAATTGACGAACGATGATGCGTTTAAGAGGTTTTAGAATTCATGCAACATCAAAGAAAGCGACTTCATCCCAAAACGTAGGTGGAAACACGGAAAACTCTCGGCGGTCACCGCTAAACAATTCAAGGAGCTGGGACCACCGGAGTTTAAGGAGAGCCAAAACCACTTACGGCGGAAGCATGGATAAAGCAGATTACCAAGATATTTGATGTCTTGGGATGCTTCGATGAGCAAAGGTTCTTTTGCCGCCTTTATGTTGCGGAGAAGTGACATTCTTGGTGGGAAGCGTACTCAACCTCTTTGTCTTGAAGATATCTTGGGAGAAGTTCAGGAGGCATTCAACGACAAATACTTTCACGAAAGTATTAGCCACATGAAGGAGGTGGAGTTTATCAAGTTAGAACAAAACAATATGGACCGTGTCGCAATACGAGCAAAAATTTGCGGAGTTATCACGATTTCGTCCCCACTTGGTGGATAATAAAAGAGAATGGCGCGAATGTTTTTAAGAGGTTTGAAGTCGAGATACGTCAACATCTTATTTCTCATAAACGTGTGTTTGTATTCGGATGTTATAAATAGGGCTCGATTAGTGGAGCGCGATAACTTAGTCAGTCAATGAACTAAAGAGAAGCGCAAGCAAAATTATAATACCGGTGAGAGTAGTCATCGAAGCGGTGACAACAAGCGTGGAGGAATCAACAAAGGCGGTATGGTAACCACTTGGTGGTAATCGTGGTCAAAGCAATAAGAATGGACATTTCAAGAAAAGGAGATTCAATAATGATGGAAAGGCGTCCAAGACCAAAGACCGTTGTTAAGGAAGGAGAAAGACCACCTATCATATGCTTCAAATGCGGAGGAGAGGACACATCAATCCGAATCTGCGTCATGCCGTCAAAACATGTTATAATTGTGGAAGAAGGTCACTTAGCTCGATTTTTGTCGTTCTGAAGACAAATTCAACTAGGATGGAGGCACCAAAGGTCGTCCCAGACAAACCAAAGCCGTAGTTTTAGAGAGGCGTTTTTTTTTCGTGACGAGGAACACTGAATAAAATTATCACGGGTAAGTTAATCATAAGCTCTTGCGAAGTCTATACCGTGTTAGATACCAGTTCTACCCACTCTTTTATTTCACCTAGTTGTGTTCAACGTTTAAATTTGACTCCGAAGAAGTTAAACTTTGACTTATTGGTGGAAACTTCGTTAGTAGGAGCCTTCGTTACCGCTACTATTTTTAAATCTTGTTTGATTCAAATAAACATTTTCACGTTACCTGTCGATCTTATCTTTTTGAAAATATTTACCTTTGATGTGATTTTAGGAATCAATTGGTTAACTACTCATCATGCTTTTCGTAAGGTTGTTAGCTTTTATATTCATAACCAACTTGTTGTGCGAATTCAAGTAACCAAACTACTAAAGTTAATTATTGTCATATCAAGCCATAAGTAAAGAGCCCCGAACCTTTCGTTGTTGACTTCCTTGTGTGGAATGCTGCAAAAGCCGGACTTTACTGTAGGCGGCGACATCGTGAATGAAGATGGCAAGTTTATAGGTATCATTATGAGGTCTTTATCTAGGTTAAGGATAGAAGTCACAGTTGGTATCAATGTGACGTCTAGCCAAGTCTTGGATGAGAGTCACAGTTTTGAATGATATTTCTATTATTAATAAATTTCTGGCGTATTCTTGAAGACTTCTTAGCCTACTTAGAGCGTGAAATCGAATTTCAGTATTGACCCGATATAAAACCCATTTCTTAAACCCTCAAATATTTCTTCAACTAAAATGAGCAGGTTTACGTGGTTTATGATGAAAGTCATAATAAAAGCATTGGACTAATGAAAATCATGGGTATACGTGGTATTAGTAAGTGTTATGATGAGTTATGTTGGTTAGTATGTGAAAACATGAAAGTTTCTTTAAAATCACAAGGAGTTAAAAACCGATTTTTTGGTGAAAAAAGCGGAACATGAAATTCAATTTACCATATCTCTAATATATTTGAATTTTTGAGTGTGGTCAAGTCCTAGAGTTAGATCTATGAGTTACCTAACTTATCCAAGTGGAATCACTTTGGAAAAGATATTGTAGATTTTGTGTGAACTGATTTTTTAGTAAAAGATGTAAAAGCTGGAAATTTCAAAAAGGTTGCTGTCAAAAATTTGAAGGGGCTGTTTCGGCCACTTAATTTGTGAGAAAAATTCAGGCCTTTTGGGAAATAAAAGTATATGGTATAAGGTAACCCCTGTCAAAAATGAGCTCATTCGAGTTAAAATGAGCAAGTTGTGACCATTTCAATATTTAGGTTTTCCGGCGAAAAATGCTATAAATCGGGAGTTCTACAACTCCGATGACCATGAAATTTAAATTGAGGCTCACATTAACATGTGTAAGGTCCTGCCAAGATTTGGGAATTTTGGAGTTAAACTTGAGGTAGCTAATTTCTTAAGGAATTAATTAGAAATTGATTTTTGAAAAATAGTAAATGAATTTTAAAATTCCGAGAAAAATATATTTTCATTATGGGACTATATTATGCTAAATCCCAGAAAAGAAATATTTTTGGGACTGATTTGGTATTTTTCATGAAAATAGTTTAGTTACTGAACATATGAGTTAAATATGTTATGTGAAGTAACAAAGTTGAAAATAGGATTTTATGGCTAGAGAATCCTATATAGAGTATATGCATATTTTTTTGAGGATTTGATAATTGGTGATGATATCTTATGAGTATGGCATTTTTGAATGATTAAATGCATTATATGGTAAAAGCGTAAACAATTGAGATAAATTGTTTATAAATTTAAGAAGTGATTAAAATATTGTTATAATATTAATGATATTAGATTATGAGATTATTAAGTGATTGATAACATGGGGATATTCTTGAATCTGGATAAATTATATTATAAATGTTTAATATTTATCATTTATCTCATTTGATTGATTCTTTATATCATTATCCTCATGCTTATATTGTGTTGAAAGTCATCGTGGCTTTACGTGAATAGATGGACTTGGTATGATTATGATCGAGGATTGTTAGGGTATAATCATAACCGTAATTGAAAACACGATTATCTTTGGTAAAGTAGTGCATGGATAATTTGTGGTCGTGATACTTAATGAAAACACGATTATCTTTAGTAGTAGTGCGTGGATAATTTGTGGTCGTGATACTAATGAATACACGATTATCTTTGGTTAGTATGGATAATTTGTGGTCGTGATACTAATGAATACACGATTATCTTTGGCCGTAGTGCATGGATAATTTGTGGTCGTGATACTAATGAATACACGATTATCTTTGGCCGTAGTGCATGGATAATTTGTGGTCGTGATACTTAATGAAAACACGATTATCTTTAGTAGTAGTGCATGGATAATTTGTGGTCGTGATACTAATGAATACACGATTATCTTTGGTAGTAGTGCAAGGATAATTTGTGGTCGTGATACTAATGAATACACGATTATCTTTGGCCGTAGTGCATGGATAATTTGTGGTCGTGATCTTAATGAATACACGATTATCTTTAGCCAGTAGTAGTGCATGGATAATTTGTGGTCGTGATCTTAATGAATACACGATTATCTTTCGTAGTAGTGCATGGATAATTTGTGGTCGTGATACTTAATGAATACACGATTATCTTTGGTAGTAGTGCATGGATAATTTGTGGTCGTGATCTTAATGAATACCACGATTATCTTTGGTAGTAGTGCATGGATAATTCGTGGTCGTGATCTTAATGAATATTCTTGGCATATGTAGTGCGGGGATGATTCGATGATATGGATTAATTATTGGTGAGTCTCAAAGAATGAAATATTAATTCATGGATGTGGTAAAAGTTATCTTTGGTAGTAGTGCATTGATAGACTTGGTATGATTATGACAAGGATTATTCGGTATAATCATGGCCAAGTAATTGAAAACACGAATATCCTCGCTTGGATGGTGATTGGATAATTTATTAAGTCGAGGATATCTGATAAAAATTGATGAAAACCTTTAAAATTATTGGTTTCTGATTGTATATCTTTGGCACCAGTAGTGCAAAAATGAATTGTTAATGAATATCTTTGGGGGATTGCGAAGATGAATTTAATATTTTTAACGATAAAGGTATTCAAGGTATCCTCACCTCTTTATCATATCAGTCGTACCCCTAATTTCGAGGTGAAATTTCATAAGAAGGGAGGTTGTAAGACACCAACTTTTTATAAATAAAGATGAATTTTCTATAAATATTATTTTTTGAATATTATGGAATAAAGTTGATATAATGTTATAGTTGTGGGTAATATTTATAAATTTTGTAAAGTAAGCAAGTTTGTTATAAAATAGTCGTTTGGTGGGGAATATTCTTTTTGTGGGGAATATTAAATGACGACTACTCAATCATTGGTGGACCCCTAGCGAAAGTATTGTCAGTAGTTAGAAAACGACAAAATTATTTTTCTATAAAAATAACTACAGAGGTGTTAAAAATCAAAACCTTTGAACTACCCTAGTAAAAGTACAAGAATAATACGTAGTTGTATAAGTAGCACACGATATTGATTATTGATGCTTACGTGAGAAGTCACTCAAATTTATGCTTTCAATTATTACTCATGATGAATTGCTACATCATATCTCTTATATTATTGATTCAATTATTGTCACAAAGATCATCTATATAATATGTTATAGTATTAAATTATTAATTGAGACGACAAGTTATAAATGATTAATAATTATTTGAAAGATTAAATATGTGTTGATTAAAAATAAAATGATTTGTGGAAATATTTATTCAATCCTCGATGTATATAAAGAGTCTCATATGAGACGTTTGTGGTAAGTTTGATTATTTTATGGGGGCCCGTATGTCATCATCTAAGAGTCCCTTCATCAATAGTAATTATCTTTGTGAATAGTAATTACCCTTGTGAATAGTAATTACCTTATTAATCAATAGTATTTACCTTCGCCAATAGTATTTGCAACCGCAAATAAATAGTAGTTGTCCTTCAATATTACCAAGAGTTAATCGCCTCTTCTGTTCCAAGGGTTAATTACCCCTTCAGAATAGTAGTTTCTCTTGATATTACCAAGAGTCATTTTGACCCTTCGTTAAGACCAAGAGCCACCCTCGGTTTTTCTATAAATGAAAGCTCATTCCTTCATTATTTCTTACGAATTCAATTGAAACTCTCTAGAGAGAAACTATAGAGAGAAAGAAGAAAAGTATTTTGCTACTTCACTTTTCCAATATTCACTTCTTCTTAGGTAAGGGATATTATTTGTTGTACCCATAGGGGTGTTATTCTTTCTTATTCACACGAAGAGAACTTACATTATTCCATTCTTTATTATTCTAGGTTGGAATAACTCAGTATCTGTGGCATACCCTATACATAACTTTCTTCATGGCGTACCACATACTTGGTGAAATCCTTATGTTATTCCATTCTTATTTATTCTCATTGGAATAACTTTCGTATCGCTAAGTTTACCTATACTTGGTGACATTCTTCTATTATTCATCTTTATTATTCATTTGGAACATCACATACGTGTTTTTCAATTAGGACTGGTTTAAATCTTTATTATTCTGTTAGAACATCCCGTCGTGTGTTTTACACCGGACTGGTTCCGTCTTTATCATTACTGTTGAATATCCTATCCGTGTGTTTTACACCGGATCGATTCCATCTTTATTATTATGTTGGAACATCCCGCTTGGTGTGAATTTCACCGACTGGTTCCGTTATTATTATTCTGTTGGAATAACTTCGTCATGCGAAACAATATGCATGCATGGTGATTTCCTTTGTTATTCCATTCTTTATTATACCCAGTTGGTTAAAACTTTGACTTCTATACTCCATGAAATTAGTAGAATATTCTTGATATTTGCGTTTCATCCAAAGATCTTTTCATGGAAATATTCTTCCGATCATTCTTGAATTTTACTTTACAAAGCGAGATCGTGTTGACAATTTGGACGTTATAGTTTCTGAATAAATTAATTCGTGAACTTGTTTTAGTGAATTATTATGTCATTGTCATCATCCTCATGTTATATTATGTTATCTTTTGAACTGCGTGATAGATGAACTTAGTATGATTATGATGAGAGATCATTCGGTATAATCATGGCTCGATATAAATGATGTGACAAAAGTCCTCGGTGGCTGTCTGTAATGCACGATGATGGATAGTTTTTGGTATGATTATGACTGGGGTGATTCGGTATAGTCGTGACCATTGATAATTTGATGAAAATCCTTAAGCAAGTATACGAGGGGATGATTAGATATTTGGTTTATTCATTAAACTGAGTCTTAGTGATAAAATTGATGAAAACCTTTTAAAACCTAAAAGATAGTAGATGTGAGACCCCAGATTTTATTAATAAAGATTTAAATTTTGTCAAAATAATTTTTAATATTATGGTGTGAATTTGAGATAATATTATAGTTGTAGGGTAGTATTTATAAATTTTGCAAAGTATGCAGTGGTTATATTATATTCGATTGGTCGGGGAATATTAGGTTTAGCAGGAATATTAAATAACTATTTCAATCATTGGTGGACCCACAATGTAATTATTATCGGATTGAGAAAACGACAAAATATTTTATATGAAATAACTACGGAAGTTTTACCTCATTGAGCATTGTTGAACTACTTGGTAGTAAAAAATGCGATGTCGTGTGGTCAGACAAGTAATGCACGGTATTGATTATTGATGCTTATGTGAGAAGTCACTCGGTTTGATTCCATTATTGTCGATTAATAATATGAATTATTATAGCGATAATGACGTTTTGTTTTATTCGTATTATTAACGTAATAAAAGCGAAACATCTTTTATATAAAATAGAATACTTTATTAAAGTTATTCTATAAATAGAATATATTATATTTTATTATGCATAGTGTTAGCGTAGTGTTTTGCATAGCATGTTTGCATAGTAAAATGTTTTATATAAATAGAATATATTATATTTTATTTAAAAGATTTTTCTTTAAATATGGACCGTCGATTAAAGTAAATCAATCTGGACCGTTCATGGATTAATTCTTATGCATTCCATTTTCCTATAAATAAGCTCATTCCTTCATTATTTTCTTACTTAATTCATTGAAACTCTCAGAGAGAGAAATTATAGAGAGAGTTTATAGAGAGAAAGTTATATAAAGAAGAAGAGTATTCCTGCTACTTCACTACTTACTATATTCGGTTTTTTTTACGGTAAGGGTGTTATTCTTCTTGAAGAGAACTTACATTATTCCATTCATTATCATTCTGTTGGAATAACCCTCGTAAAAGTGGCATACCTTATACATAACCTCGTGATCATGCCAGCATACCCTATACTTGGTGAAATCCTTATGTTATTCCATTGCTTATTATTACATTGGAATAACTCAGTATCTGTGATTTACCTATACTTGGTGACATTCTTCTATTATTACATTGGAACATCACATTCGTGTGTTTTACACAGGACCGGTTCCGCTTTTTATTATTCTGTTGGAACATCTTATGCGTGTGTTTTTACACGGGACTGGTTAAAATCTTTATCATTCTGTTGGAATATCCTATCTCATGTGTTTTACAGGATCCGGTTCCATCTTTATTATTCTCGTTGGAACATCCTGCTTGCGTAATTTCACATTCGATTCCGTTCCGTTATTATTATTTCTCATTGAATAACTTTTTACATCAGATATCACGCACGTGATGATTTCTTTTGTTATTCCATTCTTTATTATACCCGAGTTGGTTAAAACTTTGACTTCTATACTCCATGAAATTAGTAGAATATCCTTGATATTTGCGTTTCATCCAAAGATCTTTTCATGGAAATATTCTTACGATCATTATTGAATTTTACTTCTATGTAAAGCGAAGATCATGTTGACAATTTGGGACGTTAATAATTCATGGATTAAATAATTCTTGAACTTGTTTTATTGAATTACTATGTCATTGTCATCATCCTCATGTTATATTATGTTATCTTTGGCTTACGTGCATAGATGAACTTAGTATGATTATGACCGAGGATCATTCGGTATAATCATGACTTGATATAAATGATGTGACAAAAGTCCTCGGTGGCACTGTAATGCGATGATGGATAGTTTTGGTATGATTATGACGAGAGGTGATTCGGTATAGTCATGACCATTGATAATTTGATGAAAATCCTTGGCGCAAGTGAATGCAGGGATGATTAGATGTGGTGGTTTATTATTAAGCTAAGTCTCGGTGATAAAAATTGATGAAAACCTTTTAAAACCTAAAAGATAGTAGACTTTATTCTACTCACTGACTCTTTTAATGGATTGCTTATTCACCGCAGATTAAACGCTGGTTGTCTATTGTATTTTATCGGTTTAACACTATTGAAGGCTAATGATAATTTATTCTCGCATTATCTTAGTCATAATATTTCTTCTTGGGCTAGTTGAGCTCACCTTTTCTTTCCCTTTTCTCTTGAAATGAGAACATAGCCGATTTTAGCCAGTGGGGGAAGTAATGGTCCGGAGGATAGCATTAGTAGTCCTCACTATTACGTGAAATAGTGTGATAATAGTTGTAATGAGGACTAATGAAAACACGATTATCTTTGGTAGTAGTGCATGGATAATTTGTGGTCGTGATACTAATGAAAACACGATTATCTTTAGTAGTAGTGCATGGATAATTTGTGGTCGTGATACTAATGAATACACGATTATCTTTGGTAGTAGTCATGGATAATTTGTGGTCGTGATACTAATGAATACACGATTATCTTTCGTAGTAGTGCGTGGATAATTCGTGGTCGTGAATCTTAATGAATATCCTTGGCATGTAGTGCGGGGATGATTCGATGATATGGATTAATTATTGAAATTTGAGTCTCAAGAATGAAATATTAATTCATGGATGTGGTAAAAGTTATCTTTGGTCAGTAGTAGTGCATTGATAGACTTCAGTATGATTATGACCAAGGATTATTCGGTATAATCATTTAATAGTAATTGAAAACACGTAATATCCTTGGCCGTTAGTGATTAGATGTGGTGGTTTATTTTATTGTCGAGTCTCAATGATAAAATTGATGAAAACCTTTAAAACCTAAAAGATAGTAGACTTTATTTTCTACTTGACTCTTTTAATGGATTAAATATTTCACCGCAGCTTAAACTGGTTGTCTATTGTATTTTATCAGTTTAACATTGTTGAAGACTATTGATAATTTATTCTGCATTATCTTAGTTATAATATTTCTTTCTGGGCTAGTTGAGCTCACCCTTTCTTTCACTGTTCTCTTTAGGAAATGAGAATATAGCTGGGACGAGTCGGGGAACGGAATAATGGTCTAGAGGATAGCATTAGTAGTCCTCACTATTCTGTGAAATAGTGTGATAATAATTGTAATGAGGACTCTTTTTGAGTGTGTATAATATCTAGTAGACAATATTTGTATTCAAACTCACAGTTTATGTCGTATTGTACACGACAGTTATATTAGTAAGTTGTATTTAAATTCTGTACCATGTAAGTGGCGACCAAGATGGGTGACGTATACCTAATTTTGGGGGTGTCACATAAGATGTATAGCTCACATTATTAATTTTGTTGTGAATGATGGGTTGAAGTTGATTGAGAAATCTGTTGAGAATGTTAGGCGTGCAGTGAAGTATGCAAAACAGTCCCCAGATAAGCTCAAGTCATTTAAGGACTGTATTGAGTATTGTGGTCTTGAAGACAAGAAAGGCTTAAGTCTAGATTGTCCAACTAGATGGAACTCTACTTACTTGATGTTAAGTTCGGCCTTAAAGTACAAAGAAGTTTTTGATCGATTTGGATTTAAAGATCGTGGCTTTGTAAAAGAGATGGGGGGCCAAGATATTCCAACGGACTCGGATTGGAATAGGGCTAAATTGTTTGTGAGATTCTTAGAACATTATTATAATCTCACTGTGCGTATTTCAGGCTCATCTTATGTCACATCAAATAATTCATTTCATGAAATAAGTGAAACTTATATTATGTTGAGTGAGTGGGAAAGAAGCAATGATAGAGAATTGAAACAAATGGTCAAGGCAATGAAAAGAAAATATGATAAGTATTGGGGAAACACAAAGATGAATATGTTGTTGTATATTCCCGCTGTGCTTGATCCTCGGTCTAAATTGAGTTTTGTTCAATTTGGTTTAAACGAAATGTATGGAGATGATGAAATTGAAGTTGACGATCCATTGGAGGGTATGGGAGTAGATCTTCATTTTGATATTGATAATGAAGATAGGGATTTAGAATATCAAGCAAGTAATAGGGCCACGGGAATAGAGATTGCCGATGGTGTGAAGAAAGCAATGGAAGATTTGTTTAATGAGTACAAAAAAAAGTATTCAACACAAGAAAGTGGGCCAAGTGGCACATCAAGTTTAAGTAACTTGTCATCCCAAGGTTCTAATTCACTAGAATCCCAAAATACAAATAGACTTATGGATAAGTTCAAAAAGCGTCGGACCGGAGTGATACTTGGAAAAAAATCAGAGTTGGACAAATATTTAAGTGAAGATGTGGAAGAAGCCGATGAGTCTTTCGATATTTTGGTGTGGTGGAAAGCTAATAGTGCAAGATTCCCTATCCTTGCACGTATTGCCCGTGATGTGTTGGCTATTCCCATTTCTAATGTTGCTTCGGAATCCGCATTTAGCACAGGGGGGGGCATTCTTGATTCATTTAGGAGTTCATTGTCGCCTCATATGGTGGAAGTTATCATATGTGCTCAAGATTGGATTAAAAAGAAGAATTGCATTGATGTGGAGGAAGATAATGACTTTGCCGACAAACTTGAGTGTGGTAATAATTATTGTTTATGTTTATTTTATTGAACTAATAAAACAATTTATAAAAATAATATGTTTAATTATTTTTTCATTTTTCAAACAATTTCAAGTTGAGCCTCACTACTTAATGATGCCAATGTTTCCACGAGGACCACGACTCAACTTAATTAATGAGGTAAATTAGTCTTTTGAATCATTATTGCAACATAATCTTATTATGACTGAAATTATTATGGTTTATTTGAAGTTGACTGGAATGCCCTTTCTCCACTATATTTCCTTTTGCTCTCTATGTTTTGATCTCATGACTTTTAGGTTTATTGGTGTTGTCTAGCAGTCCATTGTAAATTTATAATTTAAGGATATTTTGCCAATCTATGCAATAGCAGTCAGTCCATTGTAATTTATGGTTTCTTTGAAGTTGACTGAAATGCTTTCTTTTATTTATATTCGACAATGAGGCTGTCGTAATAAAGAAGAAATGGTATCAAACAAATGGTATATCTTTGACTCATTGAGAAAGCTGTAATATAAAATCATTGTGCAATACAAAGAATAGCGATCAAGGTGACACCTTCACCTTCAAGCATTTAATTTTGGCAAGAAGAAGAAATTTGCAATTTTCAAGCTCTTCTAGTCTCATATGTCCATGAACTGGTGTTAATGGTGTTAATTTATATCTCATCAGCAGCTTCAGCATTATGTTTATGGTGTTAATTTATGTTTATGAACTGTGTTGTTGTTTACGGATTATGTTAATGGATTGTAGGAACTGTTTATGGATTATGTTTATGGATTGTAGGAACTGAACTGAACTGTTTATGGACTATGATTAAATTTGATTATTTGTTCGGATAGCTAAAACAGGCCATTTTCGGGTATCGGTTATAACCGAATTGCTTGTTTGGTTCGGTTAATAACCAAATGCTCACCCCTAAACCTGTCTATGCGAAGTTCCGCATACATGGTAAAATTCTTCTGTTATTCCATTCTTTATTATTCTGTTAGAACATCCTGTCTGTGCATTTACGCATGACCTGGTTCCATTATTTATTATTCTGTTGGAACATCCTGTCGGTGCAAATTTCGTCTGACCTAGTTCCGTTATTTATTATTCTGTTGGAATATCATGTCTGTGCGTTTACGCATGACCTAGTTCCGTTATTTATTATTCTGTTAGAATAACGTCATGCATGCGATTCATCGCATGCGTGGTGATTTTTTTGTTATTCCATTCTTTATTATACTCGGTTGGTTAAAGTTTTGACTTCTCATACTCCATGAAATTAGTGGAATATACTTGATATTTCAAGGCTTCATCCAAAGATCTTTTCATGAAAATATTCTTACGAGCATTCTTGAATTTTTACTCACAAAAAAGTATCATGTTAACAATTTGGACGTTATTAGTTCTCGGATAAATTAATTCTTGAACTTGTTTTATTGAATTCTTATATCATTGTCATCATCCTCATGTTTATTTTATGTTGAAAGTCATCTACATGGCAGAGTAGTGCGTAGATGGACTTGGTATGATTATGACGGGGATTAATCGGTATAATCATTAACCGTAATGTTACAAATGATGTGGTAAAAGTTCTCATTGGTCTGTGTAGTGCATTGATGGGACGATTTTTGGCATAATCATGATTATTGATGAATACACAAATATCCTTGGCCGTAGTTCATAATTGGATAATTTGTGGTTGTGATCTTAATGAATATCATTGGTCAGTAGTGCGGGGATGATGTGGATTATTTATTAAGCTAAGTCCCTGCAATAAAAGTGATGAAAAACCTTTTAAATCATAAAAGATAGTAGATTTTATTCTCTACTTGACTCTTTTAATAGATTGTTTGTTCCGCTGCAGTTAAATTTGGTGTTTGTTATATTGTATCAGTTTAACACTGTTGAAGACTAACGATAATTTATTCTGTATTATTTTAGTCATAATATTTCTTACTGGGCTAGTTGAGCTCACCCTTTTACTTTCATTGTTCTCTTCAGGAAATGAGAACGTAGCAGGGACTAGTCGGGGAACGGAGTGACGGTGCAGATAATAGCATTAGTAGTCCTTACTATTCTGTTAAATAGTGTGATAATAAATGTAATGAAGACTCAATTGAGTGTGGATATTGTCTAGATGACAATATTTGTATTAAAACTCACAGCATATGTTTTGTCGTATTTTGCACGATTGTTGTATAATTAAGTTGTATTTGAATTTTGTATCATGTATTTGACGACTCAAGATGGGTGATGTATACCTATTTTGGGGGCGTCACAGTAAATCATATTTAAGCCTTCTTAAAATAACGAATCAAAATTGATGCTAATCCAGTTTGGTTTAACGAATCTTTTATGAATTTTGGTTTTAACTTGTAAGGATTCCAAGATACTCCAGGGCCGAAGTGATGCCAATCCAGTTTGTTTCAAAGGCCGTTGTCCAAAGCACTCAGATGGGCTACGGACGGGATGATGCTATTTGGGCGGATTGGAGGTCTATTTTCTGTTTGATAGAAAAATGAATAAAAAATTATAACTAGTGGAGTAATAAATACTATAAATTATTTTATTTTATCTAAAATAAAAGTAGTACACATAATAAAGAAAAAAACATTATTTTATTGCGTAAAGGTCCAAAAATGACTGACATTTACTCCGATATCCCACTTATACTCTGAAATTTTTTTTTTCAAAAGTGCCCTTTAATATTATAAATTTAAGGTCAATTGTGTCCCTCCCGTTAACCGACATGACACCTTGATAAACGAAACTGACACCTCATCTAATTTAATTTTACTAACAAGGCTGAAAAGAAAAATTTAACTTCTAATCAAAACACACAGTAAACAATTACACTAACACTACTATAAATTAATTATTTTTATGAGTTTGTTTAATATGCAGTGTAATTGTTTGAATTTTAATTAGATCATGTGAAAAAATATATAAAAGAAAACTTTATTTGTTATCATTAAAAAAAAATTGGCTTTCGGAGTAAAAAAAAAATAGTGGCATTAGAAGAGAGCAGAGATGAGTTTGTGAAATGGGTTTTTATTGTCGATTTGAAGGATCATCAAATATATATATTATATATGAAAAAGGATCTTTAGGCATCAAATTAATTAATACTTTCATATGCTTCACGAATAAATACATCAAATTTGAAAAAAGAGTTTTGTGTGTATACAAAATACATACATCAGATCTAAAGTTTTCTCTCTTATAATTTGTTATGTGAATTTCTTTGAAAAAGGAATTGTGTGTATATACATACATAAGTTCTAAAACTTTCGTTCGTGATATGTTATTTGAATCTAAAGCTTTCTCTCTTATAATAAATATTTTAGAACAATTAAAATAACAATTTTTTTTGAAGATTTAGGTGTCAGTTCTGTTTGTCAAGGTAGTATGTTTGTTAATGATAGGAGTATGATTGATTTTAAATTTGTAATGTTAAAAATACTTTTTTAAAAAAAAAATCAAAATATAAGTGGGACATCGAAGTAAATCTTAGGAACATTTTTAGAACTTTTCCGTTATTTTATTTTACTATTATATTTGCTTAGGCTACCAGAAAAATGCAAATGCGGTTATTATTAGGTAGTTGAAGTTTGTGCAGAGAAAATAAATAAATATTGTTGGCATTCATCATTCATATCAGCATTGCCATCCAATTTAATGCCCCGCCCAAAATATGTGGGTCCTACCTTGATGTTGTCAAAAGCATCAAAATCTTTCACAGGTACTCTCACCAGTACTTTTTAATTGATGTTTTAGGGAAAAATACAAATATTAAAAAATATAATTAATATTTTTTTAATTAATTAAAATAAGTATTCCTTCCGTCTCTAATTATTTGACGTTTTAGAGGTGGGCACAAAAATTAAGATAATAATTGTAAAACATTAAATATAATACTCAATTGTCTATAATACCCTTAAATTTTTTGTTGGGATAAGAAGAGTTTTGTTGGGATAAAGAGAGAGAGAGTTTAATGAGGGGTAATTTTGGAAAAAATGTCATTAATTCTCTTAAATTTGACTAAACGTCAAATAATCAGAAACAAATAAAAAACTCTAAAACGTCAAATAATTAGTGACGGAGGGAGTATAAGATTTCAATATTACTCTTTAAAATTTATTGTGAAAATTGAAAAGAAAAAAATTACTAATATTTAATGTTGAAATAATATACTAAATTAGGTTATAAATACTTACTTAAAATTAACAAATGACAAATAAAAAAATTACTCTATTAAATGACAAATAAAAAAAACAAAGGGAGTATCTCTTAATTAATTTCCTTTATTTAATATGCTTGGAAGTCGAGCTTAGCAACATATTCGTCCTAACATTGTGATATATAGAATTATACTGATAAAAAAAAATTATATAAGTGAAATTATCAAATTTGCAAGAATATTTTAAAACCTTTTTCTGAAAATCCTTTAGTAGGATGTATTCAATAATGACTTTTAAATATATTTTTTAAGTAATAGACTTTTGTAGAGTTTATGGATTTTAATGACTTAAATATTTTTTAAATTACTTTTACACTCTGTTTCTGAGTTTTGAACAGAAAAGAAAAGAATAGAAAACTTGAAGTTTTCCTTTGTGTTGTTTATGAATTTTTAATAGAAAAGAATAGTAATTTTAAAATTGAGGACATGAGTTATAATTTAAAATTTATTATATTAAAAATTGAGGATAATATGAGAATTATAAAAATATTACTTATTCCAATTTCTTTTCCGTCCAAATCAGGTAATTTTGGACGAAAAACTTTGGCATGAAAAGTGACCAAATTTTCTATCCATTTCTTTTCTTTTTCGTTTATTAAAAAACTCATAAACATAAGAATTGGAAAGAAAACTTAAATTTTTCGTCCATTTCTTTTCTTTTCTGCCCATTTTAAAACTCAGAAACAGAGCGTTAAAGACTCCATAAAACAAGTGACAAAATTTTATAGATTTTTTATCAAGATTTTGATAGACAAATGTATATTTCTAATATAACTTGCAGCTTATATTAATTGTTAAAACGTTTAACAAATATCTTATATTCTAGATGAAATGATTACAATATTAAATAATATTAAAATATTTTGATTATGTAACATGTGACACCCCCAAAATAGGTCTAATCCATCCAACTTATTCTGAATCGCCAAATACATGGTACAAAAAATAACTACAACTTTATTACTACAATTGTCGTGCAAAATACAACAACACATATACTGTGAGTTTTAATACCAACTGTGACTCATGTCCCAACTATGGACAAAGACACCTCGCGTTGATACCTTACATAAAGGTACAATCTAGAATCGCTTTTAGAAATTAAAATCTTTGGGAAGTGCTCGAGGAAACCTTCGTACATGGGAGGCCATGAATCTAAGTTATGATAGATATCATATGTCCAGAGAATTATCCTTGGTTGATCCAATAGACCCCAAAAGAAAAGCGAGAAGATTACTATCATGTTCCTTCCAATGGTGAGTCTTCTCGACATATAACTATCTCCACCATTTGCGATTGAACATTATGTTTCAAACCAACTCCAAGATCATATAGGTAGTGCTTCAGTAAATATACTCGGCAAGTGGATGTGCATAACCCTTTCTTATGATAACACGAGATCGTATGTCATTAGACATCTTGTATGATAGTGGCAAAACACCCTTCCAAAGTTGGGTTCACCTCACCCTATTGTTGTTCACCAAAATCAATTATTAAGTGACGATAATATACGACACACACATCTTAGGTCCTCAATACAATTATATATCATATAAATGCCGATTTTATAATGTGTTGAGAAACTTTGATAGTCTCGGACCACCACATTATTCCCCTGTTATCCCCGCTCGACCCAGCTACACTTTTATTACATGAAAAGAATTGTGAAGCAAAAGGGGTGAGCACAACTAGTCCATTAAAGAATATCATAACTAAAGATAATTAAATTATCAATAGCCTTCATCAGTAATAAATCAGAGATTTAGAACATATGGTAGATGATAAAACTTTTCAACCATAGTTGCGGTGAACGAAGCAATCCATTAGAAGAGTCAAATAGACCATAAAGTCTATTATCTTCTATGTTAAAAGTTCACCAACAATGCTTTAACCTCGTAACATTAATCAATGAGATCCTGTTCACATACCGTATGAATAACTTCATAATCATAATTGTAGTTCTAATTTTCTCTTCTCATCCAAGACGAAGATATTTTTCATCACATGTCTTTACCTGAAACATCAAAGATCATGGTTATACCAAATCACAATTCATGTTCATAATCATACTAATAAGTTATTCTTTGCATTACGGGCCAAAGATAGTCATCAACAGTTCATTTTTGCACTACAGGTCAAAGATATTCATCAACAGGTCATCTTTGCACTACAGGCCAAAGATATTCAACAATAGGTCATCTTTGCACTACATGCCAAAGATATTCAACAACAGGTTATTTTTGCACTACGGGCCAAAGATATTTATCAACAATTCATATTTGCACTACATGCCAAAGATATTCAACAACATGTTATATTTGAACTACGGGCCAAAGATATTCATATCTCAAAGAAATATATAATCATTTCAGAATTTATATAAACAATAATTATAACCATGTTGATCAATTCACCTTTGCACTTAAGCTAAAAATATTCAATTATAAATTCAATGGTCATGATCATACCAGTCAACAATTCATCTTTCAGACTCATGGCCAAAAGAACCCATAGTCACGATCATACCAATAATCTACCCATCTTTACACTCAAATCAAAGAGAAATTTCTTCACCAAGGTTATAAAAATGTTATATATGATAATAAAAATAATATGATCAATAACTACATTTAATTTCAAGAGTAAGATTCATAAATCAATGATTTCATAACACCTTAATCCAAATGTTATAAATCACTTAATAGTCTCATAATCTAATATTATTAATATTACCACAATATCTTAATCATTTCTTAAACTTATAAATAATTTATTTTAATTGTTTACACTTTACTAATTAATGCATTTAATCATCCTAAAATGCCAAACTCATAAGATTTCATCACCAAAAACCAAAACCCTCATCAAAAGTCTGCATATACCTTATATAGGATTCTCAAGCCATAAAATCCTATTTTATAATTTTGTTACTTTACATAACATATTTAATTCATTTACTCATAACTAGTCTATTTTTATGAAAAATACCAAATCAGTACAAACAAATTTTCTTTTTTGGGATTTAGCATAATATAGTCCCATATTGAACATTTATTTTTCTCGGAATTTTTAAAATTCATTTACTATTTTTCATATGGCCAAAACTGTCGAATATTTAGACATTTATCATAAATTGTACTTTTATCCAAAAATTCTAAAATTTACAGGGTATACTGATATTATATAGATGTACTCCCAATAAAAATTTTATCAATTTTGGAGTTAACCATAAGGAGTTATAAGGGTTTACTTTTAAAATAGTCTTTTCTCATAAAATTCATAACTCTTAATCTATACATCCAAAAATCGCCATTTTTGGACACAATCATGAAAACTCATCAAATTATCATTTTAAATTTTTCCAGAATTTTTGAAGGTCAGAAAAATTACGAAACTGAAAAACATAATAACCCTTGAAATTCCTTACCTCAAAAGAGCAGTACTTCTGACTGGAATATCGGATGTAAAATCGAAGAAAACATCCACTGAATAGCAACTCTCCAAGTATCTAAATACTCACAAAAATACACTCGACAATATAGAGAGAAAGAAAACTTGTTTCTGGTGTGATTTTCAATTCTAATTTAAGCGTCTATTTATAGGAAAATGCTAGAACGCCAAAGGAGACTAAATAATAAAATAATATTATTATCTTTTCTTTTTCTCTACGCATCCTCCACCAACCAAGCCAGCCATCAAGCATACCAAATCTGAAATTTCTTGGCAGCCCACACATTTAAAAAAAAAGTGGGTCCCACCCATAAATTTAATAAAAATATTTTAATTTCTGAAACTTCAATAATTCATAGAAAATAGCCTGTATATCAAAAAAATACGAATTTTATGTCCATTCCGCATGAAATCGAATTCTCTACAACTTTGTAGCTTTGAGTTTTTCCAAATTCCAAACAAAAATATCCGAAATTCACAAACGGACGATTTTTAACACCGTTTCAACACCTTTTAAAATTCATAACAAATCATGCGTTAATTTTCAACGGTTCAAAATTTGTGGACATATACTCAACTCATATATGTATAACATATCCAAAAATCACAACGATCCAACGGTTGGATTAAAATTACAACTCACGCAATAAAGCTTTAAGAACACTGATTTGAGTTTTTAATACATCCAATCCGATAAAATACTGATAAAATACCTCAATATTAATTCCTTTATTTACAACCACATAAATAAATCCATCATTTATATCCACATCAAATAAATATTTTTTATCATATAAATTAATAATTAATTATTCACAAATAATATTACGTAATCACAATTATGATAACCGAGTGCGGTTCAGGAAGGGGCTTTCAATAAGGATTTCTCCTTCTTTGGCGCCGAATTAGGTGACCAAACCTCTCATTGATGTAACTTTCTAGACATTGCCAATAATGTTGTCTAATAATATTATTCAAATAATATTAATTATTGATCCGATAATGAGAAATCACGCATCGACAATTATTACAACAACAATAATATAAACTATCAACGCAACAATTATTGAATCAATAAATTAAAATATTGAGCGAAGAATTATCAGAATCGTGGACGCCCCAAAATTAGGTATCGTCACCCATCTTGGGTCGCCACTTACATGGTACATAAATTCAAATACAACTTATAAAACATAAGCGTAGGTATACAATACTGACATAAAGCGTGAGTTTGAATACAAATATTGTCTACTAGATATTATACAAACTCAAAAGGAGTTCTCATTACAACTATTATCACACTATTTCACGTAATAGTGAGGGACTACTAATGCTATCCTCCGGACCATTACTCCGCTCCCCGACTCGTCTCAAACCTATGTTCTCATTTCGAAGAATAATAAAGTGAAAGAAAAGGGTGAGCTCAACTAGCCCAAGAAGAAATATTATGACTAAGATAATGCGTAATAAATTATCATTAGCCTTCAACAAAGATGTTAAACCGATAAAATATAATAGACAAACAGGTTTAAGCTGCAATGAATGAGTATGCAATCCATTAAAAGAATCAAGTAGAAAATAAAGTCTACTATCTTTTAGGTTTTAAAGGTTTTCATCAAATTTTATCATTTGAGACTCGACTTAATAAATAAACCACCACATCTAATCATCCCCTGTATTACGGTCAAGGATTTTCATCAAATTATCAATGTTCATGACTATACCGAATCACCCCTGGTCATAATCATACCAAAATTATCCATCATTGCATTTACGGGCCCATCGAGGACTTTTGTCACATCATTTATAGCGAGTCGTGATTATACAAGAATGATCCTCAGTCATAATCATACCAAGTTCATCTATGCACGTAAGACATAGATAACTTTCAACATAACATAACATGAGGATGATGACAATGACATAATAATTCAATAAAACAAGTTCAAGAATTAATTAATCCAAGAACCAATAACGCCCAAGTTGTCAACACGATACTTCTTTGTGAGAGTAAAATTCAAGAATGCTCGGAAGAATATTTCCATGAAAAGATATTGGATGAAACGCAAATATCGAGGATATTCTACTAATTTCATGGAGTATAGAAGTCAAAGTTTTAACCATTTGGGTATAATAAAGAATGGAATAACAAAAGAAATCACCATGCATGCGATGAATCGCATGCATAAAAGTTATTCCAATGTAATAATAAATAACGGAACAGTCGGTGAAATTCACACCGACAGGATGTTCCAACAGAATAATAAAGATGGAACCAGATCCGGTGTAAAACACACAGATAGGATATTCCAACAGAATGATAAAGACGGAACCAGGTCCGGTGTAAAACACACAGACAGGATGTTCCAACAGAATAATAATAAAGACGGAACCAGGTCCGGTGTAAAACACACAGACAGGATGTTCCAACAGAATAATAATAAAGATTTTAACCTGTGTCGGTGTAAAACACATGCATGAGGATGTTCCAATGAGAATAATAGAAGAATGTCACCAAGTATAGGTAATTAACATGATATCAAAAGTTATTCCAATGTAATAATAAGAAATGGAATAACAACAGTTTCTCTTCATGAATAAGAAAGAATAACACCCACTTACAATACACAACAAATAATATCCCTTACAGTAAAAGACACTAATGGATATCAAAGTAGTGAAATACAGAATACTCTTTCTTCTTTCTCTCTATAGTTTTCTCTCAGAGTTTGGTGAATTCGTAAGAAAATAATGAAGGAACGAGCTTCTATTTATAGGAAAATAGAATGCGTGGTAATTAATCCATGAAGCGGTCAGTATTGATTTACTTTAATCGACGGTCCATATTTAAAGCAAAATCTTTTAAATAAAATATAATATATTCTATTTATTTAAAAATATTTTACTACAAACACTATGCAATACTACGCAAAAACACTACGATAATAAAATATAATATATTTTATTTATGTAATAACTTTAATAAAGTATTACATTTTATATAAAAGATGTTTACGTTTTATTACGTTAATAATACTTAATAAAACAAAACGTCACTATCATTATAATAATTCATATTATTAATCGATGATAATGGAATCAAACCGGTGTCGATTTCTCACATAAAGATCGATAATCAATACTGGTGTCTTCTATACAACACACATATACATCGTACTTTTACTATCGAGTAGTTCAACAAGATCAACCAGTAAAACTTCCGCCGTTATTTCAATAAAATATTTTTGTCGTTTTCTCAATCCGACAATAATTACATTATGAGGTCCACCAATGATTGAGTAGTTGTCACGAATATTCCCCGCTAAACCTAATATTCCCCACCAATCGAATATAATATAACCACTGTGATACTTTTGCAAAATTTATAAATACTACCCACAACTATAATATTATCTTAAATTCACACCATAATATTAAAAATTATTTCGACAAAATTTAAATCTTTATTGATAAAATCTGGGGTCTCACAAAGAATAATTATTGAGTAGTGTCTTCTTACGTAAGAATCAATAATTCGGAAATATCATGCAATACTGGTTCTATCATGCGACCACATATATTCTTGTATTTTAACCACCGGGTATTCCAATAGTGTTACTGTGAATAACTACGCCAAGTTATTTATAAAAACTCAAACTTGTCGTTTTCTTCATCCCGACAGTTATTACATTATGTGGCCCTAAAATAATTCAATTCTTGTCATGCATTACGAATATTCCCAAACAACAAAAAATATTCCACCACCAAACGAATATTTTAAATGTAAATGAATATTTTATAACCACTCATGTATTTTGAAAATTTTCATATATCACCCTTTAACTTTAATTTTTATCAATTTAACCGCTTTCTTTGAATAACAATTATAATAAAAATTAAATACTTTTATTTCATAAAATTGAGTCTTACATAACAATCTAATTTAAAATAAAAGGTATTGTTGAAGTTGAATTATTAGATGTCATTTTCTATTAATAGTAATATAAAATAACAATTTCGATTTTAAAATTGTTCATTGTTGTTTCTTTATCAAGTAATTATTACTAAACAAATAATTTATAATTTTAACAAATAACAAAATTAACAAATTTATTACTTTTAAAAATAAATATAAAACAAAATATATCTTCAATAATTACAAATATAATAAATGAGATTTTTTATGGGAGAGAAATAAATATAAAATAATATTAAAATATTTGTTATCTCCATTTATATCATTCATTCTATTTGAAACCCTTAACGTTACTCCCTTTTTAATCCCTCCTTTTTATCTCTCCTCACTTACTATAATAACTCTCTTTCTTTTTGTGATTTTTATTTTGAGATGATTGAGGTAGAGAGAGAAAGTGATATATATATATATATATATATATATATATATATATATATATATCATTGCTAAGTTTATTTAAAGGATGGCGGATGAGTAAGATAAGTGTATGTACTTGATCCTTGCTATATATATATATATTATTTTATTTTCTCTTTTTCTTTTTCATTTGTTCATCTTTCTCCTTTCTCAAATATTTAGAAGTCTTTGAAAGTCTTTAAAAATGAGGTCAGACTTTGGATATAAGTATATTTTCTTCTAAAGCATGTCAAATTCTACCATTTGATAAAAATTTAAAAAATTTATAACTTTTTGAATACAAAAATATTTTTATAGATTTTATAAAAGTGTAATTCAATACTACTTAACTTTTAAAGATATTATAAAAGTTATAATTGAATATCAATAAATTTTTATAAATTGTCTTGATTAAATATAACAAATTTTTAAATTTTTTAAAAATATTTAAAAATCTTAGTTGAATACACCTTGTTAGTGTAAAAGTCAAATTAAGACTCAAATTGAAATTATGAAAAATCTGTAGCTTCGACTGTTGTCACCGTCACTATAGGATTTTCATTTTTCATTTATCCCTCCCAAAATTGAACACCTTTTCTCTCTCTCTCTCTCTCTCCCCTAAAATCTATCTATTGTGCGTGTGTGTTCTTTCTCGTGTAGAGAGACAATAAGGTAATTTGTCCTTTCTGGGTTCATCTTCATCTGGTCATCTGGGTATCACGAGAAGTTCACTGCATTCCCTTCTCCATTTATCTCCTTTTATGTTTATACGTATACTATATTAATATTACTACTAGCCATAATTACAATCTACATTTGATCTCAACCCGTTTTGCTTTAGTTCGTCTTGATTTTGCCTAAAACCCAATTAAACCCGTGATTGTGGTTAAAAATCAGTCGACTTTTCGTGCTTGGCAGTTAGTTTTTTTTATTATTATCGATTGAGTGATCGAGAAGTTGCAGAGCCGAGCCTAGTACAAAAGAAGAGAGTGAAGAGGGAACGTGAGAGATGGCAAGTAAAAACTTGGAAAAGATGGCTTCAATTGATGCTCAGTTGAGGCTATTGGCACCTTCTAAAGTATCTGAAGATGACAAATTGGTGGAGTATGATGCTTTGTTGTTGGATCGATTTCTCGATATTCTTCAGGACTTGCATGGGGAGGATATTCGAGAAACGGTATTGGGTTTTAATTCTTTCATCACTTTTTTAATTATTTATGTTATAAATTTTAATAGTTTTGGCTTTATGATTTGGTTATTTAAATGGAAACCACTTGAGTTTATTGTATTATGATGGATATTTATGTGTTTGAAGGAAGTTTAGTTAGTTTTGAATCATACCCACCCTGCACTGTAGTGAATGTATACATCTTTTCTGGTTTCTTATCCAAGGTGTTGTATCTATATTGTTGATTTTATTTTTGGGATATTGTCAACTAATTTGTTTTTCTTTGCGGATTTGGAGATGTCCGCATTGCAATTACACCAAAAGTGTTTACTTTTTGCTTTTTGATGATTATGCAGTCTTCAGTTAATTTTGATTAGTTCATATAATTTTCTGTTTAGGGGTTTTAGGGACACCACTTTACACTCTCACCAAAAATCCCAATTCAGATTACTGGACTAAGATTTTGTTCTTCAATTAACTTCATAGATGTTAAGTATTCTTATGTTTGTTGCTGGTCTATAAGATAATGACTGTATTTGCCTCAAAAGCAGCTCTTCTTTGTCAATCTAAGGTTATTTTACAGAATATAGAATAAAAAGTAGATTCTAGTAGCAATCAAGTGCATGTGAGCACATGTCACAATTAGTTATTTTGTGGTGGAGGATAAGAAGTATGGTGTAGGATTAACTTTATTTCTTTGCAACTAATCTCTTCCTATAAATTGTTGTAATAGCTTTTACATTGACAAGTATTGAAATATATGAAAATGAGTAGCAGGTGAATCATATACCAATACCTGGTCCAATGGAGGGGTAGCAACATTGATGATGCTACATGGGAAGATGAGGAGTTACTCCAGATTAACTTTCCTGAGTTCAGCCTTGTTTCATGAGGACATGGAAGCTTTTAAGGGGAAGGGAATGTTAAGCTAAGGTTATTTTAGAGAATATAGAATAAAAGTATATTCTAGTAGCAATGAAGTGCATGCGAGCACATGTTACAATTAGTTATTTTGTGGTGAAGGATAGCTTTATTTCTTTGCAAGTAATCTCTTTTTATAAATAGTTGTAATAGCTTTTACATTGGCAAGTATTGAAATATATGAAAATCAGTAGCATTAGCTCTCAACCCTATCTCCCTCCTTCTACCTCCCTCCTACCGTCCACCTACTGAATTCTATCAGTCTCTCTCTCATCTCAATTCTCTCTATCTTATCTCTGTGATTCAAGGTCAGGACCAAGCGTGGCCTGACATTTTCATATTCTAATATTGCATTGTTTTTCTGAAATCTATTCACTTTCCGCTGCTTCATGAATTACCAGCAATAACTAGTAGTTTTTTTTTTTCTTTCTTGAGTTTGTTGCTCATTTTCCGTTGCTTACTGTCAAAACTGAGTCTCCACAAAGCTACAAGCATAAGTGTCCGCTTTTCTGTTATTGCAAGAACACTTTTCCAGAGGAATATGTGGTTTGTTTCTCAACTTTTGCTGAGAAATTAATTGCAACTTATTTTTGTTTTATTGATTGTGGACTAGGTACAAGACTGTTATGAGCTATCTGCTGAGTATGAAAGTATCAATGACCCTCATAAATTGGAGGAGCTTGGGAGAATGCTGACAAGCTTAGATGCTGGGGATTCTATTGTAGTTGCTAAGTGCTTCTCCCACATGCTTAACTTAGCCAACTTGGCTGAAGAGGTTCAGATAGCTTACAGACGAAGGATCAAGTTGAAAAAGGGTGATTTGGCTGATGAGGCCAATGCAACAACTGAATCAGATATCGAAGAGACCTTCAAGAGACTTGTGGGCCAATTGAAGAAGACCCCAGAAGAAGTTTTTGACTCTTTGAAGAACCAGACAGTGGACTTGGTCCTGACAGCACATCCTACACAGTCTGTCCGTAGATCTTTGCTTCAAAAGCATGGAAGGTATGTTCTTCACAGCCCATTTTTAGGCAACAGGATGATTGTTATGTTCCTCTTTCAAGGTTTGTATTCATACTTAGTTCCTTGATATCGTCTCCAGGATTCGGAATTGTTTGGCGCAATTGTATGCTAAAGACATCACTCCTGATGATAAGCAGGAGCTTGATGAGGCTCTTCAGAGAGAGGTGTATTGCATCTGGAGGACAATATACATATTTATAATTTATAACACAACAGATTTATAGTCCATTCTGATAAACAGTCTTAGATCATGAATTACCAACAAAATTTTAGTGCATTCATATATCCTAACTCAATCTTTATTGAACTAAAAAAATCTGGAATCTGTAATGTCTTTTAATCCTCATTAGTGATTTATAGGAGTTCAGCATGAACGCATGATATTCTTTGAAGGGTTGGGTTAAAGAATTGGGTTTTAATGTATATGCAACCTCTTATGAAGTACAAGTTATTTTTTATCTGTGCAACTTTGGATATGTATGTTAATTGAGATGAATATTGCATAATATTACTTAACTTTGCATCTGACACATGTTCAAAGCTGTTCAACAACAGTTGCCGAAAATTTCTAGACTAAATTGATGAGTTCTCATGAGAAAATAAATATGCATCTTTTTCCCTCTCTTGCTCGTTCGCTCTCTCTCTCTCTCTCTCTCTCTCTCTCTCGTATTGAGGTTTAACAGCTTCTGAGAACTACTGATAGTTGGAGCTTGAAGGAGTGTATAGAAAATTTAAGGGGGCATTACTTGTGTTCACCAAATGTCTGTCTATTTTGTACTATATAGATTTTAAGGAGAATTAGTAAAGATGGCTTGTCATGTAGTACTGTTTGCTTTATCTTTCTTCAATGCAGTATAGCGGTATACAATGGGAATTTTAGAAATTCTACCTTTTTTATCTTGTAACCCTTGAACATAACTGGTTTGACAACATTTTTGTACTTTGATAAGTTTTCTATGAATATGTATAAATATAAGAAACAATCTTTGTTTAGAATATCAGTTTTTTTCGCTTCTTTTTTATGACCAACTTCTTTGTTTGCTTGCATGTAGATACAAGCTGCTTTTCAGACTGATGAAATCAGAAGAACTGCGCTAACTCCACAAGATGAGATGAGAGCAGGAATGAGCTACTTCAGGAGAATATTTGGAAGGGAGTGCCTAAATTCTTGCATACTGTGTTGACACTGCTTTAAAGAACATAGGGATAAATGAGCGTGTTCCTTACAATGCGCCTCTTATTCAGTTCTCTTCTTGGATGGGTGGTGATCGTGATGGTATACCCCTCCAACAAGCTATGTCTTCAGGGGCATAGTTTTCTACATATAATTGTTAGTTGCAAATTTTGCATATGTCAAATTTGGAAACACCTATGTGTTATAATATTAGAGAACAATGGAGGAGTGGAAATTAGTTGAAACTTCTTTAGCGAGACTCAAGTATTTGGTGCTATACTAGAACTTTGACATTCTAGCAATCAGTGTTGATATGACACCTACCCTTTATTTACTTTTATCAGTCTTATGCTTCGTTTAGTACGAGGAAGGGGAGAGGTAGCATTTCCATGGGAAGAAACGTCCTCTGTTACTTCCTGCTTCCTACCAATTTAGGGCTATATCATTAGTTTTTTAACTACTATGTTTCTTTATTATTTTAAAAATGGAAAAATAGTATCTTAAGAAACTAAATATTTGGTTTCATGGTGCTGATCTAAGATTAACGTAAACAGAACTTCTTGAACTAGAAATACTTTGCAGCCTTACATGAACAAAATTCACTAGAAGATTAAAAAGAAAGTTGGGTTTTGGGTTTAATATATGCACATCCTTATATAATGAGGCAAACTGTAAGAGCAGAAAAAAATGTTTGCCTCCATTTGGACAACCAGTTACATGACACAACTGCAGTTAGAGCCATGTTCATGTCAAGTAGATTGAAATTGTTAGTCCAAGATCCGATTGTATAGACTACAGGGTAACTAAACATGTCCTCGTATAATTTATGTTTCTTCTTTCAATCATGCGTACAAATCAAAATAATGTCAAAGTTGATTGATCTACCAATAAAGCATGCCTCCAAAATTCTTGTCAGTTGCTAGACTAAGATCCATTGACGTGGACTGCAGGAAACCCAAGGGTGACTCCTGAAGTCACCAGGGACGTCTGTTTATTGGCTAGGATGATGGCTGTCAATATGTACTTTTCCCAGATAGAGGATCTTATGTTTGAGGTAACAAAAGGAGTCTTTTGGTTCTCATTAATGATTATTCATGAAGCATATTACTGCCACAGAATGGAGTTCTCATGCCCATTGTTTCACTTCTCTGTTTCCAAACTACTCTTCACAGTTATCAATGTGGCGGTGCAGTGATGAACTTGGTGCTCGTGCAGATGAACTTCATAGGTCCTCAAAGAGAGATACAAAACACTATATTGGTATGTACATAATGATTCTTGAATTTGTTTTGAACTTCTTTTAGAAAATATGAGTGCTGCTGGAATTTCTTCCCCCCTCCCTCCCTCCCTCCCTCCCTCCCTTGTGTTAGTATTTTACAAGGAGCAATGCTATAGGTTCAAACAGGATTCCAAATATTTTTTTTGCCCCAAATACATCTGTCGTCATTACATTAGCTTTTCAATATTTACATTTATTATATATGGTCCACTCCACCTATGTAATGATAACATGTGTATTTGGTACACAGAAACTGAGATTCCATTTGGGTGCCATAGTATTACTCATTTTTTATGTGATTAGTAATTCTTCATGTGTATCTGGGGGAGTCTGGGTTCCAGATATATTGCTTTCTTGGATCAGAATTGGTCAAGGGGCAAAAAACTCAACACTTTTAATTTATAATGTTTAGGTTTATACACATCAATGTTTATTTTGCAGAGTTCTGGAAACAAATCCCACCAAATGAGCCCTATCGAGTTATTCTTGGTGATGTGAGGGATAAGCTGTATCATACGCGTGAACGTTCTCGACAAATATTATCCAATGGGATCTCTGATATTCCTGAAGAGTCTACTTTCACTAATGTTGAGCAGGTCCATTTGTCTCATAAATACAATGTGTGTGTGTGTGTATGCATCAATATTTGAAGGTATTAATTGTGGACTACCTGTCTGTAGTTTCTGGAGCCTCTTGAGCTATGCTATCGATCACTCTGCTCATGTGGTGATCGGCCAATTGCTGATGGAAGCCTTCTTGATTTCTTACGGCAAGTTTCTACCTTTGGTCTCTCCCTTGTTAGACTTGATATCCGGCAAGAATCAGATAGGCACACGGATGTAATGGATGCTATAACAAAGCACCTGGAGATTGGATCTTACCGAGAATGGTCAGAGGAACGCAGGCAGGAATGGCTCTTATCTGAACTTAGTGGCAAGCGCCCACTGTTTGGTCTCGATCTTCCGAGGACTGAAGAAATAGCTGACGTGTTAGACACCTTTCATGTCATTTCTGAACTCCCATCGGACAACTTTGGTGCCTACATAATTTCAATGGCAACTGCCCCATCTGATGTGCTTGCTGTAGAGCTTCTACAACGGGAATGTCATGTCAAGAGTCCATTAAGGGTTGTGCCTTTATTTGAAAAACTAGCTGATCTTGAGGCTGCCCCTGCTGCTGTGGCTCGTCTATTCTCAATTGATTGGTACCGAAACCGGATCAATGGAAAGCAAGAAGTGATGATTGGGTATTCAGACTCTGGAAAGGATGCTGGCCGTCTCTCTGCAGCTTGGCAGTTATATAAGGCTCAAGAGGAGCTTGTAAAGGTGGCAAAGCAATTTGGGGTAAAGCTTACGATGTTTCATGGACGCGGAGGGACTGTTGGACGTGGTGGGGGCCCGACCCATCTTGCTATACTATCTCAACCACCAGATACGATTCATGGTTCGCTACGTGTGACTGTTCAAGGTGAAGTTATTGAACAATCATTCGGTGAGGAGCATTTGTGTTTCAGAACACTCCAAAGATTCACCGCCGCTACGCTTGAGCACGGAATGCATCCTCCTATATCTCCAAAACCAGAATGGCGTTCACTTTTGGATGAGATGGCAGTCATTGCTACAAAGGAATATCGCTCCATAGTCTTTCAAGAACCTCGATTTGTTGAATACTTCCGCCTTGTAAGTTTTCTTCATATCCTTCTGTCTCTCATCCTTTGGATAATATTGAACTATCATAGCAAAACCTGTTAAATAACTCACTGTCTGAATCCATACAATACTGTTTTTGCTAAATATTTGTTGAATAATATATATATATATATATATATATATATATATATATATATATTAAGTTATTCACTGATGACTAATTTTATTCGTGTCACTAATTATCATTAGTTACCTGTGAAATTAGTGTTACTTTCTGTTTCTAAATTATGCTTGATGTGCTTATTAAAGTCTGTTATTTGCCAACATGAAGCCTATAAAGCATATAAGAAATTTGGTTTACTATTGGATGAACTTATAAATACTCAGGCAACACCAGAGTTGGAGTATGGTCGCATGAACATTGGTAGCCGTCCATCAAAAAGGAAGCCAAGTGGTGGAATAGAATCTCTTCGAGCAATACCTTGGATCTTCGCATGGACCCAAACGAGGTTTCATCTCCCTGTCTGGCTTGGCTTTGGAGCTGCGTTTAAGCATGTCATTGAGAAGGATATAAGAAATCTTCAAATGCTTAAGGAGATGTACAATGAATGGCCTTTCTTTAGAGTGACGATTGATTTGATAGAGATGGTGTTTGCCAAGGGAGACCCAGGAATTGCTGCTTTGTATGATAAGCTCCTAGTTTCAGAAGAATTATGGCCATTCGGAGAGCGATTAAGGGCAGTTTTTGAGGAAACTAAGAGCCTTCTACTCCAGGTAGTTGACAAAAAAATAGAGTAATCCATAAATATGCCTTTCCTTCTTGGAATTGATTCACCAACTTGTTCAATTTGCTTAAAGACTTGATGAACAAGAAGACATTTGGGGTACCCATTTCTATATGGATACCCAAAAAGAAGAACAGGCTAGCGGAAAGTATTTTGTATACATAGTTTTTACCTTGGTTAAGTTTCTACCATGAGCAAACCATTGTTACATATTCATAGCTCTTCTACCTTTTCATTTGAATGAAGCAATTGCAGTTTCTATAAATAGTGAGAAAATCCATGATTTTTTCTGCCTGTTGTATTGTAGATAGCAGGACACAAGGATCTCTTGGAAGGAGATCCATATTTGAAGCAGAGACTCCGACTTCGTGACTCATATATTACAACCCTGAATGTCCTCCAAGCCTACACATTGAAGCGGATTCGTGACCCCAGTTATGATGTGAAGGTGAGGCCACATCTGTCGAAGGAAGTTATGGAATCAAGCAAACCAGCTGCTGCAGAGCTTCTCAGGCTTAACCCCATGAGCGAGTACGCTCCTGGACTGGAAGATACCCTTATCTTGACCATGAAGGGAATTGCTGCCGGAATGCAGAACACTGGTTGAGAGACCTCCCCTTCCCTCCTGGTTATGTGATTCTGTGTCTGATAATAATTATTATCAAATTGTGAGAAAACTATATGCTCGTGATCTTTAATATGGCATCTATAATTATCTAAATTTATCCAAAATGTCTACTTTTTAACACAAATAGATCTGGTTTTGTGCAAATATACATTGCTTCTTCTCTCTTTTGGTACTACTATCTGATATTAAATGTATAAACATATCAATTTTAAGTTCATTCAAACAGATAATTTAACTAATAAACCCAAGGCTCCTTTAGTTTCTAAAAATGACCAAAACTCATCGCAAAACGTCGTCGTATAATGAATGCTGCCTTATAAATTCTTGCCACACGATCTGGAGATTCCATTGGATTGAGAGGATCGTTCGCTAAATGAGTTCAAAAGCGTCATACAAAACGTTATGACTAGAAGTGCTGCCGTCGGCCACTTTTAATACGTAAAATAACGCAAATTCTCATTTTCATTTTAGGAAGCTAACACTCCGTTGAGTTTCTTAATATAATACAAGTCGTTTTAGAATTGTACACAGAAAATAATTATATAATATTAATTGTTTATACTACTCTTAGTGTTATTTATTGAACAAAAAATAATAAAAGAACGAAAGGTATATTTATTACTTTGAATAATATTAAAATTAAGAATTAATACTTACTTAAAATTCTCATTATTAAGAAACGGAGAAAATAATATTTAATAAGTTAATAGTTTTTATAAAATCACCTTGTTATTAAAAAGTTTAATTAATTTATTTTGGATCAAGCTAAATTAGATAAACATTTGGTTCTCCTGGCTACTAGCTAGCATTAGAAGCCATGAATGATTTACAGAAGAATCAACTTTTTTCATTAGCAGTAATTAATAATTAAAAAATATCAGTTTCAATAATATTCCACGATTCACAATCAGTAAAAAGAAAAAGCTCGATCGAACAATATGTATTATTAGTTCAGAAAGACTTCAAAGAAGCCTTGCAAATGATATTATCTGATAATAATTACAGGAATACTACCATTCTTTCAAGTCCAACTATATCATCCATTCAAGCACTTTCCATCACAGAGCCTATCAGCGCATCTGAACTGAATTGCTACTTCCTTTTGGATTCCCCTGCGTGTAATCTTCCGCTTCCTAACCAACCAGTGAAAAAAAATAAAAAATAAAATTATCTTTGAACTAAAGACGAGGGAAAGAGAGTACAGTACAATCACTTTTAGTTTGTCTTTATAAAATCAAGATTAACATTTAAAGAGCCTAGCACTGGATTATTTCAAATTTGTTCCAAGGAGAACATTTGGAAATTTTATTCGCATGCCACTAACTGGGAGTTTATTATGGCTTCCAAAAAATTCAAGGAAAATAAAGACATGCTTCAGGAATTCACCGTATAATCCAAAAACAATTTAACTCGGAAGGTCTGCAAAATTTCTGGTAGAATGTTCTTCATTTTTTAAATAGCTCCTACATTCCAAGAACTCTAAACCAGAAGCAGTAAAAATGCAAAAAGCAGAAATCCACAACCTTGATGCAAGTGGAATAGGTCCAGTGGAGGCTTACCTTTGTTAGCTTCACCAGAAGCAGTAACAAAAAACCAGTTCCTATTCACTGGAAGTAGATCACATTAGACTTCACTTTTCTTCCCTACTATAGTCAATGCCTCCTCAATAGCTTGGGTAAAAGTCGCAATTTTGTATGTAAAAAATCCCACAAGCATTGGTATCAATTCCAGGTGCATGACCCTGTATTCCGGAACTAGAATACTGAAAAAACCATTCTTGGAGTGAGTACCAGATAGGCAGATAGTAAAAATCAAATAAAGCTGTTGAATTCAACATATTGTTTACTTATGTCCAAAAAGTAACTCACCATGGCTACCAAATTTTCTCAACAGATTACAACTCACCACAGGAAATGTTATATAAAAGATTAAGAAGAAAGCGACTACAACTGAAAACAATATGGCTATTAATTTGATATTAATTTATGATTTGTTCCTGTTGCTTTAGACTTTCAATTCAAATGACTTTGCTATTAAGGCAACACAGCTAAGATAGTGAAGATCTCATTGATGAGATCTTCATGAGGGAAAAAAAAATACTGTGAATAAGACTTGTTGAAAAATACTATTAATTGGAGATAACTGTAAAAGAAAATCCTGCTTTAGAAAATAAAAACTAGTAAAGCTCTGTTTAGTATGCTCCTCTTCCTTTCATTTTACTTCCAACAGACTAATCCATTCAGTTCACATCTTTATTAAATGCAAGGTAAGTCTATGATGACAGCACTAAATTGTCCCCTCCCCCTCCCCCGTCTCATACTCTCATTTAGCTCCTGGGTTCACAGACAAGCTTGCTTGGTAATCAAGCATGAATTTCAAGGACTGGATGAGAAGATGCTAACTGGGTGCATCCTCTAGGGTTTTTGCAATATCAACATAATAAACAAATGTAAAATAAGAAGTTCGGAGAAGGAACTAAGGAAATAAAATTAATATGTTCCACAATTATGGCAAAACAAAGACAAAGAAGAACATCTTGATCAAAATTACATAAACAATATGGCAAGTGCTTACTAGGGAAAAACCGAAAAAGGCTATTCATGATTAAAATAAATAAAAATTAACAAATGACAACAGCATGTCAGCAGAAGCCTTACCCATTCCAGCGGTTATATATCATGACCAAGACGACAGGAACCAATAGTCTTGGCTGTCCAATCGCTCCTCTGTAAGTAAACATCTGATTAGGAAAGTAATTGGAAGCCTGAAACAAATCATTTTTGTCTACTTTATGTAGAGGGCCAGAAAGATGAAAATTCCTTCTGAACAACACTTCTTGTAGGAGTCTTATACCACCTCCATCACAAAAAGAGAGGCCACACTTAAAGTCAAACTTTTTAAGGAATTGTTGACTTTAAGCCAATGAAAAGCTAAAAGGTGGACTCTTTGCACGATGACTCAAAAAGAATTATACACTCTAAATTTGGATGGAGGAAGTATACAGTAGCTATAAATGGAATTTTGTTCTTCTTTTCACTTATTTGTACTATCATTTACCCGAACAAATTTTGTTGATGCATTAGACTTGTGAAATTACAATGTTAGATCAAGATAATTTGAATTCAATTTAATATATATATATATATATATATATGGTGACATAATTATTTCCTTCACATTTCCTTCTACATGAAACTGTGATGAAATCTTACATTTCTTTCCTTTAATTTTACAGTTTTTTTCAGCATAGGATTTTCACAATAGATCGCCTAGTGTTGAAAACTCTAAATTTTGAACTGCCTAAGGTTGTTATTCTTTGATGAGAATTTGATATTGATGAAAAGTGGGACCACAAGAAGATATCATGGATAGAAACTTCATCACAATTCACAAGCAGTTGGGCCATTAAATACAGTGAAATCCAATGAAAACAGTAAACAGAACAGTTCATAGGATACAGAATCAACATCATAATGAAAATTAAAGCTGCAGAAATCTGGATAAACATTAACTATTTCCCTTTGTGTCCTCATAATTATTGCTCAAAATATCATCCTTGGCGAAGCCAGATTATTCATGGAACAAAAAGAAGGAATCATGAAACTGATCCTCTAATCTCCGCTTTTATAATCAAATCTTCTTTCTTATAAAAAATTATATAAGTAAGGTTCTTCATCAATCTCATGATTCCACAAATAAAATTTGATACTTTCACAAGCTCTATCTCACATTAATGTGAGACCCATTTACTATTCATGTGAGAAACAACTTGTGGAACTACCACTTTTACTTATGGAAACATCAATTCCCTAACAATGAGTGAAAGTCCTATATGGCATCAAATCTTAAAAGTCCCGCAGGAATGATTTCCAAGTGTATTACTGAGAAATGAATAACATGGATTTAAAAATAAAAAATAAAAAAAATGGAGCTCAGTAACAAATATACAACAACAATAATAGTAAGTTTCTTTACTCGAATAATTTTTATATCTGCTTGCGCCTATAATATATATAGTTACATATAATTAGCAATGTAAATAAATTTGGATTAGTAGAAACTTGCAATATGTCACTATTATGGAGATAGTGAAATGATATCTTATCATCTTTGATGTTTAAGAACCAAGATACTCCTCAAAATACTTTGTTTATGATCAGGATTCAGGAACTTACATTAAATTCACTTAAACTGTACAGAATATTCTAAAATATCATAGCACATATATAGTAGGAACCATCAATATATATTTTTACGTTTGACTGAAAGGAAGTACATACTTGACCAGCCCTCTGGCTCCATCTGCCATAGAATCCACGCTATTGCCAAGCATACGCATGTAGGCAAAAGAACCAAGCAACCCAACACCATAACTGAATACACAAAAAAGACATTAACATCAATTGTGCAAGAGACAGATCAATCTTTTATTCTTTCCTATAAGTGCAGAGACAGAAGAATCTTCAGTCTTCACAAAACATAGTTATACACTATCTAATGCTCTTGTAGGAAATATTCAAGGGACTTCGTTGAGCAAATTTGTCAGGTTAAGTGAGATTAAAAAGAGAAACCCCAAAATAAAAGGGTACACACGAATGAATGAAAGGGAAGTCGCAAGAATAAGGGAGCTCAAAAACACATGGACAGAAATGACATTTGTTGCAATGTCTTCCCATAAGCATTACAAATTGCCCTAGGAAGACATAAGGACACTTGAACTGATGATGCGAGTGAATCACTATTGTATTTGGGAATCAGAGTCCATAATGAATAATTTACCTTGCCACAATCTCTGGAGTATAAGAGAAATAGGCTGAGAATAAACCAACTCCACCTATTCCTAGAGTGAGGATCTGCAATTTATTCTTCAACTGCCAAAAAGGGGGAGAACATCTTTTCAGCATATGAAAACAAAAGACTACGGTGTCTGATGTAATAAATTAAATATATAAATACCTTGATATACTGTTCACTTGACTGAGCAGCCAAAACCTCTGGGTCCCCCTGAGGCCGCCTCACTTCCCGTAACATCGCATCCTATAGTAGAGATTTATGGTCACTAAATTAAGAAACGCGCTTTTCCATGATGCATTAGTAGAATGAATAAACTGATGGGAAATATTTTACTCAAAATAGAGCCCAAGAAGGAAACCACAAGTACAACTGCATATATTAAAACCGGCACAAATGACAAAAGTTGCCTAAACTAAGAAACTCTGTTTTATGAAAGAGAAAAGAAAGAAAAAGGAAAAGAAAAGGGATTACGCTGCCACCAGTTGCAACTTTATATGCTCTATCCCACCTCTTTTGCTCACGTCGAGTTGGAGCTGGTCTCCATTTTTGCGACATATTTTTACTAGTCTGAAAACCAATTTATTCCAATAATAAAAGCATAATCAAATACTATATACATCTAAGAAACTATATCCACAATGACCTTTCAACAAAAAAATCTTACTTGAGCTTTCTCAACTTGCTTTGCTATAGCAGGCTTGATAGGTGCTGATAACTCTTTGCTCAAGTCAACTTCCATACTATACGCTCAAAATCAGAATGTTAATGGAAAGATAGAAACTATACAATGTAAACTATTTAAACGGTACATATGAATAAGCACATGCCTGTCAAGACTCATGACTCTATTTAAGCTAAGAAAACCAGAAGGCTCTTCCTGTAACAGCAGACCCATAAAACATGAGAATCTAAAATATTATTCAGTGGTCAAATGAAACCAATACTACTTAATACGGAGTAAACCAATTAATCTGTATATTAGTACACAAGGACATTAATACCCAAAAAGCCTATAACTTTGACTTCCACTCTTAAAAGAGATCAAAACAGAAAAACAAAATCAGATATCCCTTTATATCCTCAAAGTTCACTAACAAACAAGAACGAGACAGCTTATAATGTTAGCATTTTTGGGTTGAAAAAGGAGATCACAAAAAAAAAAAAAAAAAAAAGCCTATACGGTTTTCAGATAAACAGTAAGAAAGAACATTTATATTACTATCAAGTTAAACAATGTATTGCCGAAACACATCAGTGTTTCACTAACATACAAAACACATTTTGATTTCAATAACCTTATAAGAAAGAAACACCCTTATTAACAGTACGATACATCACCATAAATTAAAATACCCAAACAACTGTTTATGATGAGTAATAAATTCACTAGAAGTGCCAAACAAGGGAAAGCTCAAGTACAGCGAAATGTACAGAAGCTATGATAAATAAAAGGGGCACTTAAGCCCCAAGAAGAGCCGGCCTTGACCAAGGGAAACCAGGGCAACAGCCGGGGCTCACAGTTGGGAGGGGCCCAAAATTTTTTATAAGTTTATGTGTATATATGTATAAAAAAAATATAAAATAAAACAAAAAAAGTTGTCGCCTGTACATGTTAATGAAAAGGGAATCCAATCAGTCTTTATATATACACAATCTCAAAAAGAAACGTACTCAGTAAGGAAGTTCTATATTAATTATAAAATATAATATAAAACAAATCAATAAATATGGGGCAACTTCTTTAAATGGTGTTTTGTGGTTCAAATTTCATTGCTATTTTTATTTTGTAGGTACATGTGATGATTCTTTGCTTCGATTAATTGTGGAGGATGAAAATAAGATTTATCAAATCAAGAAATGCTTATAGAGATTCGGAAGGAAGCATGTAGACTCAAATATGTAGTTTTCGTTTTTTAATGCAATGCTTATAATAAGGGGTACTCTTTTTCCTCTTTTTCCTTCGTTTGGGATTTTGTTCCGTTGGGTTTTCCCCAACCAAGGTTTTAATGAGACCCTAAAGTGTTCTTTTTTATCTTTTGTAAATTCTTATAATTTTAATAAAATTAATTAGTTGATAATTTTTTTATTTTTTTATTTAATATGTATAAAGGGAAAAAAACCCAGGACCGACTCTGGGCCCAAGAAAACCAATACCTCGCCCTATACAAGAGCCTCAAAAAAAGAAACACTAAGCTAGTAAGCTAGGTTCCTAATGCAAACTCTCCTAAAAATTACAAAAAAAAATGCACAATTGATCCCGGGAGCACCTCATCTTACAAAAAAAAAAGGCTATAAAAGAAAAAGGTGAATATAACACAACAGGCATCTCTTTGCCTTCTGAACGCACCAGCTGTTCCCATCCTTCCAAAGCCTCCACCAAATGTTTATGAGAAGTTCAATAAATTAACATAGGGGAGTAACAGAGTTCACAATTGCAAGGATTCGTGAGTCCTCAATCTGAATAAACTACCAAACTACAGTTCAATAACAATTGAACAACCAAACCTCAAAATAAATAAAAATTGAAAGACAATTCAATTTCGGAACCATATACTCTAAACAAAAGAGCCACATCTACAGCTGGCAAATAAATCAGTATAACAAACAGGGGCGAAGCTATGGTAAATTTGTGGGGTCAATTGACCCCACTCAATTTTTAAAATCACTTACAAATTTTTTTTTACCCCACTCAATTTTTGACCTCCACTAAATTTTTGACCCCACTCCGATTTTTTTTTTTTAATTAGAGATGGGGCAAAGTCAAATCGCCAAAGGCAAAAGCCAAACCGTGAACCATCAAAGTTTTTGAGTGGTGTCAAGTGAGTCTTTGGTATTTGGTGAGCCATGAAGCGTGGAGAATGGAATCGCGACTTCATTCTACTGTCGCGACTCTTGCAATTTGTCTTGCTTATGAATATAAATTCTCTCTCTTCAATTTCTCCAACCTCGGTTTTATTTTGAAATCAATTGTAATTTCCCTTTTGTTAGTATTATTAAATTGGATATTTAGATGTATTTATCTGTAGAAAGTATAAAGTATTAAAAAAAATTGGTTGGTTGTATTACTGCAAAAAATCCCGCCAAATTTTTAAAAACTTACTAATAATTTTGACCCCACTCCAATAAGTTCCTGGCTTCACCGCTGATAACAAAGAATCCAAAAAATAAATTATAACGAACACGCTAAATAGCACGGGAGAAAAAGTAAACAATTGAATTTGAACCTCAACTGGATAGAACTGAGGATCGTCCGCGGAGTCCTGAAACAACCGTTTCATGCGGGGCATGAAGTCTTTGTTCCAAATGAATTCATAAGAGGTGATAGGATCTTCTCCTTCACCACCCCAGTACTTCCGAAGCTTCGTCGTCACCGGCGGGCCGCCGTACTCTCCGGGTGCCGTTCCGGTGGACCATTTTTGAGGTTTCTTCTTAGGTAAGATGATCTTGGTGGGCTTTGGATTTGCCGGTGAGATGTTCGAGTCTTGAGAATTGGGTATAGCTGTGGAGGTTATTGATATATAGCAGTTCACAACCGCCATTGTTAATTGTTTTTTGCTGTGTGTATTTTGGCTAAAATTGAAAGGAAACGATCTGAATGTTGTGTTGGTGGTCATGGTTTTGTGTTCTATTGAGTTTCCACACATATATCATCGGATCAGCAAAAAGATATATCAGAAAAGTAATGTTTCCAGGGGTGAAAAAGTAAAAAGGTTATAATATAAATTTTTTGATATTTTTAAATTTTAATGTGCTAAAAGATTTCGTATTTGCAATAGCTGTGAACGAAAATTGCTAGAAGTGGGCTCTTTTAGTGATCACTTGAGGATTAATATAGTCTTGACACGGGGTGCAGAGATTGATATCGTGTTCACAATATTTTGGCCAATTATAATTATAAAATATATTAATAAATACTATATAAGATTTAATAAGAGATGGCACCTATTATATTTTTCTTCATAAAAATTATCACTAATATTTATTCACCTAATTGACAATTAAAAAAATTGAGAAATTTAGGATTTCGAATGGAGGCATACCAAGATTTATGGACAGACTTGAATATGAGGACTAACTTAGCGGGAAGTTACGGAAGTATGTTGTTGACGATAATATTTTTTAAATTATCTCTCTTTTATTCGTGTTTCGTATCTTCTACCTTATGTTTACAACACATTAATAACACCGTTTGTTTGTTAATTTTTAGAACCGCATTCAAAAATATAGAATGCTAGATACAACTAAGATCAATAAATCGTATTATTAAAGTTATTTTATATCTTTCAGCAATATATTATGAATACGATTAGGATCTTGATTCATTTCTTTATCTCTGATTCGCTTCTTCTTCACTCCTCTTTTGGTGATGGATAGGACGACGATTCTATTAAAATCGTTATATGTAGAACCATCGTCTTAATTTTTAGCAACGAACAACATATAGCGACGGATCAAATCGTTGTCCGATCCATTACTAAAGAGAGTGAACAAAATGAACTAGATAAGCGATGAGCTTAAGATCCTGGACCGATTATGAATATATTCATAAATTTCCCCACTTATATATATTTGTGTATTCATCTATTATTTCTCATTTCACCGAACAAAATTTTGGGAGGTCAAAGACTACAAGCAATACCCAAAAACTAAATTCACGTGTATGCATGTCATGTGTATACACAAGACTATACAGTGTAGAAATTGATATACAAAAAGGTGACAATCACCAAATGGGTAGACCATTGCCACGTCACGTGTAATAACATATGAGATTTGATAGAATTATAAATTTGATTCATTATATTAGATAAATTCGTTAAAAATACTATTAACTATAATTATTTATATAACTCACAACTAAAAAATTAACGTACAAAGTCACGTGATATTCAAATATTAAGATATAAAAAATGGACAAAGAGTTGAGATTTGACGACTTCCATACTGACATAATATAGCTTTGTAATCACAGTTATCAATGGAGTACACAATACATGTATATAACAAGTTAAGCTAGAGGAGATCTTATCTAAATTAATTAAGTTGGTCATTTCAAGGGTAATTTGAATATTAACATATAATTCTCAAATACAAAAATTATATAATTATAACAATACTTCAAATTCAATAAATAAATATAATATATATATATATATATATATATACATCATGTGTGAAACTCACAAAAAGTAAAAAGAAAAATCATAAAAAACAACGATGTCATATATACAATTAAAAAAATAAATTTACATTTGAATTATTTTAATAAATAAAAAAGATAATTAATATGTGCCGAGTTTGAAGCTTGTAATATCAATAATGCTCAAGATCGAACACCATCACAATGTGGTTGGTCCATCCACATAATATATATATACGCTCAACAACTAGTTGATGACTCCTTGTACGAGCACGGTTACAGTACAAATCGTCATAATCATTCACATTCATCTAAATATTTATTTAGGACACCAAACTGGTGTTGTCTTCACTCTTCAGTGATGAGAATCCTTACTTGTTCCATCACGTGATTCTCAATTATACTGAAATATTATTCCACTCGAAATTTCACTAAATATGGTTATAAGTTCAACTAAAGTTATGACAAAATGTCATCAAGGCCATTTTGTAAAATCAACCAAAGGGTTCGGGTTTAATTCGTATTCACTCGACTCGAAATATAAATAAATTTTAAAGTTTGATAAATTACTCGAATATTTTTAAATTATTTTTGTTTTTATTGATTATGGGATCATATTCACTCTACGTCCAAGTTTGATCGAGATCGTACTCGATTCAATAACTTTATTTCAAATTCGCTAAATTTTATGAATTAAATTTAAGCAATTCAATATTTGACTAACTCAATTCATTTGCACTCCTTAATAGCGGATTTTTTCCGACACACTTTACAATGGAGTAGCCTTTTGTTTTGTACGACTTAAATGCTAAATCATACTTATTAACTCCGTTTCTTTTTATAAATCGTTTTAGTGAAATATTTTTATTTCTTAATATAAGTCGTTTGAGAATTTCAAGTAAGTATTAATTGTTTAGTTTTCAATATTATCCCAAATATTAAATATAACTTTGGTTCTCTTACTATTTTATGTCCAATAAATAACAATCTCTTCTTTCAATACAAGAATAATATAGACAATTAATATTATAGTTAATGTTATACAATCATTACCTTAATATTTGTGCACAACTCTAAAATAACTTATATTAAAGAACAGAGGGAGTACTATTCTTTATTGGTTTAGGAAAAATCTAAGTGTTTTTTTTTCATAATTAAATATTTTCAGAATGCCACTAAAATATCCTAATTTACCGTGGTCTTTGTTCATGCTAGATGTTCGATCCTTAGAATGTTAAGAAAAGGACGTGTAAGTTTAAAAAAATTACTAATATAAAATTATCAAATAAATAAATAAAAATTAGGAGTGAAACTTTAATGATAGTAGTATTTATATAATTTTTTTTAAAGATTTATATTGAACTTAAAACATGTTTTATAAATATACACTCAATTAATTATTTATATATTTTGTAGTGCAAATTATGTTATTATGGGTGTTAACGCTTGAGATCTTCGGCGTCCCAATCACGTAAAGGCTCGATCCTGCGCAGCGATAAGAAACACGATAAACACCACAAGCTTGATTTATGACGGTTAAAATCGGGAGATAGCTCGGCGTGAGAGTCGATGGCGTGTTCACAAAGTTAACAAAATGGAGGCTATAATGTTTAATGTATTGAGAGAGAGAGATAATAATTCTTTTTTCTATCTCCGATTATGAATGAATAAGTGTATGAGAACGTACCTCTTCGTGATGACTTCTTTGCTAAGCTATATCCTCTCTTCACGGATTACAAGTACACCCACTATTACCCGACACATTTCGATCCGATGGGTTCCACCGATCGTATATAGTTTATCCACCGCTTTTTACTTATTTCGCCACGTGGTAGGTTATAATCCCATCCACATTAATGCATGACAGGTTCTGTAGTCAACCGTCATGCTTTTTCATCATTTGCAGTCAAAATAATAGATATTAAAATGTCCAAAGGATCGACTCATTTCGGAATGGCCTTGCCTTATAAGTCAAAATGGAAATAATAGGATAACTGGGCTCAAAGACTTTCATGGTTCAATAATAAAGGCCCAATAGATTGATTAAAAGAGTAGGCCCAATCTACCCGGCCCAATGAAGAAAAATATCAGGACCCAACATTGCCCCCTAGTTTTTTGTTAAACAGAATGTTTAATAGAAAACTATAAATAGTCCATGATATTTTACTGAAAATCAATAATAATAAGTAATTGAAATGTACCCGGTTATTGCTCACGAAATGAGATGAAAGGAGATTAAAGGCCCAAATCAGAAAGGCCCTATCTATTAAATATCTGGACCCGAGACCGGACGCTTCCCATTCAAATTCCAAATTATTACCAACATTTAATGTACCCGCCTTGAACACCGTGTAACCGTCGATATAAAGGATAACTTTACTAAATTTGGCGGTTTTACTGTTCATTTGAAATTGAGCGCCTTTCTAAACTTTTCGATCTTTCTCTGCAAATCGTCACAAATGGCTTCCCACAACTCTGAACAAAGTTTCCCAATACTAGTAACACCAATCACAGTGGTTCCACCAAACCCCAACCCTCATGAAGGAACTACAAGCACGAATCCCAAGACAAAAACTCCAAAAACTCCCTCTGAATACTACAGGAGTACGGATCGCTTCGCACGCCAACACTCCTTCTATCATAAGCGAAATTTGAACTAAAGAGGGTTCGATCTCGGTTCCACATTCCGGATACCCACGCGATCAGGGTACCCCGGTCTGGTGAAAAGATGTACCAACGGCCTGAAGGTTGGACGGCCGTCCCGGTGACCTTACTGGAGAAGGGGGTTCGTTTTCCCCTACACATCTTTATAGTGACCCACTGGGGTTTACGGGTGTGGGGTTCTCACGATTGGTGCCAAACTCCTACATTCACATTCTGGCCTTCGTGGCTTTCTGCCATGAGTTGGGCGTCGAGCCCTCCTTGACTTCTTCTTCACCTTGTATACAAGATAGTCCAATCCGGGAGAAGGGGTTCAAGGCCCTTAGCAAGCATTCTCCGAAGTCTGGAGAAAAGTTCGATAGACGTTCTCTGGTGAACACCCCTTGAGCAATAGGGGATGGCACGAGAAATGGTTCTTCGTCAAAGGCCCGAGATTTCTTCTTTCTGAACTGGGCAATCGGCGACAAGATATCCGCCGACTTGGAGACATTTCGTGATTTAACGGAAGTGGAAATGATGGAACTATTCGACAACTTCCAGGAAGGAAGAGTGGAAATACGGACTCTCTCTCAAGCAAGAATGGTTATATGACCATAAGTGTAAGTACCGACTCATTTCATATATATATTTTGAAAATATTTTATGATGTGTAATTTTAACATAGAATTGTTTGATTTATGCAGTATCTCTGATCAGACCGAGCTCCTTAGAAATAAAGGAGTTCGAAGATTTTTTGTCCGGGAAGTCTTCGGAAGCAATTGAGACTATACCAACTGAAGCTACTCCCGAAGTCGAACCAACCCCAGAAATTCATACGGATGAATTTCAAACAGAAGAAGCAGAGGCCGAAGAGGTTCTTATACCAGAAGAGACCCTTCATCTCGTCGAAGAAGGAGAAGCCACCGGAAAACCGTGTCACCCTTCTTGTTACCCCTCCCGAATCCACACCAGAAATAGAGCCAACCCCCAGAATTATTCCTCGACCAGGCGGTTTACTTGATCGTCCTGATCGAAGAAATATACTTAGGACCAAAAAATTAAAAACGAAAATAACCCCTCTAACTGCCGAAGAACTCAGGGTGCCTCAGTCTTCGGTCATCCCACCCTTCGTGCCCCCTGTAGAAATACAGATTGATGAGGACGGTGACCAGGACGAAGGGATTCCAACGCTATCCAGGAAGAGGAAACGCACTCCTGATAGCCATCCGAGTTCTCGCTTCTTTCAACACCTAAAGGACCCACCCCAAATAAATCTCCCACAACCGAAACCATACACGCAGACCCTACCCTCCCGAACAGCATTACTCTCTCTCACTCGAAGGCCGAGACTTTCCCGAACGACCCGGTCCCTCGGTCGAGCTATCATGCCGAGGTCATGGGATCTCCGACCTTATGTGGCCTGTGTTCAATGCCAACTTCCCCTTCGACCTCTTCGGAGCTTTCGTTCGGAACACTGACGACCACCGGTTCAGTGATCACACAGACGGAAATCTTCTCGATGAGGGGATGAGCTATTTGGCTAAGGTAAATGACAATCTCTTCTTCTATATCTTTGTTCTCCTTTGAATATTTGGACATTTGACTTGAATATTTTGAAAATATGCGAGTTAATGTCGCTTTTTTGACGACATTGCGTCAAGAGACACATAAATGGAGAAGCCGAGGAGATTTCATGAGACAAGAGATAAATATGTTGAAATCAACCTGGATGAGAGAGAGAGCCGGTCGTGAAGATGCTTTTCATACCATCAACGGTCTTCAAACGAATTAGATCGGGCTAGGATGGATTTGAAGACATCGATGACGAAGTTAAGGCCACGAGGATGGGTTGGTGCGTCAAAGCCGACCAACAAACTTTGATCGACTGAACACCGGTTTGGTTGAAGAAAACTTACTCCTGAAGGCAAAAATGAAAAGTTTTCTTGACCAACCGAAGCTTAATCATCATACAACTTGGTGAGGCTGAGGCGAAGGCTCAAGATTAAGCACGAAGGCATAAAGCCAAACGTCACAAGCTCGCCACAAAATAAAGGATCTTGAGGGACGAGGTCCTCTTCGACCAAGAAGAGCTCAGGAAGCGATTCAAAGGACTCTGAGGGACTCGGATGAACTTAATCTTTGAAATCATGAAGGTATATTCGGAGGGTATGAAGATTGCCGAGATCGAGGAAAAGAAAAGCTATCTCCACTTTCAGTTGGACCCGGCGTTGCTCAACTCAGATGATGAAGGCGGTGTCAGATATACATCATTTTTTGTTCTATGTAATAATTTAACTACTTTAAGCTTTTTATGTTCATATAATTAATTTATGATTGACTTGAATGAATGAATGTTTTATATTATTGATAAATCTTCAACTGTCTTGATTATGACTTCGCATTTTGATTAATTTCTTGTCAATAATTCAAGATCAATAATTTGAACCCAACTAGTGAATCAGATATGGCATATAACAGTTAAAAAATGAAGTGAATTGAATTTTACGGATTGTGATTCAACTTAAGCGAATTGAATAGGCCTGAACTTAACACTTAAACAAAATAAAGTAATATATACTCATCGGTACCGAAGAGTGAGATCGGTCATATGTGAGGCAAATTTGCCTGATCCTCCTTATACCATCAGAATCTTGCTTACCACTCGGGGTATAACAAGTATATAAGGACCAAGATATAAGGATCAAGATATAAGGATCAATAGTGACCATTGACTTACCACCCTGATAAGATCAATATAGGATCATAAGGACCTTGGGCTACCATCGAATGACCTTTTATTAATAACGAACAATCGTGTACAGACTTCCGGTAAACTGACTTAATCTTTATTGAAAATATTTCCGAAGCCTGCCAGCATGCCAAGTATTCTTGATCTCGGAACCATCGAGTGCCTTTAACCGATAAGTACCTGGCTTTGGTACTTCGATTACTTCATATGGTCCTTCCCAGTTCGGCATTAACTTTCCTGTGTTTTGAGGCGTAGAAGTTTCGGCTTCTCTAAGGACGAAGTCTCCTACTTCGAATCTACGAAGTTTGATCCCTTTGTTGTAATGTTTGGCCACCCTTCGTTGATAAGCAGCCAATTTGAGCAAAGCTTCCTCTCTGACTTCGTCTAGCAGGTCCAAGTTAACTTTCAGTCCTTCGTCGTTGTAGATTTCTTTGAATTGACTTATTCAAGACTTGGAGATCCGATTTTTGGGACTAAGGCATCGATACCATAGGCCAATCAAAGGCGAATCCCGTAGTAGTCCTTGGTGTAGTTCGGTATGCCCAAAGCACGCCATTCAATTCTTCCGCCATCTCCCTTAGCTTCATCCAATCTACGCTGATTAGCTTCAGCGGCGTCTGTTGGTCACCTCGACTTGCCCATTCGATTGTGGATGAGCCACGAAGTCTTCTTTGTGTTGGATCCCGGATCATTCAAAATTCTTCAAATTTTGAACCCCATTTAACCGGCGTCCGTTGTCCGATATCAACACCTTAGGGATCCCAAAACGAAACACCACAGACTCCTTTATAAACTTTAAACACTCTGTTTAGTTATTGGCCAAGTGGTTTTGCCTCCACCCACTTAGTCATATAATCAATAAGTAACTATGACGGTCGATTGACGACCTTTAGCTTTAGGTAATGGTCCCAATATATCCACCCCCAAACAAATGAAGGGTATAGGAGATAAAATCGAGTAGTATAGCTCTTAGGTGGTCGATGTGGGATCGGACTATCGAGTGACATTTTTCACATTTCTTGGACGCACTCTGAGCTTCTTTGAAAATTGTAGGCCAATAGTATCCTTGTCAAGACTTTATGAGCCAAAGACTTGGGTCAGTAAGACCGAAATTTTTTTTAAATAAAAGGAATTTCCTTTATTTATTATTTTGAAATAGTAAAGGGTTGATTTGATTAATGTGGATAGTTAAGGGTAAAATACATAAATATTTCAAAATAAGCAAGTGGTTATAAAATATTCATTGTTGTCGGGGAATATTCGTTTGGTCGTGGAATATTCGTCTTTGTGGGGAATATTAAATGCGGACTGCAGCCACGACCATGTGTGGGCCCTATAACCTGAAAAAGCGATTGGATGAAAGAAACGACAAATAGAAGTTGGTTAAAAATAACTTGGTAGTAGTTATATCAGATTAAGACCGTTGGAATACCCGTTATTGGTTAAAATACGATGTCTGGCGTGGTCGCATGATGAAGTAGCAGTATTGCGCGTATTGCATCAATTATTGATCCTTACGTAAAGAAGGCACTACTCAATAATTATTACTGATAATTCTGCTCGATATTTTATTTTATTGATTCAATAATTCTTTGCGTTGATATTTTATATTATTGTTGTTCAATAATTGTCACGCGCACATTATCTCCATTATCGGATCAATAATTCATATTATTTAAATAATATTATTAGATAGCATTATTGGCAATGTCTAGAAAGTTACATCAAGGAGAGGTTTGGTCACCTAATTGCGGCGATGAAGGAGAAATCCTTATCGGAAAGCCCCCTCTTTCCTGGGAACGGCCTGGTTGTCATAATTGTGATTCTGTAATATTATTTGTGAATAATTAATTATTGATATGATAAGAAAATATTTATAAACGATGGATTTATTTATTTTATGTGGTTATAATTGAATGATTTAATGTTGAGGTGTTTTATCAGTAATTTTGTCGGAATGGAGGTATTAAAAATCAAATCAGTATTTTTACGATGTATTGCGTGAGTTATAATTTTTAATCCAAACCGTTGGATCGTTGTAATTTTTGGATATGTTATACATACATAAGTTGAGTATATGTCCACAAATTTTGAACCGTTAAAATGAACGAATGATTTGTTATGAATTTTAAGAGGTGGTGATTAGGAAATTAGGGTTATAATTGATTTTGGTGGAAAATTCTAGAATTGAGTGGGCCCCACTTGTGGTTGGTGAAGAAATGTGCTGAATTTTATTTCAAATGTGGTGGGTGGCAATAGTAGCGAGGTAAAGCCATCGGTGTAGCTTGGTCAAGTCTGCTTGTATGGGCTAACATTTTCCTATAAATAGAAATTTAAGTTAGAATTGAAAATCACACCGTGAAACAAAGATTTCTCTTCTCTCTCTATATTATTGAGCGTATTTTGTGAGTATTTAGATACTTTGAGAGTTCTTTGTCAAAGTCAAGTTTCATTCAACATCACTTGAGCCTTTCCTTGAAGTACTAATTCTTTGAGGTAAGGGATATTATTTTTTTCGTAATGATATTATTTCTTGATATCATTATCTTTGAAATATTGATCTGAAGTTTTTATCAAATTTGGAACTTTTTCATATGGGGTTACTTATTCATGGGTTCTTATTCATGAGTTACTATTCACGAGTTCTTATTCATGAGTTCTTATTCATGAGTTCTTATTCACGAGTATTATTCATAGGCGTGAAGATGTTTTTTGTGGAATTTCATCTTTTGGTGTGAGATTCTTATTCACGATATCTGACTTTATTCACGATATCTCAGACTATTCACGATATCTGTCTTATTCATAGAAAAATAAAATTTCTTCTTTTCGTCCAAACATTTATTACGGATACTAACTTCGATTGTATCCATGTTTTGATCATTCTTGAATTTTACACCACTATGATTATTTTGAGGTATTTTTGAACATGGATAAAACAAAGTACGAATCCTTAATCCTTAATCCTTGTCATTTTGTTTCCTTTGGATTCGTTTCTTTAAAATATTTTCATCATCCTCGGTCTTAAATGATGATATTATTGAATATCTTTGTCCCAGTAGTGCAAAGATGAATGATTCTGAAGAATATCTTTGGCACTGTAGTGCAAAGATGAGCAGTGTTGAGATGAACATGACTGGTCGATTAATATCTTTTGGCTCAGAGTGCAAAGATGAGCAGTGTTTAAATGAACATGATTAATGATGAATATCTTTGGCACAGTAGTGCAAAGATGAATATTTGATTCAGGATGTTTATGGATTGATTTTACGGGGATAAAAGATGAGCGATGAACTTTTAAATTCATATATAGAAGATAGTAGTTTGCATTCTCTACTTAACTCTTCTAATGAATTATTACTTCCGCTGCGAATATTGATTTAAAATTTGTTGTCTATTGTATTCTATTAAATTTTTCCCTGTTGAAGACTAACGATAATTTGTTGTATATTATCTTAGTCATAATATTCTTTACTGAGCTAGTTGAGCTCACCCTTTTCCTTTTGTTCCATTCTTCTCGGGAGGCGAGAATATAGCGAGATGCAGGTGGGGTATGGAATGAAGGTTTTAGAAAGGATTGTTTAGTAGTCCTCACCATTTTGTAAAATAATGTATCGATAAATGTGATGAGGATTTATTTGAGTATAGATATTGTCAGAAGATAATATTTGTATTTAAACTCACAATTTCATTGTTGTAGTAATAAAGTTGTAGTTGTTTTTACATGCATATGTATTGACAACTCGAGAATGGGTGATGTATACCTATTTTGGGGCGTCACATCAAGTATATATGATCACTGTAAATACCTTCATGAACCTCCCGAAGAGCATACTCGGCTTCGGACGGAACCAATCATTTCAACAATGGAGAGGAAAAGCATGATCGATAGAGATCCCCATCAATAAGACTAAAATTAGCACTCTTGTACTTAATCTTCTTTGTCAGCATCTGATCCGAAGGAAGGACGCCATATAAGACCCCGACTTTTATAAATAAAGATGAATTTTTCTATAAATATTATTTTTGAATATTATGGAATAAATTTGATATAATGTTATAGTTGTGGGTAATATTTATAAATTTTGCAAAGTATGCAAGTTGTTATAAAATATTCGTTTGGTGGGGAATATTCTTTTGTTAGGGAATATTAAATACAATGGCTCAATCATTGGTGGACCCCACAACATTATTATCGGATTGAGAAAGCGACAAAAAATATTTTTATAAAAATAACGGCGGAGGTTTTCTGAATTAAAAGCATTGAACTACCGGTGGTAAAGTATAAAATACGATGTCTGGCATAAGTTGCGTAGTAGCCTGCGGTATTGATTATTGATGCTTACGTGAGAAGTCACTTTCGGTTATGCTCAATTATTGCTCTGATAATTAACTTGCATCATATTTCTTATATTATTGATTCAATTATTGTCGCATTATCATCGTATAATATGTTATAGTATTAAATCAATAATTGAGGCGACAAGTTATAAATGATTAATAATTATTGAAAGATTAAATATGTGTTATGATTTGTGGTAAGTTTGATTATTTTATGGGGGCTCGTATGTCATCATCTAAGAGTCTCTTCATCAATAGTAATTACCCTTGTGAATAGTATTTACCTTCGTCGATAGTAATTACCCTTGTGAATAGTATTTACCTTCGTCAATAGTAATTACCCTTGTGAATAGTATTTACCTTCAATCGATAGTAATTACCCTTGTGAATAGTATTTACCTTCGTCGATAGTAATTACCCTTGTGAATAGTATTTACCTTCGTCGATAGTATTTACCTTCGTTAATAGTAATTACCTTTACACGACGTCGAACCACTTGTCGTTTCACATTACAAGCGTCGAACCACTTGTCGTTTCACATTCAAAGGCGTCAAACCGATTCGTCGAGCCACTTGCCTTTTCACACACGGCGGTCTTAAGCTAGAAATCTTCTATAAATAGAGGCTAGGGCTTCATTATTTTCACGCTAATTCATTCAAGCTATAGAGAGAAAGTATAGAAAGAATAAGAGAGAAGAAGAAGAGTATTTTATTCTACTGCTTTCTTTGCGTTATTCAATCTCTACCAAAAGTAAGGGTGTTATTCTTTCTTATTCATGAAGAGGCATTGTTATTCCATTGCTTATTTATTACATTGGAATAACTTGTATATACGGTTTACCTATACTTGGTGACATTCTTCTATTATTCATTTGGAACATCATATACGTGTGTTTTTACAGGACACGGTTCCGTCTTTATTATTCTCGTTGGAACATCATGCGTGTGTTTTTTACGGACTGGTTAAAATCTTTATTATTCTGTTGGAACATCACATGCGTGTGTTTTACAGGACTGGTTAAATCTTTATTATTACATTGGAATATCTATCTCGTGTGTTTTTTACTAGGATCTGGTTCCATCTTTATTATTCTGTTGGAACATCACATCGGTGTGAATTTCACGACACGGTTCCGTTATTTATTATTACGTTGGAATAACACATGCATCGTGCGGTCTATCGCATGCGTGGTGATTTCTTTTGTTATTCCATTCTTTATTATACCCGGTTGGTTAAAACTTTGACTTCTATACTCCATGAAATTAGTAGAATATCCTTGATATTTCGTTTCATCCGAGATCTTTTCATGGAAATATTCTTACGATCATTCTTGAATTTTACTCTACAAAACAAAGATATCGTGTTGACAATTTGACGTTAATAATTCCTGGATAAAATAATTCTTGAACTTGTTTTATTGAATTCTTATATCATTGTCATCATCCTCATGTTTATATTTTTTTGAAAGTAAATACATGGCACTGTAGTGCATAGATGGACTTGGTATGATTATGACCGAGAGACTATTCCGATTGTAATCATGGCCGTAATGTTACAAATGATGTGATAAAAAATCCTCGATGGTCAGTAGTGCATTGATGGGATGAGTTGTTGGCATGATCATGACCATTAATGAATACACAAATATTCTTGGCCCGTAGTGTATGAATAATTGTGGTCGTGATCTTAAAGAATATCCTTGGCCAGTAGTAGTGCGGGGTGATTCGATGATGTGGAATATTTATTAAAGTGAGTCTCGGCTATAACAAATGATGAAAAACCTTTTAAAACCTAAAAGATAGTAGACTTTATTTTCTACTTGACTCTTTTAATGGATTGCATATTCAGCTGCAGATTAAAGCTGGGTTATCTATTGTATTTTATCGGTTTAACATTGTTGAAGACTATTGATAATTTATTACGCATTATCTTAGTCATAATATTTCTTCTTTGGGCTAGTTGAGCTCACCCTTTCTTTCACTTATTCTTCGTGAAATGATAATATATTTGGGGACGAGTCGGGGAAGCAGTGATGGTCTGAAGATAGCATTAGTAGTCCTCACTATCTCGTAAAATAGTGTGATAATAAGCTGTAATGAGGACTTTTTGTTTGAGTTTGTATAATATCTAGTAGAGCGATATTTGTATTTAAACTCACAGTTATGTGTCGTATTGTACTGCATGGTTATGTTAATAAGTTGTATTTAAATTATGTACCATGTAAGTGGCGACTCAAGATGGGTGATGTATACCTAATTTTGGGGGCGTCACACGCCATCTGCCAAATACTCGATGTAGGGGGTCATCCAACAGTCAGATCGCTCGATACACATCGCTGCTTCATGCTCAACACTTGGCTGCTGCAAAACTTCCAAATATACCGATCCGTGGAAAACATCAAGATCTGTAGTGGCGAACTTCGACAATGCATGCGCCGGCAATAGAATTGTCATTACGCTTCATGCTCTGAAACTTATCTGAAGCGAAATATTGAAGTTGGTCTCTTAATTCGCCAGATATTTGATCATTCGGGTCCCACGAGCTTCATAATCTCCCAAACAACCGTTTAACGACCAACCGAGAATCACTATAGATAATCAACTATTGGACTTGAGACTCTTGTGATCGGACACCGCTAACACCGCCTGCGTTCTCAAACTTCATTGTTTCGTCGCTTTAAGCGCGAATCGCGGCTTTCTTGGACCTTGAATCCTTCCGGACTTATTAAGATAATTCTGCGCCCATCATGATCATCGTAGAGGATCCATCTGCATCTGACATCCGCCCACCACCTATTCGACCGACTCGGCCACGCCCTTTGCCCGTCGGAAGATTAAACTTACAGCAACTCCGCATCGCCCGGTGAACGAGCATTCTACCATAAAGTCACCAGGCTTTGCCTTTGATGGCGATTCGGGGATGATATTCGATAAAAATTGGGATAACTCCATAGTCCACGCCGCTAGATCCGCCTTCGAGACAGCTTGCCCATCACCTTCTTGATGGTCGATCCGTGTAGGCGACCGAGTCGACCTTGAAAATCTGCGAAGCTTCTCTCGGCAATTATTAAAGCAAAGGCAATTTCTCAATGTTTGGATACGGTTTGACATCTCGCGGAGACGTGGGTGACGACATAATAGGCCCGGATCTTTCGCTTCCCATCGATCTCCGAACCAACATCGCTCCAACTGCTAAAGGAACTTGCCGCAAGGTACAAATATAAAGTCTCTGCTGGGACAGGCTTTACCAATAAAGGAGCCGAAGACAGATACGTCTTTATACCTTGGAAAGCGTCTTCACACTCCGAAGTCCACTGGAACGTCTTCGCATTCTTCGGTCCCTTCAATGTGTCAAAGAAAGGAAGGCATCTCTCCGCAGATTTGGCGACAAACCTCCTCAAAGCCGCAATCCTACCGATTCGATGATTGGGCGTCCTTGAATGGTCGAGAGTCTTCATGTCAAGAATGGCCTCTGAATCTTCTCCGGATTAAGCTTCGATGCCCCTACGGTCGACGGATAACCCGAAACTTTCCAAAGACCGAGGCCGAAAGTACATTTGGCCGGATTGAGTCTCAATTGACGATAACGAACAGTCTGAAAGCATTCCTCCAGAGGTCGTCCAAATGCTTCTGAATCTGCATACTCTTTACGATCATGTCATCCACATAAACCTCTATGTTCCTCCCCACCGCTTTATCGAAGATGAAGTTCATCATTCTTTGGTAGGTAGCTCCAAAGATTATGAGGCCAAAAGTCATTTTTTTTGTAGGCATACACCGAGCGGTGTGTAATGAATCTTTGTCTTTGAAATGTCTTCTTGTGGCATGGATATTTGATGATAACCTGAAAAAGCATCCATAAAACTTAGTAATCGTACCCAAGTAGCATCGATGGCGAGTCGATCGATATGGGGCAAAGGATAAAAGTCCTTCTGGACAAGCTTTGTTGAGATCGGTGTAGTCGATGCAAACCCGCCACTTTCCATTCCGCTACGCTTTTGACACCACATTTGTTATCCATTCGGGTAATCAATCTCGTAGATGAAGTCATGTAGCCTAGCAATTTCGCAACCTCTTCATCAATGATCTTCCGCATTCTGGAGCAAATATCCGCCTCTTCGATTTAACCGACTTTCTTGAAGGATCTATCTCGATTTATGCTCGCCAACCTTTTCACTAACTCGAGGCATGTCTTGTGGCTCCAATGCAAAAAAATATCCGCATAACATCGTAAGAGTTCCATAAGATTCGTCAGAAGAGGTTACGGTAGACCCGAACCAATCCTCACCGTCTTGTAAAACTACGATGACCAACTCAACCTCCTCGTCCCTCCGTGAGGATCACCAAGCGGATTACGAGTGCTGCTTCCGGTGAAGGGTTCAATCTCAATTGCCATCGTCTTTTTTACATTTCTTGACCTCATTCCGGATGAAATAATGACGATTCCGATAACATCTTGGGCCAGTCTAAGTCACCACCTCCTCTCCTGCCGTGCGTGGGAATTTGATTTTGAAATGTGGGATGGAGGTCATGACTTGAAGAGAAGCGTGAACGTAGGTCTTCCAGAATGGGCGTTATGTCGAATCCACATGCACTGACATAAAATTTGCAAGTTATCTCTACTGGCGGTAGTCTTAGAAGATAGCCGGAGTTCAATAGTGCTCGCAACCTCGATTTGGTCGTTCTTAAGAAACCAGAGTATAGAGGAGCCTCTGTCAGACCTCCATTTTGTGCCCATCAAGATGCATCCTACGATAAGCATGGGCATAAAGAATGTCCACCGAGGATCCGTTATCTATCATCATCGTTTCACATCCACCGAACCCACTGTCTTGTGATCACCAATGCCCTTCATGCGGTTCGATGGGCTCTGAAGGATAATCCGATCCAAGTAAATTGTGGCGCCCCCAAAATAGGTATACCTGACACCCGTTCTGAGTCGCCAAATACATGGTACGAAACAACTACAACTTTATTATTACAACAAGAAAGCTGTGAGTTTGAATACAAATATTATCTTACAGACAATATCTATACTCAAATAAATCCTCATCACATTTATTGATACATTATTTTACAATAATGGTGAGGACTACTAAACAACTCTCTCTAGAACCTTCATTCCATACCCCACTAGTACTCGTTACATTCTCGCCTCACGAGAAGAAAAATGGAACAACAAGGAAAAGGGTGAGCTCAACTAGCCCGATAAAAGAATGTTATGACTAAGATAATATACAACAAATTATCGTTAGTCTCCAATGAGGAAAATTACGATAGAATCTGATAAACAACAAGTTTCGGATCAATATTCGCAGTGAAATAATAATTCATAGAAGAGTTTCGTGAAGAATGAAATCTACTATAATCATGAGGTGCGAACTGGATAACTCATAAACTTCGCCTCGTCTTTGGGACACCGCCATGTTATTATTCGCTCCAATCTAATAAACTCCACTTCCTTCGTATAGCCGAATACTTTGAGGGAAGTACTTGTCATTGAACTGCTTCAAACGTCTCCCATGACATGCCGAGTCACGGTGAATGGGTACGCTTCTGATTCCCACCGATGTCGCCTCGCCACGGAACATAAAAGTAGCGAATGGAACTTTCTGTTCTTCGTGCATCAAGACATCGAATATCTTGGTAATTTGCTTGACCCATGTTTACGTGATCGGATCTGGCTTTCCTGCATTCGGTGGTCCTGACTCTTTGAAGCGCTTGGTTTGTGACCACCGTGAATTCTTTATCATCTCCTCCTCGTATTTTGAACACGAGTCTCCCTCGTGCGATTTTGCATGAGCTGCGAAAAACTTTTAAACATCCTCGTTCATCATTTGCTCGTTGGTGTTATTTACGGGAGGTACATTGCCGACTGTTGCACGTTCTCCTCGTTGTTAAATACGAGGCATCTCCACGGTCTCATTTACACCACTATTAATATTCTCGATTCGACATTCTCACCGATTCTTTGTCATAAAACAAGGGTTAATTAAGGAAATCGATCACATAATATCCCCTATATCTTGACCAACTAACAAATAAGCTTAGGTAGGAGGACACACTAGAAAGGATTTACTGCGTCTCTCCTCTCTAGTTCTATTCCCAGATCTCATGGGAGATCATATCCCTAAGCTACGATACCAGTGTGACGCCCCCAAAATAGGTATACACAACACCCGTTCTCGAAGTCGCCAAATACATGAGTACGAAACAACTACAACTTTATTATTACAACGATAAAGCGTGAGTTTGAATACAAATATTATCTTACAGACAATATCTATACTCAAATAAATCCTCATCACATTTATTGATACATTATTTTACAATAATGGTGAGGACTACTAAACAACTCTCTCTAGAACCTTCATTCCATACCCCGACTAGTATTTCATTACATTCTCGCCTCACGAGAAGAAAAATGGAACAACAAGGAAAAGGGTGAGCTCAACTAGCCCCGATAAAGAATGTTATGACTAAGATAATATACAACAAATTATCGTTAGTCTCCAGCAGGAAAAATACGATAGAATACAATGATAGACAACAAGTTTCGAGATCAATATTCGCGATGAAATAATAATTCATAGAAGAGTTACGTAGAGAATGAAATCTCTATAATCTATGAATTCAACGATCCATCATCAATATTTTATCCCTGTAACATCAATGATATTCTTACCGAATCAAATATTCATCTTTTTACCTTCTGAGGCGAAAGATATTCATCAATCGGTCATATTCATCTCAACACTGTTCATCTTTGCACTAAAGGCCAAAGATATTCATCAATCCATGTCGTATTAAATCGACTGCTTCATCTTTGCACTACAAAGCCAAAGATATTCTTCAGAAATCATTCATCTCTTGCACTACTGTGCCAAAGATATTCAATATAATATCATCATTTAAGGCGAGGATGATGAAAATATTTTTAAAAAAACGAATCGGTGAAACAAAATGACAAGGATTAAGGATTAAAGATTCGTACTTTGTTTTATCCATATTCAAAAATACCTCAAAATAATCGTAGTAGTGTAAAATTCAAGAATGATCGAAAACATGGATCTGATCAAAGCTAGTATCCGAATAGATATTTTTGACGAAAAGAAGAAATTTTATTTTTCAGGTAAATAGTCAGATATCGTGAATAGTGCCGTATCGTGAATAGTAGTATAGTATCGTGAATAGTAACTCGAGCACCAAAAGATAGAAATTCCACAAAAACATCTTCACGCTTCATGAATAGTACTCGTGAATAGTAACTCGTGAATAGTAACTCATGAATAGTAACTCGTGAATAGTAACTCATGAATAGTAACTCCAAGCATGAAAAAGTTCCAAATTTGATAAAAAGTTCAACCGATATTTCAAAGATAATGATATTGAAGAAATAATATCATCCGAGAAGAAAATAACATCCCTTACCTCGAAAAGACAGTGCTTCTAGTTGAAACAGGATATAGTCTTTGAAGGAACTTGCTTGAAATCTAACAATACTCAAAGTATACTCAAAATACTCACAAGAATACGCTCGATAATATAGAGAAAGAGAAAACTTGTTTACGGTGTGATTTTCAATTCTAACTTAAATTTCTATTTATAGGAAAATGTTAAGACACAGGCAAGGACTTAACCGCAACAACTGACTGATGGCTTTACGCTACTATTCCCACCCACCACATTTGAAATAAAATTCAGCACATTTTTCACCAACCACAAGTGGGGCCCACTCAATTCTAGAATTTTCCACCAAAATCAATTATAAACCTAATTTAGAATCAAGCACCTCTTAAAATTCACAACAAATCATTCGTGCATTTTAACGGTTCAAAATTTGTGGACATATACTCAACTTATGTATGTATAACATATCCAAAAATTACAACGATCCAGCGGTCGGATTAAAAATTATAACCCATAATATATCTCAAAACCCCGATTTGATTTTTAATACCTCAATCAGATAAAATAACGATAAAACACCTCAACATTAATTCCTTCATTAATAACACATAAATAAATCCATCATTTATATCCACATAAAATAAATATTTCTTTATCATATGAATCAATAATTAATTATTCACAAATAATATTACGAGAATCACAATTATGACAATGACGGTAGTTCTCAGGAAGAGGGGCTTTCAATAAGGATCTCTCCTTCTTGGCGCAATTAGGTGACCAAACCTCTCCTTGAAAGGCGAACTTTCTAGACATTGCCAATAATGTTATCTAATAATATTATTCAAATAATATGAATTATTGATGCGATAATGGGAAATACGTGCGGTGACAATTATTGAACAATGATAATATAAAATATCAACGCAATGACAATTATTGAATCAATAAAATAAAATATTGAGCGAATAACTCTGTGAAAATTATTGAGTAGTGCCATCTTACGTAAGGATCAATAATTCAACAATCATCGCATGTAATACTGGTATATGCTCTTTATCGCGACAACCACGCGTAGACATCGTATTTTAACCAACGGGTATTCCAACGATCTTAAGGGTAACAACTACTGCGTTATTTATAACCACCCAAACTTTGTCGTTTTCCTCATCCAATCGCTTTCAGTTATGGGCCCACACATGGCGGCATTTTGGCGGCGTAAATACGAATATTCCCTGACGATCTTAATATTCCACGACCAAACGAATATTCCAAGACGATCACGAATATTCCACGACACTCAAACGAATATTCCCCAAACAAAATGAATATTTTATAACCACTTGCTTATTTTGAAATATTTGTGTATTTAACCCTTAACTATCCACATTAATCAAATCAACCCTTACTATTTCAAAATAATAAATAAAGGAAATTCCTTTTTATTTAAAAAATTTACGGGGTCTTACATAAATGATATAGCGGTTCACCGGAAAAGGTCATCTAATCTTAAGGGTAACATCATCAGCGATACATGGCCGAAGTCAAGATAAGCCCTTCTCTTCTTCCCTACTAACTTCCCTCTGGACCCACCGGTTATTACATCAACGACTTGCCTTGGCGGTGGTATTGGAGCATTTTGAATGGGCGGTGCTTGAACCGTCACAGGCAATCGATTGATGATCAATCACGATCCTCGGCTATTCTTCTCGACCACATCTTTGAATCAATAAGCCGCTTTTAATCTTGCTCTCCACGAAATCCTATAAATTGCAGCGATCATTAGTGTCATGACCAAAGTGACTTGATGATAACCACAATATTTACGAGGATTGCCATGTGTCGTCTGTAATTATCACGAGGGGCTCAAAGAAGGGTGGTTTACGATCGATCCAAAATTATCGACCTCTCAAGTATTCAATTGGGTGTAGACCTTATTAACCTTCGGGGTGAAAGCAGTGAACGACTGTTCTTTGCCTTGCGCCACGAGTTATCAGACTTCTTGAACTACCTACGCTTGGTTGTACCCCCACTCTTCTACGATCAACCTCGGTCTTGGGAACCTCTACCTCCTTATATTGGCCCGGAGAAGGATTTTTTCGACTATTCATAGCCTCTTCTACAACAATATAGCCTTACGCTTGTCGAAAGGCTTCTGCTGAAACTTTTCGGATGGTGAAACATCAACTTCTTTACCAATTCTCTCGACTTAACAGATCTAGCCCATTATGGAACAAGCCAACAGCTTGGAGATCATTAAGGTCGGATACCTGACCGACCGCTTCCCTAAACCTCTTTACATATTGGCCTAAAGATTCATTGGTGAACTGCCGAATCTATGCTAAAGAGCCCGTAGGCTTTCCCCTTCTTCGGTTGCTTCCAAAACGTGCATGGAACTTATCACAAAGCTCAGTCCACGAGGAAATCGAATCCGATGGTAATGTCCCCATCCATTGTCTTGCGTCTTTTCTCAACGTCGTGACAAAAGTGTGACACTTGGCAGCATCAGTGAAGTCATAGTAATCCATCAGCCGGTCGAACGCCTGACTATGGTCATAAGGATCTCCGGACCCATCATAGCTTTCCATACGAGGCAACTTTTTGGTAATATCTGGCTTTCTCCTTGAGAATTTCGGAGGAAAAAGGACGCCTTTTTTCCAGGAGTGTCCTTCACCTGTTGGACCTCAGCCAACTGTTTTCGGAGTTCTTTCAACTCCTATACCAGAAAATCAACACCTTCGGGTTGCGATGAGATCTCCTTCTCCTGAGCGATGTTAGGCCTTGGAATGGATCGACCTCTCCCTGCCGATCCCACTGCCCTTGTGGGACTTCTTGATCTATTAGTGTAAGACCCCAGTTTTTATAAATAAAGATGAATTTTCTATAAATATTATTTTTGAATATTATGGAATAATTTGATATAATGTTATAGTTGTGGGTAATATTTATAAATTTTGCAAAGTATACAAGTGGTTATATTATATTCGATTGGTCGGGGAATATTCGGTTTAGCAGGGAATATTTGTACAATGGCTCAATCATTGGTGGACCCCACAACAGAATTATTGTCGGATTGAGAAAAAGACAAAAATATTTTATTGAAATAACGGCGGAAGTTTTACCGTAGTTCTTTGTTGAACTACTCGATAGTAAAAAGTACGATGAATACGTGTGGTTGCGTAGTAGATACGGTATTGATTATTGATCTTTGTGAGAAGTCACTCAGTTTGATTCCATTATTGTCGATTAATAATATGAATTATTATAGCGATAATGACGTTTTATTTTATTGAAACATCTTTTATATAAAATAGAATACTTTATTAAAGTTATTACATAAATAGAATATATTATATTTTATTATGCATAGTATTGCATAGTGTTTTGCATAGTGTTTTGCATAGTATTGCATATAGTGTTTGCATAGTAAAATGTTTTTATATAAATAGAATATATTATATTTTATTTAAAAGATTTTTCTTTAAATATGGACCGTCGATTAAAGTAAATCAATCTAGACCGTTCATGGATTAATTCTTATGCATTCCATTTTTCTATAAATAGAAGCTCATTCCTTCATTATTTTCTTACGAATTCATTGAAACTACAGAGAGAAATTATAGAGAGAAAGTTTATAGAGAAAGTTATAGAAAAAGAAGAAGAGTCTCGCTACTTCACTACTTCTATATTAGGTTCTTTTACGGTAAGTGGGTGTTATTCTTTCTTCTTGAAGAGAACTTACATTATTCCATTCTTTATTATTCATTGGAATAACTTTTGTAAAAGTGGCATACCCTATACATAACTTTTGTATATACGGCATACCCTATACTTGGTGAAATCCTTATGTTATTCCATTGCTTATTATTATTACATTGGAATAACTTTGTATCATGTGATTTACCCTATACTTGGTAACATTCTTTATTATTACATTGGAACATCCACATGCATGTGTTTTACACGGACTGGTTAAAATCTTTATTATTATTACATTGGAACATCACATGCGTGTGTTTTACGGACTGGTTAAAATCTTTATCATTACATTGGAATATCCTATACGTGTGTGTTTTACACCGGATCAGTTCCATCTTTATTATTACATTGGAACATCACTTGCGGTGTGAATTTCACGACACTGGTTCCGTTATTATTATTACATTGGAATAACTTTATCTGTCATGCAATCTGCGCATGCATGGTGATTTCTTTTGTTATTCCATTCTTTATTATACCCGGTTGGTTAAAACTATGACTTCTATACTCCATGAAATTAGTAGAATATCCTTGATATTTGCGTTTCATCCGATATCTTTTCATGGAAATATTTTTACGATCATTCTTGAATTTTTTCTACAAAGCGATATCGTGTTGACAATTTGACGTTAATAAATCTGGATAAAATAATTCTTGAACTTGTTTTATTGAATTCTTATATCATTGTCATCATCCTCATGTTTATATTTTTTTAAAGTCAATACGTGGCCTGTAGAGCATGGATGGACTTGGTATGATTATGACCGAGGATTATTCGGTGTAATCATGGTAGTAATGTTACAAATGATGTGGTAAAAATCCTCGATTGGCCGTAGTGCATTGATGGATAGTTGTTGGCATGATCATGACCATTAATGAATACACAACTATTCTTCGCCCGTAGTGCGGGAATAATTGTGATCGTGATCTTAAAGAATATCCTTGGCCGTAGTAGTGCGGGGGTGATTCGATGATGTGGATTATTTATTAAAGGCGAGTCTCGCCTATAATGATGATGAAAAACCTTTTAAAATCATAAAAGATAGTAGATTTTATTTTCTACTTGACTCTTTTAATGGATTGTGATATTCATTGCAGATTAAACTAGTTGTCTATTATATTTTATCGGTTTAACATTGTTGAAGACTATTGATAATTTATTACGCATTATCTTAGTCATAATATTTCTTCTTTGGGCTAGTTGAGCTCACCCTTTCTTTCACTTTATTTCTTCTTGAAATGAGAATATAGTGAGACAAGTCTGGGAAAGCAGTGATGGTCACGAAGATAGCATTAGTAGTCCTCACTATTTATTACGTGAAATAGTGTGATAATAATTATAATGAGGACTTTTTGTTTGAGTTTGTATAATATCTAGTGAGGCGATATTTGTATTTAAACTCATGTTTTTGTCAATTATATACGGCAATTTATGTTAATAAGTTGTATTTAAATTTACATACCATGTAAGTGGCGACCCAAGATGGGTGATGTATACCTAATTTTGGGGCGTCATGTGAACAATATCGAGCTAAGGGATATGATCCACAGCTAAGATGTGAGAAAAAAGTACTAGGAGGGGAGGCGGGAATACCTCACATTAGTATGACCTACCTAAGTTTTTTTGTCTTTATTTTATTGGTCGGTCGAATATAAAGATAATTGTTAAATGTCAATTAATCTTTTGTTTTGTGATGATCTCGAAAATGACATCCGAGAATGTTGAGAATAGAATGATGGAGCCTGAAGCGATCGTTGATTCACCACATATCAATAATCGGGATAATATGCATCGGGAAGCGCAATCCTCATACAAACAACAACACTGACCAAATGATGAATGATCAAATGTTCGGGAGGCTTTATGCAATTTATGCAACAATGAAAGCGAGCGACTCACATCCAAAACGTAGGTGGAAACACGGAAAACTCTCGGGCGGTCACCGCATTAAACAATTCAAGGAGCTGGGACCACCGGAGTTTAAGGAGAGCAAAACCACTTACGGCGGAAGCATGGATAAAAGCAGTTACCAAGATATTTGATGTCTTGGGATGCTCCGAGGAGCAAAAGGTTCCCTCACGCCTTTATATTCTTGCGGAGAAGCTGATTCTTGGTGGGAATCGGTAAAAGCGTACTCAACCTCTTTGTCTTGAAGATATCTTGGGAGAAATTTCAGAGTACATTCAACGACAAATACTTTCTGAAAGTATTCGCCACATGAAGGAGGTGGAGTTTATCAAGTTGGAACAAAACAATATGGCCAGGTGTCGCATAATACGAGGCAAAATTGCGGAGTTATCACGGTTTCGTCCCCACTGGTGGATAATGAAGAGAGAATGGCGCGAATGTTTTAAGAGGTTTGAAGTCGAGATCGTCAACATCTTATTTCTCATAAATTGTGTTTGTATTCGGATGTTGTAAATAGGGCTCGGTTAGTGGAGCGCGATAACGAGTCAACCATGACTAAAGAGAAGCGGTACGCTAAAAGTTATAATACCGGTGAGAGTAGTCATTGAGCGGTGACAACAAGCGTGGAGGAATCAGCAGGCGGATATGGTAACCCACGGTGGTAATCGAGGCCAAAACAATAAGAATGGACATTTCAAAAGCGGAGATTCAACAATGATGGAAAGACGTCAAGACCAAAGACCCGTTGTTAAGGAAGGAGAAAGACCACCTATCATATGCTTCAAATGCGGAGAAGAGGGACACATCGGTCCAAGCTGTGCCATCTTAGTCAAAGCATGTTATAATTGTGGAAGAGAAGGTCACTTAGCTCGATTTTGTCGTTTCATCAAGACAAATTCAACTAGGATGGAGGCACCAAAAAGTAGTCCCGGAAAAGTCAAAACCGAGTGGTCAAGAGGGAGGCGTTTGTTGTGACCTCCCGGAGAGCGAGAACCGAACCCGAATGAGGTCATCGCAGGTAAGCTTATCATAAACTCTAATGAAGTCTACACTTTATTTGATCGGTTCTACCCATTCTTTTATTTCTCTACTTGCGCTCATCGATTAAATTTGACTCAGGAGAAATTAGACTTTGACTTATCTGTGGAAACTCAGATTGGGGAGAAACCTTCATTACATCCTTTGTTTATAAGTCTTGTTTGGTTCAAATCGGTACCCTCACATTACACCGTCGATCTTATTTCATTAAAAATACTTGCATTTAGCGTGATTCTAGGGATTGATTGGTTAACTACTTATCATGCAAAAATTGATTGTTTTCGTAAGGTTGTTAGCTTTCATATTCCTAATCAACCTATTATCTAAATCAAACGACCAAACCATTAAAATCAATCACGGTCATCTCAAGCCATAAAGCTATTCGTTTATTGAAAAATGGATGTCAAGCTTTCTTAGCTCATATCATGATTTAAACAAAAATACGTCGGTTTTGAGCGATATTTCTATTGTTAATAAATTTCTGACGTATTCCAGAAGAACTTCACGGCCTACCCCGGAAGCGCTAAATTGAATTTTGTATCGACCTTGAACACTGGTACAAAACCTATTTCCAAAGCCCCATATCGAATGGCTCTATTGAACTTGAGGAGTTAAAGACCCAATGCGCAGGAATTGTTAGACATTGGCTTTATTCGTCGTCTAGTACTTCTCTTGGGTGCTCTGTTTCTATTCGTGAAGAAGAAAGATGGGAGTATGCGACTTTGTATTGATTATCGGGAGTTGAATCATGTCACCATCAAAAATAGCTATGTTCTCATTTCTGAAGAGAACGGTGAAAGAAAAGGTGAGCTCAACTAGCCCAAAGAAGAAATATTATGACTAAGATAATGCGAGAATAAATTATCATTAGCCTTCAACGATGTTAAAGCGATAAAATACAATAGACAACCGGTTTAAGCTGCGGTAGGAATAAGCAATCCATTAAAAAAGTCGAGTAGAGAATAAAGTCTACTATCTTTTAGGTTTTAAAGGTTTTCATCAATTTTATCATTTGAGACTCGACAATAAATAAACCATTACATCTAATCATCCCTGCGTACCACGGTCGAGGATTTTCATCAAATTATCGATGGTCATGACTATATCCGAATCACCCACGGTCATAATCATACCAAAAACTATCCATCATTGCATTCTGACAATTTGAGGACTTTTGTCACATCATTTATATCAAGTCGTGATTATCTAGAATGATCCACGGTCATAATCATACTAAGTTCATCTATGCTTGCGTAAGCGAAGATAACATAATATAACATGAGGATGATGACAATGACATAATTATTCAATAAAACAAGTTCAAGAATTATTTAATCCATGATGATTATTAACGTCAAATTGTCGGCAATCTTTGTTTCGTAAAGTAAAATTCAAGAATGATCGGAAGAATATTTCCATGAAAGATCTTTGGATGAAACGCGAATATCAAGGATATTCTACTAATTTCATGGAGTATAGAAGTCAAAGTTTTAACTTATTTGGGTATAATAAAGAATGGAATAACAAAGAAATCACCGTACACGCGGTGCTTAGCATGTAGGCAGTTATTCAATGAATAATAATAACGGAACTAGGTGGGGTGAAATTCACAAGCAAGCGGGATGTTCCAATGAGAATATTAAAGATGGAACCGGATCCGGTGTAAAACACACGAGATAGGATATTCAATGAGAATGATAAAGAGCGGAACCAGTTAGGTGTAAAACACACGACGAGGATGTTCCAAGAGAATAATAAAAAGCGGAACCGGTCCGGTGTAAAACACATACAGATGAGGATGTTCAGCAGAATAATAGAAGAATGTCACCAAGTATAGGAATTAACCAGCGTGATCTGAGTTATTCAACAGAATAATAAGCAATGGAATAACATAAGGATTTCACCAAGTATAGGGTATCCAGCGTATCTGAGTTATGTATAGGGTATGCCACTTTTACGAGTTATTCAATGAGAATAATAATGAATGGAATAATGAAGTTCTCTTCAAGAAGAAAGAATAACACCCACTACAGTACAACAAATAATACCCTACTAGTAAAAAAGAACTGAATATAGAAGTAGTGAAGTAGCGAGAATACTCTTCTTCTTTCTATAACTTTCTCTATAGCTTCTCTATAATTTCTCTCTCAGAGTTTCAATGAATTCGTGAGAAAATAATGAAGGAATGAGCTTATTTATAGGAAAATGGAATGCGTAGTAATTAATCCATGAAGCAGTCCAGATTGATTTACTTTAATCGGCGGTCCATATTTAAAGAAAAATCTTTTAAATAAAATATAATATATTCTATTTATATAAAAACATTTTTACTATGCAAACACTATGCAATCTTATGCAAAACACTATGCAAAAAACACTATGAATACTATCGTAATAAAATATAATATATTACATTTATAGAATAACTTTAATAAAGTATTCTATTTTATATAAAAGATGTTTTACATTTTATTACGTTAATAATCTGAATAAAACAAAAGCGTCATTATCATTATAATAATTCATATTATTAATCGTGATAATGGAATCAATGAGTGACTTCTCACATAAGCATCGATAATCAATACTGGTGTCTTTCTTATGCGACCCACACGACATCGATTTTTTACTCTGAAAGTAGTTCAACAATAACCAACGGTAAAACTTCCGCCGTTATTTCAATAAAATATTTTTGTCGTTTTCTCGATTAAACAATAATTACATTAATAGGTCCACCAATGATTGAGTAGTTTATGCGAATATTCCTGCTAAACCGAATATTCTCAGACCAATCGAATATAATATAATCAACTTGCATACTTTGCAAAATTTATAAATACTACCCACTACTATAATATTATCTTAAATTCACACCATAATATTAAAAAATTATTTTGACAAAATTTAAATCTTTATTGATAAAATCTGGGTCTCCTGATTTGCCACGTATTGATGACTGTTTGACCCGGTTCTGAGGCCAAATTCTTTTCAAAGATTGATCTTCGTTAGGATATCACCAATTGAAGATTAGAACCGACATTCCAAAGACTTTTCGAACTCGATGCTGGGCATTATGAATTCTAGTCGTGTCCTTTGGATTGACTAATGCTCCTGCGCCTTCATGGATATGATGAACTAAAGTATTCAAGGAATATTTAGATCACTTTGTGGTCGTCGTCTTTATTGATAACATCCTTATTTATTCCAAAAGCCGTGAAGATCATGAAAGCAACACTTGAGGTGACACTCCAAAAGCCGTGAATATAAGCTTTATACCAAGTTGAAGAAATGCGAGTTACGGCTTGAAGAAGTAGCATTCCTTGGGCGCGATGGTATCAAGTCGTGGAATATCTGTTGACCCGTGAAAGATTGAAGCTATTCAAAGTGGAACAACCTAAATCGATGGCCAAGACGTAGCTTTCTCGGTTTATTTGGTTATTATCGGAGATTCGTGGAAGGATTTTCTCGAATCGCTACTCCATTGACTCGGTGACTCGAAAAGAATCTGAAAGTTCGGTTGGGGCGAAGAATGTGAGAAGAGTTTTCAAGAACTTCGAAGAGACTATTTCAAAGACTGTTACGATGATACCATTTGGCTCGGAGGATTTGTTATCTCTGGTGATGCTTGAGCAAAAGGTTGGGATGTGTTCTTATGCAACATGGAAAAGTTATAGTTTATGCCTCGCGACAACTCAAAGAATATGAGAGGAATTATCCTACTCGTGATCCTGGAGTTAGCGGTATTATCTTCTCAGACTTAAAATTTGGAGGCATTACTTGTATGGGGAGAAAGTGGAGATCTTTACGGATCATAAAAGCCTCAAATATTTCTTCACTCAAAAGGAACTCAACATGCGACAACGGCGTTGGCTTGAGGCTGTTGAAAGATTATGATCATACCATCAATACCATCCCGGAAAGCGAGCGTGGTAGGCGATCGTTGAGTAGAAGATCGTATGCAGAAATGCAGAGTGCGTTATTGTCAACACAAAGGCCCATTTTGTGTGACTTACGCAAAGGATGGAGATAGAGTTAAAGACTCGAGGGGCGCATGTGATGATAGCAAATATCTGAGTAGAACAGACTTTAATCGATAAAGTTAAAAGTTGCTCCAAGCTACGGACTGGAGGCGATGCGTATGAAAAAGAAAGTCAAGAGGTGCTTTATGCGAAGCAAGAATCGATGAAGAAGGAATACTTGAGTCGACTCCGGACTTTGTGTTCTAACGACCACGATTTAAAGTATAATATCATGATGGGCTATACAACACACCATTTGCGATCCATCACTGGGAGTACCAAAATGTATCGTGATATTCGTCATACATTTTGGTGGAGCAATATGAAGAGGAGATAGATATTTGTTTATCTCAAGGTGTCTAACTTGTCAGCGAGTCAAAGCGGAGCATCAAGTACCAAAAGGTCCATTGCAACCACTTGAAATTCAGAATGGAAGTAGGAGCACATTACCATGGATTTCGTTCGGTCTTCCTAAGGTTTCTCAAGGCATTGATGCGATTTGGGTCATTGTTGATAGATTGACCAAGTCCGCTCATTTCACCGAAATCGAGAAACTTATACACTTGAACGTCTTGCTCGTATGTACATAAGCGAGATTGTATGAAGCTACGCATGGTATCTGGTATCCATAGTTTCGATCGAGACCCAAGATTCACTTCACGATTTTGGGTTAGTTTGCAAAAAGCTATGGGCGCGGACTTACGATTTAGCTTCGGCATATCATCCTCAGACGGATGAGACGGTGGAGAGGACTATTCAAACTCTTGAAGATCTATTAAGACTACTGTGTTCTTGATTTCAAGGGAGTTGGGACAAGTTTTTACCATTGGTGGAGTTTTCCTACAACAACAGATTATCAAGCAAGTATTGGCATGGCTCCATTCAAGCATTGTATGGAAGAAAGTGTCGTTCTCGGTATCTTTGGGATGAGGTGGGTGAAGCAACGTTGTTGGGACCGGAGTTGATACGTATGACTACGGAAAAGATTCAAACGATCCGACAACGTATAAAAACCTCACAAAATCGATGAAAAGAGTTATCTTGATCTTCATCGAAAGGACGTGGAATTTGATATAGGAGATCATGTGTTGTTAAAAGTTGCTCCGTGGAAAGGAGTTACAAGATTTGGAAAGAGAGGAAAACTTAATCCTCGATTCATCGGTCCATTTTAATCCTCGATCGAGTAGGAAGCGTGGCCTATAGACTCGCTTTTCTGCGCCAAATATGTCTCGTGTTCATAACGCGTTTTCACATATCCATGTTACGTAAATATGTGAAAGACCGAACCATATTATTGAGTTAGAAGCAGGACGAAATAGCGGAAGATTTGACGTATGAAGAGGTTCTGTTCAAATTTTGGATAAGAAGGAACATATTCTACGCTCGAGAGGTTATACCTCAAGTCGAAGTTTTTGGAGGAACCACGATGTTGAGGAAATGACTTGGGAGTTAGAATCGAAATGAAATCACGGTATCCTTACCTCTTGACATACCGTGTCGTACCCTAATTTCGAGGGCGAAATTTCATAAGAAGGGAGGTTGTAAGACCCCAGTTTTTATAAATAAAGATGAATTTTCTATAAATATTATTTTTGAATATTATGGAATAATTTGATATAATGTTATAGTTGTGGGTAATATTTATAAATTTTGCAAAGTATCTGAGTGGTTATATTATATTCGATTGGTGGGGAATATTCGGTTTAGCGGGGAATATTTGTACAACTACTCAATCATTGGTGGACCCCACAATGTAATTATTGTCGGATTGAGAAAAGACAAAAATATTTTATTGAAATAACGGCGGAAGTTTTTAGTGGTTCTTTGTTGAACTACTTTCGGTAGTAAAAATGCGATGAATCACGTGTGGTTGCGTAGTAGCATCTGGTATTGATTATTGATCTTTATGTGAGAAGTCACTCGGTTTGATTCCATTATTGTCGATTAATAATATGAATTATTATAGCGATAATGACGTTTTATTTTATTGAAACATCTTTTTATATAAAATAGAATACTTTATTAAAGTTATTACATAAATAGAATATATTATATTTTATTATGCATAGTATTGCATAGTGTTTTGCATAGTGTTTTGCGTAGTATTGCATAGTGTTTGCATAGTAAAATGTTTTTATATAAATAGAATATATTATATTTTATTTAAAAGATTTTCTTTAAATATGGACCGTCGATTAAAGTAAATCAATCTACAGGCTAGTTCATGGATTAATTCTTATGCATTCCATTTTCCTATAAATAGAAGCTCATTCCTTCATTATTTTCTTACGAATTCATTGAAACTCTCTAGAGAGAAATTATAGAGAGAAGTTATATAGAGAAAGTTATAGAAAGAAAAGAGTATTCGCTTACTTCACTACTTCTATATTAGGTTTCTTTTACGGTAAGTGAAGGGTGTTATTCTTTCTTCTTGAAGAGAACACATTATTCCATTCACTATTATTCTGTTGGAATAACTTTGTAAAAGTGGCATACCCTATACATAACTTTGTATATATGCAGATACCCTATACTTGGTGAAATCCTTATGTTATTCCATTGCTTATTATTATTACATTGGAATAACTTTGTATCTGTGGTTTACCTATACTTGGTGACATTCTCTATTATTGCATTGGAACATCACATCACGTGTTTTTTACAGGACACTGGTTAAAATCTTTATTATTATTACATTGGAACATCACATGCATGTGTTTTACACCGGACTGGTTAAAATCTTTATCATTCTGTTGGAATATCCTATACGTGTGTTTTACAGGATCTGGTTCCATCTTTATTATTCTGTTGGAACATCACGCTTGCGATTGTGAATTTCACTTTGGTTCCGTTATTATTATTCTGTTGGAATAAACACATACATCAATCTGCGCATGCATGGTGATTTATTTTGTTATTCCATTCTTTATTATACCCGGTTGGTTAAAACTATGACTTCTATACTCCATGAAATTAGTAGAATATCCTTGATATTTGCGTTTCATCCGATATCTTTTCATGGAAATATTTTTACGATCATTCTTGAATTTTTCTCTACAAAGCGATATCGTGTTGACAATTTGGACGTTAATAAATCTGGATAAAATAATTCTTGAACTTGTTTTATTGAATTCTTATATCATTGTCATCATCCTCATGTTTATATTTTTTTTAAAGTCATACATGGCTGTAGAGCATGGATGGACTTGGTATGATTATGACCGAGGATTATTCGGTGTAATCATGGCCGTAATGTTACAAATGATGTGGTAAAAATCCTCGATTGGTAGTAGTGCATTGATGGATAGTTGTTGGCATGATCATGACCATTAATGAATACACAACTATTCTTCTTGGCGTAGTGCGGGAATAATTGTGATCGTGATCTTAAAGAATATCCTTGGTAGTAGTGCGGGGTGATTCGATGATGTGGATTATTTATTAAAGGTGAGTCTCAAATTTATAATGATGATGAAAAACCTTTTAAAATCATAAAAGATAGTAGATTTTTTTTTACTTGACTCTTTTAATGGATTGCATATTCCGCTGCAGATTAAACTAGTTATACATTATATTTTATCGGTTTAACATTGTTGAAGACTATTGATAATTTATTACGCATTATCTTAGTCATAATATTTCTTCTTGGGCTAGTTGAGCTCACCCTTTCTTTCCTTTGTTTCTCTTGAAATGAGAATATAAATTTGGAGATGAGTGGGAAGCAGTGATGGTCACGAAGATAGCATTAGTAGTCCTCACTAATTCGTGAAATAGTGTGATAATAATTATAATGAGGACTTTTTGTTTGAGTTTGTATAATATCTAGTAGACGATATTTGTATTTAAACTCACGAGTTTTTGTCGTATTGTATACACATGACTATGTTAATAAGTTGTATTTAAATTTCTGTACCATGTAAGTGGCGACCCAAGATGGGTGATGTATACCTAATTTTGGGGGCGTCACAGTTAGGGTGTATAATCTCATCCTCATGATGAGAACGGTTGTGTCGGTACTCTTCTCTTCGGGTTTCTGGCACGATTTCTCTCGACCTGCTTCTTCGTCTTTCATCGTCGCGATGCAGTGATCCAACGACTATCAGTGCCTTCTTCGAGGCCAAAGGTGTTACGCTTCTTCGATCTCTCCTACTTGCGTGAAACGATCCTGGACACGTCATAGAATGTTCCGGCTCCTTACCCTTCAAGCAGGGTATCTCTTATATCTCTACTCGTCTTTTGGAATGAACATGGCTAGATGCTTCGTCCCCCAACTCATCCACCCGAAGCATCTATTCGACTATATCTTCCCTTTGTTTTAACAGAACTTCCAAAGCCTTATCTGCTTCTTCTGCCATCCTTGCTAACTTGGCGGCTCTGTCTTTTGACCACTTGGCGATGAGTCCTGGTGGTGAGCCTTCTATCCGTCACGATCGAGGATCACGCCCCTTATCATTGAAAACCAACTTCAAATCTGGCTCCACCATGGATCTTGGACGAAGTTCTTGAGTTAATGTTTAGAGGCCGTGCTTTCGTGAGCACTTTTAGAAGGACCCAGACGGTCCTCATTTGAAATCGAGGCGTTGATGAACTAATGACCATCGCCTACCCTTACGGTGTACCATCTCTACTCCTCATCATCTTCCAAATAAGTTAAACAATTGTGATTGAAAAACCCTCCTTCTCCGCCAATGTTAACGCCAAGATCTTACGCCACGTCCCAATCACGTAAGACGCATACGATCCCGCGCGACAAAAACACGATAAACACCACAAGCTTCGATGGCCGGTTCCGTCGGGGATAGCTTCGAGCGTGAGAGTCGAGAACGCGTGTTCACAAAGTTAACAAAATGGAGGCTATAATGCTTAATGTATTGAGAGAGAGATAATAATTCTTTTTCTATCTCAAAAGTATGAATGAATAAGTGTATGAGCGCGCTCTTCGTGATGACTTCCTTGCTTAAGCTATATCCTCTCTTCCCGGATTACGGTGCCACCCACTATTACTACGACACTTTTTTCGATCGATGGGTTCCAATCGACCGATATATAGTTTATCCACCGCTTTTTGGTACTTTGCCATGGCCGTGAGGTTATAATCCCATCCACATTAATGCATGGCGGAGTTACAGAGTCGGTAAGTCATGCTTTTTCATCATTACTGGTCAAAATAATAGATATTAAAATGTCGAAGGATCAACCCACCTGGAATGGCCGGTCTTATAAGTCAAAATGAAAATAATAGGATAATGAGAACCAAAGACTTTTCTGATTTAATAAAAGGCCCAATAGATTGATTAAAAAAGAGTAAATCTACGTCTAAATACGATGAAAAAAAATATCAGGACCCAACAATGGGTATTTGCAATAAAAATCAACAAAATTTTATCTTAACAATAAATAGAAATATTCGGGAAAAAGAGAGAGAAAAATAGAACAATTAAATTAAATTAAATGATTAATATGGTAGAAAGGGACCCACGTAAAATTGTCTGTCAATTTTTCCTGACAAAGAGAACGAATCTTTTCTATACGAGGGCGAAATTCGAAACCCCACAAAAGAAAACTCTTCACTGGAAAAACCCTAATTCCCTCTCTCGCGCAGATCGGCCATGGCATCTACCAAGGAACGTGACAACTTCGTCTACACCGCTAAGCTCGCTGAACAGGCTGAACGCTATGACGGTTAGGGTTTATTTCTTTGTCTCGCTCTAGATCTCGATTTCAACTTTTGTTTTCTACTTCTGACGCTTAATTCGCTTCTAATCTGTTTAATTACCTAGAAAACTTGCAGAAAGAAAAATAAATGAAACAATTTGGAGTTAGTTTCCACTTACGTAAATATAATTAAGCAAAATCGTCAATTCTTATTACTTGTTTGTCAATTTTGCTTTATTCTTCATTTGCTCAGCGACCAATTCTGGATCTCAATAATTTAAAGTGAGATTATTATTATTGCTAAGCGTAAGACTTAAATATTTTTTTTTTAGTCTTTTCTATGCGACCAAACTGAGATTTATGGCCTTGTACTTTGTGCCGACCAAACTGAAATTAGGGCTATGTACTTTGTACCGACCAAACTGGGATTAGGGCTATGCACTTTGTACTGAAGTTTATTGACAATGTTAAAAAATAAACCATAAGTCTAAGTCTAACCCATGCACCAGCTCCAACAAGGTACCTAACTTTTAGAGGAGTGCTGGATACCTTTTTCATATACATAACCTATAAGGCTATAAGTTATTGCTGTGTGCTTAAAAGGGAAGTCTTTTTCTAGCAGAAATGGTGGAGGCAATGAAGAACGTTGCGAAGATGGATGTTGAATTGACTGTGGAGGAGAGGAATTTACTCTCAGTTGGTTACAAGAACGTGATCGGCTCGCGTAGAGCATCTTGGCGGATATTGTCTTCGATTGAGCAGAAGGAAGAATCAAGAGGGAACCATCAGAATGCAAATCGGATCAAGGATTATAGACAGAAGGTCGAGTCAGAGCTGACAACTATTTGTAATGATATCATGTGCGTGATTGATGAGCACCTCATTCCTTCATGTGGTGCCGGTGAATCCACAGTGTTTTACTACAAGATGTGAGGACTTTGATGTTTTATTAAGAATTTATTATTTATATATAATAATTATTAGTAATTTATATTGTTTTTGCTTTTATATACTTATCGAGGTTTCTGGTTATGGTTTTTGTTGGGTGCAGGAAAGGGGATTATTATAGATATCTCGCAGAATTCAAGACTGGTAGCGATAGGAAGGATGTTGCTGATCTTTCACTGAAAGCTTATGAGGTACATAGTCATCTTGTTTTTGTTGCTTTAATGTTGTTAGTGTTTGTGTTTTGTCCATTGAATGATTTAAGTTAATATGGTCCTCAGAAACAAATGAGTGATATGGTGGTATATTGAACTAGAATATTGACCTGCTTGCGTAGCATCTGTTGTCTGTTCTCATAATGTTTGTATGTTGCTTGACTGTTGATCTCCTTGATATATGTGATTTATATGTTGATTAATATTATCAGGCCACTGTTTTATTATTGAAGATCATTTCCTGATTGCAGACCAACTAATAAAAAATTAGCCGTGCTGCAGTTAAGTACTTTGTGTGCATCATTTGTTTGAATGTTGTAACGTAAGAAGCAGGGGTGAGCCAAACCCCTGCTGCACTGCGCACCGGGTGCGGGTGCGCAACATAGTTGTCACGACGCCAAGGTGGGGCACGATGGTAGTTGACCGCTAGTACGCCTAGATGCCCGCTATGACATTCGTATGGTGACAAGTTGTTAACAATGTGCAATTTATACATTAATTATTTTATTTCAAAAGTATATTGCACAATAAAAGCTTATATACACTAAAACTCAAAACATAATACCTAACACTATGAAAAAGTCTCCGATCTCTACTCTATTTCTAGTCATTGCTCAAGCAAAGTTATCAACTATAAAGTCATTTTCGTCTTCCTCACGAGCATTACTCTCGTCCAAAGGAGTAGGATCATTGGTTGGGTTAATTGGGTAATTAGAAAAGTCCATGGGTTATGATGAGTCATGGTAAAAATGACTTAATCACTTAACTTGGGCCCACTACCAATGCGTTACCAATGCGTGAGCCTTGATGGCTCGGCGTCCAAGGCGTTGCCTTGCCCTTCTCCAATGCCAAGATGCCTAGTTGTCGCCATGACAACTATGGTGCGCAGGTGTGCGACTATGGTGTGTACGGGGTGTGACAATTGTTGTATCCCCAAACAAAAAAAATTAAGAAAGGGGAGAGATTATCTTGGTATGATCGTTTTGGAGGATGCGATCGGCTTTCTCTTTCATCGGCGGTCGACCTTCTCCTCTTTCTCTCTCCTCTCTCTTTCATTGGCTTCTTGTTTTCTACTAGATCTGAAGAGGCTTCTTGTTCTCTAATTTAAAATAAGTGGTTGATATGTAGATCAAAAGGAGAGACTACCAAGTAGCAAATATCAACCACTAAATTAAAAGTGGCTGTCAGCTTGCTTGTGGGTAATTATCCTAAGGATTTTAAAAGTACTTTTTATATTTTATTTAGTTTAAGTTACTTTAATAGGTATGGAAGAGTGGGGATTAAATAAGTTGGCCCATTTCTATTTGGACTAGACAAATAAAAATGAAACTATCTTGGTAAAAACAATATATAAATAGTTTTTTATTAAATCAAAAGAAATTACTTATTAATATATATACATATATATTTAATAATTAAATATTTGTTGCATCCATGTCGCACCCGAATTCCCATATTTTCAAATTTAACTGTCCTTCGTATCCCCGCACTCGCTTCTTAGGTTGTAAACTTTCATAGATTTGTATTACATATTGTATTATCTATCACTGAGTTGTATAGTTGTCATGTCGTCGACTAGGGGATGCGTCTTGGTGCTGGAGAAGGCTAATGCGACGCCTTGGACGTCGAGCTGCCAAGGCTCATACCTTGGTAGTTGACCCAAGTTAAGTGATCACGTCATTTTTCATCCACCCATGAATCATCAAACTTGTTATGTGGTGTAATTTTATTATTTATTAATGTATGATGGGCGATGACTTTTAATTTTTTATTTTCTATGTTGTGTTTGTTGACTTGTTCTACTAGTTTTTAATGTCAAGTGTTTTACTTTTGAATTTTGATTGTCAAGTATTCATATTATTGTGTTTTTAATTGTATTCCAATGTTACTTATTATGTTTTGGGTTTTCATGTATATAAAATTTTATAGCTCAATATACTTTTGAAGTAAAATTAATAATATACAAATTGTACACTATTAATGACTTTGTCGCCATTTTAATTATATTCCAGTGTTACTTATTATGTTTTGGGTTTTCATGTATATAAAATTTTATAGCTCAATATACTTTTGAAGTAAAATTAATAATATACAAATTGCACACTATTAATGACTTGTTGCCATACGGACGCCATGGCGGGGTGCATCAACTACCACCGCATCTCGTCGGGGTGCCATGACAACTATGTTGAGTTGATTTGAAACACGCACATCTTATAAGTCATTTGCTTGGCTTGATTAGTTGTTGATCATTCTTCAAAAGGACTGGCAATCTGGCATCTGTTTGGTCTTATCATACTCTACTATCAACATCTCATAATGATGTGGAGAGATTTTTCTTTATTTTCTTTCTTGCAAGTCTTAAAAGTTAAAAGAGTTGGTTTTAATCAAGGATGTCTCATATAACATAGAAAGTATTTGAACACTTGTATGTTTGGTGAAACTAACCCCTGATATATGTTGTCGATAATGGTGGAATTAGGGATCAAATAAAATTATGAAAAAAATACTGTAACCTTATTTTTTCAAAGTACAGACTGCTTTGAAAAGTTCTATTATTTGAAGGGGGTTTGATTCATACTAAGCTATTATAGTTACTTCCGATCTAAATTGATTCTTCTGTTGAGGGTAATTCCTCCGCAGAGCTAGAAGAGATGTAGTTTGAGTGCCTCTGGAGAAGCTCCTTTTTCGTTTTCTGTTTGTTGTTGGGGATTCTGGGTGAGGAAGCTGGTATATATATATATATATATATATATATATATATATATATATATATATATATATTCTAAAGTCATTCCCCCAGCCAAACAAAAAATTCTACTGTTTTTTAATTTATATTTTGTGTTGGATCATTCGGTTAAAGGTTTCTTCATTTACAAAAAGTATGGTTCTTTTTATGCTCTCCTAGTGCAAGCAGGGAAAGAAATGAGAAGAAAGAAATTATAAAGAATACAGTCCCTCCCCTTCAAATCAGAATAAATAAATGTTGGCCTGCTTATTTATAAGTCTATAAAGTACCTATGGCTATGAATCTGATTACCTTTTACCGGGCTCACAATAATTTAGAAGGACAAATCAGGTGTTTTTGGGAATGTGTATTTAGATTGAGGAACTATCAAATGATTTGCGTATGAGAGAAGCATTTGGTCTGGTAACTAATTCAATGATATATTTTTATATTTATATATTTATATATATATATATATATATATATTGATTAGGGGCTTATAATGAGTGATGTAGAACTATTATCGACCTTTTTAACCATAGCTTCATGGTGCTTAATAATGTCAATGTTTCAGATTTTGCTTCTGCTTAGCATTCCTCATCTTTTGGAGGCCATAAATTTTCACTAGATAGTGGGTACATACATGACATTTAAACAATGGAAGATGCTTTGAAAATTTGGTTTCCTCCCTTGACAAGTGTATGTTGTATACCTGCTTCTTTTTTCTTTTCTTTTTTCCTTTTTTTTATAAAAATTTAATTTTGGTGTTTTCTGCAATACAAAAATAAGGCTACTCTAACTCTCTTATAGCAATATTGTTTGTTAGTTTGATGCCCTATATGGAATATTCACTTTCACATAATCTCAATTTGTACATTGATGACGAATAAAAAAGACTAAATCCTCTCTCTGCTTATATACATGTTTTTTGTCAAAAAAAAACTGCTTGCAGGCAGCTACCAGTTCAGCAGATACTGAGTTGCCTCCTACACACCCCATTCGACTGGGATTGGCTTTGAATTTTTCAGTCTTCTACTATGAAATTATGAATTCACCTGAAAGGTATGTTGTGGTGTCATATTCAGCCAGAATAATGTTGAAGATGTTCTATTTTAGCTAATGTGGGCGAACCTTTATTTTACCCAGAGCTTGTCACCTAGCTAAGCAGGCATTTGATGAAGCAATCTCAGAGCTTGATACCCTGAATGAGGAGTCATACAAAGATAGTACCTTAATTATGCAGCTTCTTAGGGACAATCTCACCTTGTGGACCTCTGACATTCCAGAGGAGGGAGGTAATTATAAAGTTTTCAGTATTTGGGCTGACAACAATTGTTTTGTTTATATATATTTTTCAATATATCATAACAGTTTGAAGAGCAGAAAAACAATGAAGAAATAGGAGATCTGGGCATTATATCTGAATTCCCACATGCTTTGTTTTAGGGTTGTAACTGCATCACATAATTCAGAATGCACTATAGTTGTTTTTCTATAATATGATCTATAGGCTTCGGTGGGTCAGTTCTCAAGATGGGAGTCTTTTTGTGGAACAGAGGGAGTATTTAGCATCTAAAGTGTAATTATATAAAATAAATTGAAAAATATTGCCTCCGTAGTCCGTACAATTTACGCAACTTGTTTTACTCGACATAGTTTAAGAAAGAAACAAGGGTTATATTTTGCTTCAGGTTATACTGGATTTGTATGGTAACTTTTGTTTTCATGTTTCTTCCCCTTATTTTTGTTTTTACATGTTTATGCTTTTGCTTGTTTTCACTAATGAAAACAAGTCAGACAATACTGTTTGATAACTATGTTTAAATGTTAATTGTGTTGTATAAGTTTGAATTTTTGTTGGTAAAATTGATGCAACTTTTTGGTGTTTTCACTTTTTGTGCTGCCAAAGTGGATTTTGCTTCTACTTTTCTCAAAGCAAAAACATTTACCCAAACATCATTTTCTACTCTACCGATTTCAATAAAGTAGAAGTAGAAACAAAATAATGGAAGCAAAAACAGTTATCAAACAGACCCTTAAAATAATGCATTCATATATGAAATGCGATTCACAAAGTTTAAAATATTAAACTTGGGAACAGAAGTAGCTATTAAAAAAAGTATACTTTTTACTTTTCAAACATGATGTTAATATAGTGGTATGGAACATTAATGCATTGATATATGGGATATGAATATATGATCACTATAGAAAGCCACTGAAATTGGGAGATGGAAGTCCTCAATAGCATTTTAGTTTACTTCTGGGTCCTGCGGGCTTTGCTGAAATAAATTAATATTGAGCCATGAGACCCTTTCTTTCTAGTAAAAATCTTGCATTGTGAATTGAGCCCACTTTGAATATGGTTTCCTTTTTTTATGAATCATATCTTGATGTCACATCTTCACTGCAAAGCATATTACTCAACTTTGGTCTTCATTTTGTTGCACCAGAGGATGCACACAAAATAGATGGTGCTGGCAAAACTGGTAGAGGCGAGGACGCAGAGGTGGGTGGGATTATATACTATTCCATACTTTTTCCAGTGTACACTATTCGATTTGAAAACTAATATTTTTATTTATTTATTTATTTTTTCAGTGAGGCAGATAAATGATTTAGACCTGCTATGTGATGTGTGCTTGGGAGAGAGGATCTGGGTACGGCCTTGGGGATGTTTGTGTCTAGTTATAACAGATAATCTCACCTTTTTATACAGGTGTGAAATGTATGCTGCGGTGTTTAATTATAAGCTTTAAAGTCTTGTATGGTTATGTTTGATTTGCATTTCTCAAGCTTATTAGTGGATGTAGTTGAAGGATTTGCTTTGGCTATTAGGTGGTTTTATTTTTTCAATGACTGCCAGAGTCCGTATGGAGGTGTGTGTGACTGTTTGTTTGTCCTCCCAACAAGTTATATACTAGTATCACTTGGCCCCTTGAGAGTTTAATATTATGTGTTGCCTTTTAATTTGTTTCTTGTATGTGATGCTGATAGGGGTGGCGAATATGCCGAATGATATTGTGCCAGCCAGAGTGTTTTTCCATTTCCATGTGAGAAATCAATTTTATACTAGTTGAGCCATGTTTAGCAACTCGGAGTTAAATTTCAGTTCCATGGAAATTGCAAATGTGCTTTTATTTCTAATTTTTGAAGCAACATACCATAGTTGTTTGGAAAGTCAAAAGCATTCTACAATGACGTAAATTAAACCAAAGTTATTTTATCAAACTCGTATTGAGTTGTCAAAGATGGCATTACAAGTTTCTTCTCTTCCTGCCTATGGTCTAGCCCGATTGACCTTTGTTAGTGGAGGAATATTTATAATTTTACTTTGGTCACTGTAAGTTTGAGAAATATGTACCAGTATTCTTCGGTTACTTTAATAAAACATTCTAGCTCCTACATGTTTTTTTGACAACATTTACGATTGTAAAAGTCGATGATAAGTAATATGTATTATTAGTGTATTCACAGTTATGATGTGCTCGCAATATGGCTGGCTATGTCATGTGTTTAAATAACTTTCATGGATCTCTCTCTAAACTGCAAATCTAATCAGCAAGCAGTATGTAAGTGGGGGAGGGAAAGGACAAAACTTAAATGCTTTCATGGTTGTTAACTTGCGTATATTTCAAAGAATTTGAAACATGGGAACCAAGTGATTGAATTACCATTTTATTTTGTTGAAATGCAAAAGCCATAAATTATAAATCTAAGGCCACCATCCTACTCCTACTCCTACTCCTAGTGCATAATTTAGGAGTATATTATAAATAAATAAATATTGGCAGTTCTGTTGTTACATATTAATTGACTAAAGTGTAATTATTCTATTGAATCCGAATTGTTGTTTCTTAAATTAAGTTTGAAAAAGATTGTTGCAATGCATCGTCTTCTGATCAAAAGAGTAGCAATGAAGATTGGGATTTTCATTCCACTAGCTAAGTCTCAATATTTCATTCTCATGGATGAAACTTGAGAATATTGAATAACTGCATTTAATTTATTATTATTACATAATTTGATTTAAATTTATATGTAATCCCATTTTTTTTATATAATATTTCAAGGAAATTGTTAAATCCACAACATAAAATGTTATTTCCACAACAAAAGTGTCGTTATAGATCCTATAACAACGGTTTTCACCGTCGTTATACATCTACAATGACGACTTTTTTTTATTAAAAAATAATAAAAATGTTAATGGATTTAATAATTCCTATTCAATCTAACGTTTATAAATTTATCAACATATATATTGCCATTTGCCAACATGGATATAATAGTATCCAATAAGTGTATACAATTATAAAACACTCATGTCTAATTATTATGTCCGTATAATTTTTTTAAAAAAATAAATACGCTTTTAATATCGCAAACTTCAATCAAAAAAGTGATTGAGTCACATACATATTGAATCGAAAAAGCGATCGAGTGTATGTGAAAGGTTTTTAGTTTTTATGTGATAGTTGATCTATTGAAACTGATTACCAAACGAGCCCTTAACCATCTCTCTGTGGGCCTTGTGGCGGCATATTCCGTTCTTCGATTCTCTCTTCTCTAGTCTTGACATTGAAGGGAGAAAAAGGCGGGAAGACCACTTACGTGAAATCTTTACGCTAAACAGCACCGAGTCGCCCAATTGCCCGATGGGAATCGATCCTTCAATTACCTATAAAACTTTGATTCTTCTTCCTCTTCCTCCTCATTATTTCTTAATTCATTCACCCGTCTACTTTCTCTCTCTCAATATATATTTTTCTCACTATAACACTATTTACACAGGACTCTGTTAGACTCCGCCATGAATGGTTCAGCAGAGGCCCATGTTTCCGCAGTAATTCTTGATTTGGACGGAACCCTTTTGAACACAGGTTTTAAATTCCACCTATTATTAGTACTTCATGCAATTCGTCTCTCTCTCTCTATATATATATGTACTTTTCTTTCAGAATGTTGTTGATTTTGTAATTATGCGGGTATCTGTGTGAGCAGAGCAACTTACAAAGAACGTTTTAAAGGATCTTCTGGCAAGATATGGGAAAGTGGTCGATAATGGGAAGGAAGACACCAGATTGGGGATGACTCATAAAGAGTCAAGAGTTGCTATTATTAAAGACTATGATCTTCCAATCACCCCTGAACAATTTACCCAACAAATTTTTCCCATGTATCAAGAAAAGTGAGTCTCTCAATCTCTCTATATAATCCTAGAGATATATGATCATATGAATATACATTTTTAAGTCAATAACTGGTAGTTTATATTTTTGTTTCATTTACTGATCGTATATCTACCCGTTGGAATATCAACAGTGATTGATACATGACTACTCAAGGACTATTTTGTGCCTTGGAAAATGTGATTGTAGTCTAATATGGTTACTTTTTGTATCCATCTAGGTGGCATCAAGCTCGACCACTTCCGGGAGCTAATCGTCTAATCAAACATCTCCATGAGAAGAAAGTGCCTTTTGCTCTCGCATCAAACTCTATGGCTAAAAACGTAGAAGCAAAAGTCGATCACCAACAAGGTTTTACTTTTTTCATCATTGTGGTTTCCTTGAATCTGTATTATCTATGTTAAGATTATTTTTTTTGTGTGCTCATGAAATTATACGTCTGATATTATTTCTTGTATTGCTTCTGGTTAATTCTCGCATGCATCAATTCATTTTTACTGTCTCTATTCATTTAACCACTCGCAAATTGTTAATTTTCACCTTGCTTCCTTTATTGACCTTTCCACAACCAAGGCTTCATAGGCAAGATTGTGCGAGGGTTTGAAGAATTTGTAAATTTGGCTTAAACTAAGCTGAGAATACCCAGCTTTTGAAGGCTCCTGATTTAACCTGTTTCACTAAATTCAACCGGGTAATGCCAAATTTCAAAGCATAAAGTCATGGACTTGATAAACATAGTGATTCAGTCTGCCTGATTCGGTCTGAACCAAGAAATTAAATGCTTATATCTTTTATATATTAACCTTACTTGTTTGGTAGAGTTTCTTCTTTGTGATGATTACAAATGCTGAGTTGAGTTCCAGGGTTGAAGCTTTTTCAAGGACATGAAAAAAGCTAAGGAACAACTTAATTGGTTAAATTCGATGCAAGCATCAACGCTAACATTTGTAGGCTTCAAGAAGCTGCTTTGGAGGATATGAGAGCTCTTTTTCAAGATTTTGAGCTAAATATGAAGGTTAAATTTGGATTCTTAATACTGTAAAAGGGATAAGCCTATCCATTATTCGGGGTGTGCCTCAATAAAGTCCTTGGTTATGGAAACGGGGTCAAATACCCTTAGGCTATGTTTGTTTTGAAGGATTATAATCCCAAGAGTATTATTCCTAGGATTATAATTCCGGGATTATCAAGATTATTAAGCCATTCTATAATCCCTAAACTAATAGTCCCAAGTCTAAATTTGAAAACAAACAAGACACTTGGGATTAATAGTCTTATCCCAAGTATAATCCTTGCAAATAAACATAGCCTTAATTTTCCTTAAGGTGGACCATTGTTATTATTAGCTTTTGCTAGCAGTTGCAGCACTAAGGTTGGACCTGGCCTGGGTTTCCTAACTCTGTCTGGCTTGAGAGTGGAGCTAAGCCTGGCAGGGGGAGCATCTCTCACAGTCGTCAGACACCAAGCAATGGACTCTTGTTGGGGGCAGGGGGTTGCAAAGATGTTGCCCTCAGAGCCATCCCCTCTTAAGAATTTTGCATGAATTTTCTATAGTGGCATAGAAACCATACTAGAATTTGAAACTTTTGAATTGTATCTACATGAAGCATTTAAAAAAAAAAGTAATTGAATGTAATGAAATGCACAAGTTCTCAATTTACTTTCCTTAGCATCTTATTTGGAAATTACAATGTTAAAAGTTGTGATAGTTATCCTATATTAAGCAAACCTACTAATGTACTCTTATCACAATAATTTCGTAGTTAATATAGAAAAAAATGGATGTGATACCAAATTTAGTGTCTGGAAGCTACTGAGTTCCCATGTTCTGAGAAAAAATATTATAATAATATTGTTCTATCCCAAAACAAAGTCCAGCGCAATGCTAGTGTGTTTGGGAAACTCTGAGATATAGATTATTAACTACTGTAGAAGCTTGAAGCAGCTGATATTTGTTGCATTTGTATACTTTTTGGCAACTTTCTTTATGTTTGCATGAGGACATTGCTGCTTTCCCTGCTGCAATTTCTCTATAGTTAGTTATTATCATGCTGCAAATATATATAAATGTGTGCGTTGACTTTCCCCTCAACTGTAATACTCCTTGTATCATTTCTATAGGTTGGAGAAAGTACTTTTCAATAATTCTTGGAAGTGACCAGGTCAAATCAGGGAAACCCTCTCCAGATATGTAAGATAAATGCACTTTGTTCGAGTCATTCTGCTAACAAAAATAGATTGTGCTTCCCACATAGTATTAAATGAGAATTATATGTTAGTGCTGAGTTTTTGTTTTTGTCTTTTTCTCATTTTTGGTATTTTTCCTTTCCTTGACAAGTCTATCTGGTGAAGATCCAAATCCATCTACTGGATTGGAGCCATCACAACATTTTTTAAGTAAAGAGCTGATATCAGTCCTTTTCACGAACATTATAGAAGAATCCTTTAGGTGGCCATAATGTAATTCAAATTGACGCAGGACAAAATATCAGTGCAAGTTTGGTTTTCTTTATATTTGGATTTTATGGGGATTCAATAAATTTTTATCATTTTTGTGTTGGATTTTATGGGGATTCAATAAATTTTTTATCATTTTTATGTATATTTATTTATTGTTTAGCATAATACCATAGATTTATTTGTTTTTAGCCCGCTTGAGTTTTGAGTTTATTTTTTCAGGTATTTATTTCTTTTAGAGTTTAGGTATAATTACTCTCTTTGGATTAATTTTTTAGCAGCTTTTGGTTGTTATTAAAAATTGACAGTATTATCCCTCTTCCTCGCTGATGCAAGGGTTTATCTTATGCCTGTGTTAGAGCGTCAATCTTGACATCATTTTGTGCTGCGTTAGAAATGCTATGATAATTTTTTAGTTTAGTCTAAAAATTGTCAACTACATTCACTGGAATGAACATATACCCATGAATATGCTTTTATCTGCTTCCCTCACCAAAAATAAATAAATTGCTTTTATATATTTGCCTTTCTATTTTTTTTATCAGATTAATCTCATTTTTGTCTGCTATGGTATTGTAATTTAGTTTTTAAACATATTTGTGAATTATTTCAACTGGCCATCAGATTTCTGGAAGCTGCAAAGAGAATGGGTGTAAATGCAATTCACTGTCTTGTAATAGAAGATTCTCTGTAAGTTGATTCTCATTTTAATTACATTCGAATTGGGAGAACCCAGTTAACTTGCATACATAGTGCTTAGTTTATTTTGTCATATATTGCCTTTATTTTGTCATCATAGCGTCTTAGTTTTTTACATAGTTAATTTTATTTTGTCTCAATAGGTACAAATCATTTAGTTACATGGTTTTAAAACCATTTTTCAATCATATAATCTCGTGACATTTTGCGATATTATCTGCACAACAGCGTGGTCTCTTATGCCTTCGAGTATCTTAGCCAAAAGAGAAAATAGAGAATATATATATATATATATATATATATATATATATATATAATATTATAAATGAATACATCAATAAGAGGCCTCCTTGTGCTCCTAAAACCTGGATATGAAAGAATGAAATTAAAGTTAAGCATAATAACTATATAAGTAATTGCTAGGGAAGAACAAATAAAAAATTTCCAGGAATTAATAATTGACAGTAGCTCATGAATTTGCTCCAGTAGTCTAGATAAAGAAAAAGTCAATAATTTTACTAAAATGTGAATATAAGAAGGTTTATTGCTCAACTAGAGTTTCTAATCATAATCTTTTTTGTTTATTATTAAATAAGCATATCAATATAAAAATAATATGTATATATAAAATTGCCAAACTTTCCGGCTTCACTTATTACAAAGACATTTGTAATGCCATCACTGATTCCGTGTGAGTTGCAAATAAGCTTATTTCATCTCCTCCAAGAGAATAGGATGTAACTATAGTGAGCCTAGCGTGACGAGAGTAAAGGGCACCCCACCTTCTCCACTCTAGTGTTCATGTTCTTCTGGTGCATCATTCTTTACAAGTAGCGGAACACAAAGTATAAGATTTATGAAGGAAAGAAGAAAAAAGAATAGGGCCGAGGAACACTTTCTAAGATGACTTGATCTTAACATATACAAATGGCGAAGTAGATTTATAGCGCGAAAATAGATAATCATTATATAAGAACCACACATGGGTTCTTGTGTATATGGAATATACAATCTTAGATAAAAAATTTAAGATCTTTATTAGTTATTACAACTTAATCTTTCCACGATCAATCAACATTTCTCTTTTATGTTGAGTTTCACTCAAACTAGCTGTAAGAAAGTTCAAGTACTTCCTAGTCCCTAGGGATTATCGAAATGAAAATAAGTCAGGTAACTCCCAAAATAGTAAAATTTATAATTAAATAGAATAAGGAAAAAAAAACTCAATTGGCTTTGTTGTTTTTCAAAGTAGGCAAATACAGCAATCCATGTACCTAGCTTCTGCATATTCTTATTAGTGAAGAACCTTGAGGTAGTGCATTTTTGGGAGAAAGGGAAGTTTCTCCTACTCGGGAATTCAAATGAATGATGTTTTGGTTCAATTGTTCTCATTCATGCTATGTAAACTACTGCCCTCTTTATGCTACATGATTTCCACGACTAATTTGCAGTTATGTTTTATTTCTCCTGTTACATTGTGATGATGTTTATTTTATCCATATATTTCAACAGGATTGGTGTTAAAGCAGGGAAGGCTGCTGGAATGAAGGTGGTGGCTGTGCCCTCCCTCCAAAGTGATTTGGTGCTTCATTCACTACTTGAGTTCCATCCAGAGCATTGGGGTCTTCCACCATTTGAAGACTGTGTCTTACATGGTTTATAAAATTGACAAACTCAGGGTCTTATTACAATGTTGTAAAACATAAAAGAGAAATGGAGAAAAGAAAAACGAATAGGAGAGAGAAAATCCGAAAATACATACTCCCCAAGCTTTCTACCAAGTCAGTCTTTCAGTTCAAGTTGCAAAATATAAAATGGATAATTTATAATGTGATTTATTACTTTAATCTAACTTAAACCTTGTCTTTTCCTTTATGCGGTTTTTAGAATTGACAAACAAATGGTCTTAATACGACATCTCAAAAATACAAGGAAATAATGGAGAAGATAAAAAGAACGAATAGGAGAGAATATACTCCAAACTTTTCGCCAAGTAAGTTGTGTGATTCAAGTTTGTCTACAAAGTTGTAAGATGGATAATAAACAACTTAAAATGTGATTTATTTCTCTCTGATGCATTTAACTTTCTTTTGCCCTTTTTCGGTTTTTAGAATTGACAAACAGATGGTCTTATTACAACATAGTAAAACATAAAGGTGAAATGGAGAAGATAAAGAACGAATAGGAGAAAGAAAATGCAGAAGATATTATTGTAGCAACTATTAGAGTATATTATTGTTAATAAAGTATATTATTATTAGAACTCCCACACATATTTGGCTATATATAAGGCTTTAGTACTCTTTGTAATACCATAACAACAATATTCAATACATCTATTTTATCTCTAACATGTATTAGAGTTAGGTTCATCTTGGCAATCAAATCAAAATGTCTTGTTTTCGCCGCCACGGGCACATTGTTAGTGGCGAACATCGTTTATTTTTATTGTTTAACTTCATCTTAAAGAAGTAAAAAAATTAAGCGGTTAAAGTTTAGTTTTAGTTCTCAGTGTTCTAAAAATCCCCGCCTAGGCGTCCCGCCTAGATGCTAGGCCCCCCTTGGCGCCTCGCCTAGGCGCTAGGCTCCCCTGACACATCACTTAGGCCCAAGGCGGCAAAAAAATCCCGACAGAAAATTAGGCGGGGCCTTGGCAGGGTCTAGTCGAATAGTTTTTTTTTTTAAATTTTAATAACTATCCAAACCAGATCTTAATATATTTATTTTTCTAATAATTTACCATATTCATAATACAAATTGCAGCATATCAAATCACAACAAGTGAACAATATCAAATCAAAATGGATAATTTTATTATAGTTGTAATGTTTTGAACTTGTACCAACTTTAAATTATATTAATCTTGATACATTTGTAATATTTAGTTTAATTCAATATAATTCTTAAATTTATGTTTAGTTTCTTAAGTTTAAATATTGAATTAAATTATTGAAATTTTAAATTTTATTAATTATTTAATTAATACTAATCTTGTTTATGAATAAAACTAATACGTTAAAAATATGTTTGAACTGTGAAAAATTGCATGTTTGTGTTTGAACTTTGACATTACCAATATGGATATGTGTTTGAAATTTAAGCAAAGGTCTTTATTATCTTAATTATAGATTATTTTGCTTTATATTATTATTTTGTTTGAATAAATGTAAGATCAAATATTAAAATTGGCTTTAAAAAAAATTCCGCCTAGGCTCTCTCGGCAGCTCGCCACCCGCCTAGCGCCTTTTAGAACATTGTTAGTTCTTTTGTTGGAGCTATAGTTTGAGTTTTTGTCATGCATTGCTAAACTTGGTGCTTTAGTACTCCATTACCCAGATTTGATGTTTCTTTTTCAAAGATGCAGGTTACTTGTTGCATGTTAATTTTTTTCCATAATAAGGGTAATATGTCCAGAGTAGTTGATTTCTCAGGTTGAAATATGTAAATGGTTGATTGGAAAGTAAGGATTGAATGGGGCTGAGATTTCAGGAAGGCGTGTCCTTTGGTTTTTTGAGAGGCTAGAGAGTTTTGATGTTAAGGAAGGTAAGAAGTCCTTCATAGTTGTTTTTGAAGGATAGTCCTTCACATTTATTGTAGGAGACCAAGGTTCTCTGTTATTGTTGGGCACACGATATCCTCAGAAAGTGGATGTGTGAAGTTATGTATTCAGGGTGAGAAATTTAACTTTGGACGTTAAAAAAAGGTGCAAATTGAAGAGGGCCTCAATTTGAGAGGGGGGGGGGGGGGGATGTTGAAGATAAAATAATTTTATGTTGTGGTTGGTTTGACTTTTTTTAAGATTATGTTATGTAACAAATCGTAAATCGTGATATAATACTTCCAACTTGAGGGGAAGTATTAGAGTATAAAACTGTTATTAGAGTATATTATTATGAGAACTTGGTCACCAAGTATGTTTGGTGCCAACACATACTTGGTCACTACTCAACTACTAGCTTATGTATACTCCCCAAACTTTCTGCCAAGTCATTCCTCCGATTCAAGTCTGCTTGCAAAGTCGTAAGAGTTAAGACAAAAAATAAACAATTAAAATGTGATTTACTGCATCTAACCTTCTTTTTTTCTTTTATGTGGTCTTTAGAATAAACAGAGTGTCTTATTACAATATTGTGAAACAAAAGGGTGAAATTGAGATGATAAGAAGAATGAATTGGAGAGAGGAAATCCCAGAAGATATCATAGTTAACAACATACTTCCCAAACTTTCCACCAAGCCAGTTCTCCAATTCAAGTCTGTCCCGTAAAGTTGCAAGATATCAAAGAACAATTTTCAATATGATTTGTTGCTCTTAGCTGCATCAAACATTCTCTTTTCCTTTGTGGGTTCTTACTTTTTAAAATTGACAGAGGGTCTTATTACAACATTGTAAAACATGAAGGCGAAATGAAGAAGATAAGAAGAATGAATAGGAGAGAGAAAATCCTAGAAGATATCATTCCGCCAGTCCTCTTATTCAAGTCCGTTCGCAAAGTCACATCATATAAAATGAACAATTTTAAATGGATTTATTGTTCTTAACTGCACTTGACAAATAGAAAGTCTTATCATAGCATTTTAAAACATAAAGGCGAAATGGAGAAGATAAGAAGAACAAATAGGAAAAAAGTAATCCCAGAAAATATAATCGTTTGTAATATATTCCCCAAACTTTCCACCAAGTTAATCCTCTGATTCAAGTCCATCCACAAAGTCGCAAGAAACAAAATTAACAATTTAAAATGTGATATATTGTTCCCAGCTGCATCTAACCTTCTCTTATCCTTTATCCGATTTTTAGAATTGATAAACAAAGGGAAGTGTAACAGTGTTGTTAAACACAATGGCGAAATGGAAAAGATAAGAACGAATAGGAACAAATAGAAATTGAATTTTTGTGCTCTACCAAATTGCCGGACATGCAAGTTTCTTTTGCTGATAAAAATGTGCTTCTGTAAGCTGTTTACAGCTGAATTAAGTCGCTGTACAATTTGGCTGTTAAAAATTGTAATATTTCAGCAGTTTCTAACATTGATTCTAGATATAAGAGAGGAGCATTGAGTAGTAATTGTAATTGAGCTGGAGATTTGTTTTTTCTCCATTTTCTTTCTATAGCCTTTAGTCTCCAAAATTTCTGAATTTACAATCAGGGTAAATATGCATTTGCCAATCTCAAAAATTTTATTTGTTATTCCTTTCCCAAATATATCGTTGTACCAAATTAGTTCCACCATTGAGGTCATGTGGAAATCGGTCATGTCGATTCTCAGGTCGATGTACCTCTTATAGTTGCAATATGTATATAATGTTATTATAGGTGAGTTGTGTTCTGGTGATTTTTGATGTTACTGCTGTGCTATGTTCGTGCTTTAGCCTCTGTGGGTATAAATTTGGTTATACTATGAGCTCATGATAACATAAGATATATACAATGTAGGTAGTGGGGATGGTTTAAAATATTTCAAAAATTGTACATATTGGGTAAAGTGGCATGCAGTGTCCTGGATTCTGATTTCTCCATCTCTTTTAAAGGGATAACTGCAAAGAATGGATTTAAAGGGATAACTGCAAAGAATGGATCACGTCAAGATGTACCTAAATGATGCCATTATGACGAACCTTCTACTCCGATCGATCGAGATCTTTTCTGGCTCCACCATGGATCTTGGACGAAGTTCTCTGAAGGCGTCGTGCTTCGTGAGACTTTTAGAAGGACCGCGGTCCTTTCGTAAAATCTGAGGCGAGAATGAAACCATCACGCCTTGCCCTTCACGGTGTACCATCTCTACTCCTCATCATCTTAGAAGCAAGTTTAAACAATTGTGATTGAAAAACCCTCGCACCGATGTTAACGGATACGCGTCCAATCACGTAAGGCGTCCCGATCCTAGCGTAAAGACTGATAAACATATATCGAGTTCACAAGAGGATCGAAATGGAGTCGATATATGAGTTCAAGGCGAAGTGTATATCGAGTGAGAGAGATAATAATAATTCTACGTATACATATGATTATGAATGAAAAGTGATGAGCGTACATCTTTGTGAAGACTTCCTTGCTAAGTTATACTATCTTGCACGGATTACCGTGCCACCCACTACTACCTAACACACCCCTTTAATCGATGGTTTCTTGCAAATTGCGTATAGTTTATCCCAACGCTTTTAGTCATTACTCACGTACGTAGGTTATGATCCCATCCACATTAATGCATAGCATGGTTCTTTAGTCAACCGTCATTTTTTTTCATCATGCAGTCAAAATGATAGATATTAAAATGACCCGAGGATCGACCCTTTGGATCTAATCCGGGCCTTATAAGTTAAAAAGAAAATAATAAGATAAGCTGAGCTCAAAGACTTGATGGTTTATTAATAAAGGCCCAAATAGATTAATTAAAAAGTAAAAGTTCAATTCATCCGGCCCAATGAGAGAAAATATCATGACCCAACATTGCCCCTTAGTTTTTTGTTGAACAAAATATTTAATAGAAAACTATAAATAGTCCATGATATTTTACTGAGAATCAATAATAATAAGACGTAATTAAAAAAGTACCCATTTATTGCTCACAAAATGAGACGAAAGGAAATTAAAGGCCCAAATCAGAAAGGCCCTATCCATTAAATATCCGGACCCGAAACCGGACGCTTCCCATTCAAATTCCAAATTATTACTAGCATTTAATGTACGCCGCTTGAACACCGTATGGCAAATCGATATAAAGGATAACTTTACCAAATTTGACAGCTTTTTACATTCATTTGAAATTGAGCGCCTCTAAACTTTCTCGATCTTTCTCTGCAAATCATCACAAATGGCTTCCCACAACCCTGAACAGAGTTCCCCCATACTCGTAACACCAATCATCGTGGTTCCACCAAACCCCAACCCTCACGAAGGGACTTCAAGCACGAATCCCAAACAGAAAACCCAAAACCCCCCCTCGAATACTACAAGAGTAACGGAGGCGATTCTCGCACGCCAACTCCTTCTATCATGGCGAGGTTGAACTAAAGAGGGTTCGATCTCGGTTCCACATTCCGGATACCCATGCGATCAGGGTACCCCGGTCTGGTGAAAAGATGTACCAACGGCCTGAAGGATGGACGGCCGTCCCGGTGACCTTACTGGAGAAGGGGGTTCGTTTCCCCCTACACATCTTTATAGTGACCCTACTGGGGTTTCTGGGTGTGGGGTTTTCACAACTGGTGCCAAACTCCTACATTCACATTCTGGCCTTCGTGGCCTTCTGCCATGAATTGGGCGTCGAGCCCTCCCTGGACTTCTTCTTCACTGTTTACAAGATAAGACAATCCAGGAGAAGGGGTTCAAGGCCCTTATGAAGCATTCTCAAGTGCGGAGAAAAATTCGATAGGCGTTCATTTGGTGAACACCCTTCGAGCAATAGGGGATGTCACGAGAAATGGTTCTTCGTCAAAGGCCCTGAGATTTCTTCTCTACCGAACTGGGCAACTGACAAAAAGATATCTGTTGACTTCGGAGACATTTCTGAAGAACGGGAAGTGGAAATGATGGAACTATTCGACAACTTTCCGAAAGAAGAGTGGAAATATGGACTCCTCTCGAAGCAGGCATGGTTATATGACCATAAGTGTAAGTACCAGCTTATTTCATATATATATTTTTTGAAAATATTTTATGATATATAATTTTAACATAAAATTGTTTGATTTATGCAGTATCTTTGATCAGACCGAGCTCCTTAGAAATAAAGGAGTTCGAAGATTTTTTGTCCGGGAAGTCTTCGGAAACAATTGAGGCTATACCAACCGAAGCTACTCCCGAAGTCGAACCAACACCAGAAATTCATACGGATGAATTTCAAACAGAAGAAGCAGAGGCCGAAGAGGTTCTCATACCAGAAGAGACCCTTCACCCTCGACAGAAGAGGAGAGCTACCAGAAAACCCAGGTCAGCCCCTCTTGTCACTCCTCCCGAATCCACACCAGAAACAGAACCAACCCCTAGAACCATTCCTCGACCAGGCGGTTTACTTGATCGTCCTGATCGAAGAAATATACTTAGGATCAAAAAATTAAAAACGAAAATAACCCCTCTAACTGTCGAAGAGCTCAGGGTTCCTCAGTCTTCGGTCATCCCACCATTCGTGCCCCCTGTAGAAATACAGATTGAAGAGGACGGTGACCAAGACGAAGGGATTCCGACGCTATCTAGGAAGAGGAAGCGACTCGATAGCCATCCGAGTTCCGCTTCTGCTTCAACACCGAAAGGATCCACCCCCAATAAATCTCCCATAATTGAGACTATACATGCAGACCCTACACCTCCCGAACAGCCCATTCTCTCCCCTAAAAGACCGAGACCCTCTCTCGAGCGACCGGTCCATCGGTCGAGTTACCATGCCGAGGTCGTGGGATCTCGACCACAATGGGCCGAGTTCAACGCCAACTTCCCTTTGACCTCTTTGGAGCTTTCGTCGAACAATCGGCGACCACCGGTTCGTTGATCATACTGGACGGAAATCTTTCGACGAGGGATGAGCTATTTAGCTAAGGTAAATAACAAGCTCTTCTTCCTTTATATCTCTGCTTTTCCTTTGAATATTTGGACATTTGACTTGAATATTTTGAAAATATGCGAGCTAATCTTTTCTTGACGATCTAGGCGTCGAGACACATAAATGGAGAAGCCGAGGAAGATTTCATGCGACAAGAGATAAATATGTTGAAATCGACCTTGGACCGAGAAAGAGCCGATGGTAGTGAAGATGCTTTTCATACCATCAACGGTCTTCAAATGTAATTAGATCGGGCTAGGATGGATTTGAAGACATCGATGATGAATTAAAGACCCACGAGGACGGGGTTAGCTGCGTCTGAAGCGCCTAACAAACTCGATCGACTGAACGCTGGTTTGGTTGAAGAAAACTTACTCTCAAGACAAAAATGAGGAGTTTTCTTCACCAACCAAAGCTTTAATCATCAATTTGGGTGAAGGTAGAGACGAAGGCTCAAGATGGCTTAGAAGGCATAAGGCCAAACGTCGTCAAAGCTCATTTATAAAATAAAGGATCTTGAGGACGAGGCCATTACAGTGAAGAGCTCAGGAATCGATTCAAAGCGGACTACTGAGGACTCGGACGAACTCAATCTTGAGATGAAGGTATACTCGGAGGGTATGAGGATTAGGAGAGCGAGGAAAAGAAAAGTTATCAATTTACTTTCATTTGGACCCGGCATCGCTTTCAACTCCGATGAAAAATGGTGCTGAATATCTCGCCATGTTTTTGTTCATGTACTAATTTAACTTCTTTAAGTTTTTTATGTTAATGTAATTAATTTATGATTGACTTGAATGAACGAAAGCGTTTTATATTATTGATAAATCTTTAAGCATCTTGATTATAACTTTCATTTTGATCAATTTCTTGTAAATAATTTAGTATCAATAAGCTGAACCCAACTAGTGAATTAGATATGGCATATGACAGTTAACTTATGAAATGAAATGAATTGAATTTTACGGATAGGATTCAACTTTAACTGAACTGAATGGACTGAACTCAACACTTAAACAAAATAAAGTAACGTATACTTATCGGTACCAAAGAGTGAGATCAGTCATGTGAGGTAAGTTTGGATGACAAATATATAAGAACCAAGACGTAAAGATCAATAGTGACCATTGACTTATCACCCTGATAAGATCAATATAGGATCAAAAGGACCTTGGGCTACCATCGAATGGCCAGCGAGTCCTACCATACCTCCTTACACCATAGTGACCATCGGAAAAATAGGACCAGTGACCATTGACTTACCACCCTGATAAGATCAATATAGGATCAAAAGGACCTGGGGCTACCATCGTATGGCCAGCGAGTCCTACCATACCTCCTTACACCATAGTGACCTTCGGAAAAATAGGACCAGTGACCATTGACTTACCACCCTGATAAGATCAATATAGGATCAAAAGGACCTGGGGCTACCATCGAATGCCAATGAGTCCTACCATACCTCCTTACACCATAGTGACCATCGGACAAATAGGACCGGTGACCATTGACTTACCACCACGATAAGATCGATATAGGATCAAAAGGACACAGGGGCTACCATCGAATGGCCAGCGAGTCCTACCATACCTCCTTACACCATAGTGACCATCGGACAAATAGGACCAGTGACCATTGACTTACCACCCTGATAAGATCAATATAGGATCAAAAGGACCTGGGGCTACCATCGAATGGCCAGCGAGTACTACCATACCTCCTTATGTGACGCCCCCAAAATTAGGTATACGTCACCCATCTTGGGTCGCCACTTACATGGTACATAAATTGAATCTGACTTACTAATATAAGCGTAGGTGTATAATCGACATAAAGCGTGATTTGAATACAAATATTGTCTACTAGATATTATACAAACTCGAAAGGAGTCCTCATTACTAACTATTATCACACTTTATTTCACGAGAATAGTGAGGACTACTAATGTTATCCTACGGACCATTACTTACGTTCCCAGAGCTTCGTCCCGGCTATATTCTCATTTCACGAAGAAAACGGTGAAAGAAAAGGTGAGCTCAACTAGCCCGATGAAATATTATGACTAAGATAATGCGAGAATAAATTATCATTAGCCTTAACGATGTTAAGCGATAAAATACAATAGACAACTAGTTTAGCTGCGCGGAATAAGCGATCCATTAAAAGAGTCAGTAGAGAATAAAAGTCTACTATCTTTTAGGTTTTAAAGGTTTTCATCAATTTTATATTTGAGACTCGACAATAAATAAACCACCACATCTAATCATCCTCGTGTACCACGGTCGAGGATTTTCATCAAATTATCGATGGTCATGACTATCTTAGAATCACCCCTAGTCATAATCGTACCAAAACTATCCATCATTTGCATTCTGAAACCTTTGAGGGACTTTTGTCACATCATTTATATCAAGTCGTGATTATATCGAATGATCCACTGGTCATAATCATACTAAGTTCATCTATGCCTGCGTAAGCGAAGATAACATAATATAACATGAGGATGATGATGATGACATAGTAATTCAATAAAACAAGTTCAAGAATTATTTAATCCATGAATTATTAACGTCAAATTATCGGCGTGATCTTTGTTTAACGTAGAGTAAAATTCAAGAATGATCGGGAAGAATATTTCCATGAAAGATCTTTGGATGAAGCATGAATATCGAGGATATTCTACTAATTTCATGGAGTATAGAAGTCAAAGTTTTAACCAATTTGGGTATAATAAAGAATGGAATAACAAAAGAAATCACCGTAAATGCGATGATAAATAGCCACGCATGACGAGTTATTCAAGCAGAATAATAAATAACGGAACCGAGGTCGGTGAAATTCACGCAAGCGGGATGTTCCAACAGAATAATAAAGATGGAACGGATCCGGTGTAAAACACGAGATAGGATATTCCAGCGAGAATAATAAAAGGCGGAACGAGTCGGTGTAAAACCTGTGAGCGAGGATGTTCAGCGAGAATAATAAAAAGCGGAACCGGTCGGTGTAAAACACACAGACGAGGATGTTCAGCAGAATAATAATAAAAAGCGGAACCGGTCGGTGTAAAAAAGCTATGACGAGGATGTTCAATGAATAATAGAAGAATGTCACCAAGTATAGGGTAAACCACTTATACGAGGATATTCAAGCAGAATAAATAAGAATGGAATAACATAAGGATTTCACCAAGTATAGGATATCGCATATCTGATTATGTATAGGGTATGTCACTTTACTGAGTTATTCAACAGAATAATAGTGAATGGAATAATGAAGTTCTCTTGAGAAGAAAGAATAACACCCTACAAGTAAAAAGGCTGAATATAGAAGTAGTGAAGTAGCGAGAATACTCTTCTTAACTACATAACTTTCTCTCTATAACCTTCTCTCTATAATTTCTCTATACAGAGTTTGATGAATTAAAAGAAAATAATGAAGGAATGAGCTTTATTTATAGGAAAATGGAATGCGTAGTAACTAATCCATGAGCGGTCCAGATTGATTTACTTTAATCGGCGGTCCCGTATTTAAAGAAAAATCTTTTAAATAAAATATAATATATTCTATTTATATAAAACATTTTCTTATCTGAAAACTTTATCAATCTTATCTGAAAATCTTATCTGCAAAAAACTTTATCTGTTAATACTATCGTAATAAAATATAATATATTTATTTATAGAATAACTTTAATAAAGTATTCTATTTTATATAAAAGATGTTTACATTTTATTACGTTAATAATATGAATAAAACAAAGCGTCATTATCATTATAATAATTCATATTATTAATCGTGATAATGGAATCAAAATGAGTGACTTCTCCATAAGCATCGATAATCAATACTGGTGTCTTCTTATGCAACCACCCTGCGTATTCATTGTACTTTTACTTCTGAAAGTAGTTCAGCGGTAACCACGGTAAAACTTTCGTAGATTATTTGATAAAATATATTTTCATCGTTTTCTCGATCAAACAATAATTACATTATGGGGTCCACCGATGATTGGTAGTTATCTGAATATTCCTGCTAAACCAGGAATATTCCCAGACCAATCGAATATAATATAACCACTTGCGATACTTTACAAAATTTATAAATACTACCCACCACTATAATATTATCTTAAATTCACACCATAATATTAAAAATTATTTCAACAAAATTTAAATCTTTATTGATAAAATCTGGGGTCTCACACCTTACACCATAGTGACCATCGGACAAATAGGACCAGTGATTATTTATGAAAAAGTGACCTTTTATTAATAACAAACAATCGTGTGCATGCACTTCCTAAGAACCCGACTTAATCTTTATTGAAAATATTTAGAAGCGCCAAAGATGCCAAGTATTCTTGATCTCGGAACCATCGAGTGCCTTTAGTCGATAAGCACGGTTTTGGTACTTCGATCACCTCATATAGCCCTTCCCAATTCTAAGATTAGCTTTCCGTGCTTTGGCGTAGAAGCTTGGCTTCTCTAAGAACGAAGTCTCCCACCGAATCTCGACGTTTGACTCCTTTGTTATAATGCTTGGCCACCCTTCGTTGATAAGACCAATTTGATTAAAGCTTCCTCTCGACTTCGTCTAGCGAGTCCGAGTTAACTTTGGGTCCTTCGTCGTTGTAAATTTCTTTAAATTGAGTTATTCAAGACTTGGAGATCCGATTTTATTTGGGACTAAGGCATCGATACCATAGGCCAATCGGAAGGCTTAATCCGTAGTAGTCCTTGGTGTAGTTCGGTATGCCCACAAAGACTTCAAGAATTCTTCCGCCATCTTCCTTAGCCATCCAATCTACGGCTGATTCCATTTAACACATCCTGTTGGTCACTTCGACTTGTCCATTCGATTGTGGATGAGCCACAGAAGTCTTCTTGTGCTGAATTCCCAAATCATTCAAAAATTCTTCAAATTTTGAACCCACGAACTGGCGTCCGTTGTCCGATATCAATACCTTAGGGATCCCGAAGCGAAACACCACAAACTCCTTTATAAACTTTAGACACTCCTGTTCTGTTATTGACCGAAGTGGTTTTGCCTCTACCCACTTAGTCATATAATCAATGGCAACTATGACGAAGCTAACCTGACCTTTAGCTTTAGGTAATGGTCCCAATATATCCACCCCCCAGACAGCGAAGGGTATAGGAGATAAAATCGAGTATAACTCTTCCGGTGGCTGATGTGGGACCGGACTATCGAAGTGACATTTTCGCATTTCTTGATATATACTACGTGTGAGACCCAGATTTTATCAATAAAGATTTAAATTTTGTTGAAATAATTTTTTAATATTATGGTGTGAATTTAAGATAATATTATAGTTGTGGGTAGTATTTATAAATTTTGCAAAGTATGCAAGTGGTTATATTATATTCGATTGGTCGGGGAATATTCGGTTTAGCGAGGAATATTCGCATAACTACTCAATCATTGGTGGACCCTAATAATGTAATTATTATTTGATCGAGAAAACGACAAAAATATTTTATTGAAATAACGGCGGAAGTTTTACTGTGTTTTCTTTGAACTACTGGTAGTAAAGTACGAAGAATACGTGTGGTTCGCATAAGAATTACACCAGTATTGATTATTGATGCTTATGTGAGAAGTCACCGGTTTGATTCCATTATTGTCGATTAATAATATGAATTATTATAAGCGATAATGACGTTTTGTTTTATTCAGTATTATTAACGTAATAAAAAGTAAACATCTTTTTATATAAAAGTAATACTTTATTAAAGTTATTCTATAAATAGAATATATTATATTTTATTATGTATAGTGTTGCATAAGTGTTTTGCATAGTGTTTTGCATAGTATTGCATAAGTGTTTGCATAGTAAAAATGTTTTATATAAATAGAATATATTATATTTTATTTAAAAGATTTTTCTTTAAATATGGACCCACGATTAAAGTAAATCAATCTGGACCGTTCATGGATTAGTTACTTTGCATTCCATTTTTCTATAAATGAAGCTCATTCCTTCATTATTTTCATTTAATTCATTGAAACTCTGTAGAGAGAAATTATAGAGAGGTTTATAGAGAAAGTTATGAAAGAAGAAGAGTATTCTCGCTACTTCACTACTTCTATATTCAGCCTTTTTACTAGTAGTGGGTGTTATTCTTCTTATTCTTGAAGAGAACTTCGTTATTCCATTCATTATTATTCTGTTGGAATAACTCAGTAAAAGTGACATACCCTATACATAATCTCAGATATGCATATCCTATACTTGGTGAAATCTTATGTTATTCCATTCTTATTTATTCTCATTGGAATATCCTGTATAAGTGGTTTACCCTATACTTGGTGACATTCTTCTATTATTCTGTTGGAACATCCTGCTGCATGTGTTTTACACCGGACCGGTTCCGCCTTTTATTATTATTCGTTGAACATCCTGCTCGTGTGTTTTACTAGGACCGGTTCCGCTTTTTTATTATTCTCGGCTGGAACATCCTCGTCTGTGTTTTACACCGGACCGGTTCCGCCTTTATTATTTCGCTGAATATCCTATTCGTGTGTTTTACACCGGATCCGGGTTCCATCTTTATTATTCTGTTGAACATCCTCGCTTGCGTGAATTTCACCGATTCGGTTCCGTTATTTATTATTCTCGTTGAATAACTCGTCTGCATGGCTCATCGCATGCATGGTGATTTCTTTGTTATTCCATTCTTTATTATACCGGTTGGTTAAAACTTTGACTTCTATACTCCATGAAATTAGTAGAATATCCTCGATATTTCGTTTCATCCAAAGATCTTTTCATGGAAATATTCTTTCCGATCATTCTTGAATTTTACTCTACAAAACAAAGATCATGTTGACAATTTGACGTTAATAATTCATGGATTAAATAATTCTTGAACTTGTTTTATTGAATTATTATGTCATTGTCATCATCCTCATGTTATATTATGTTATGTTATTTGGCTTACGCAAGATAGATGAACTTAGTATGATTATGACTGTGGATCATTCCAGAGATAATCACGACTTGATATAAATGATGTGACAAAAGTCCTCGATGGCTTGTAATGCGTTGATGGATAGTTTTTGGTATGATTATGACCAGGGTGATTCTTAATATAGTCACGTGACCATTGATAATTTGATGAAAATCTCGACCGTGGTAGTGGTGGATGATTAGATGTGGTGGTTTATTTATTGTCGAGTCTCAAATGATAAAAATTGATGAAAACCTTTAAAACCTAAAAGATAGTAGATTTTATTCTCTACTTGACTCTTTTTAATGGATTGCTTATTCCACCGCAGCTTAAACCGGTTGTCTATTGTATTTTATCGGTTTAACATTTCTTCCAAGGCTAATGATAATTTATTCTCGCATTATCTTAGTCATAATATTTCATCGGGCTAGTTGAGCTCACCTTTTCTTTCACCGTTTCTTCGTGAAATGAGAACACATATTGGGATTTAGTCTGGGAACGTAAGTAATGGTCCAGAGGATAACATTAGTAGTCCCTCACTATTCTCGTGAAATAAAGTGTGATAATAGTTGTAATGAGGACTCTTTTGAGTTTGTATAATATCTAGTAGACAATATTTGTATTCAAACTCACGCTTTATGTCGATTGCATACCTACGCTTATATTAGTAAGTTGTATTTGAATTTATGTACCATGTAAGTGGCGACCAAGATGGGTGACGATACCTAATTTTGGGGGCCACGGCATTGGTATCGAGCTTAGGGATATGATCCCTGCTAAGATGTGAGATAAGAACTAGGAGGGAGAGACGGAAATTCCTTCGCTAGTATGACCTACCTAAGTTTATTTGGTATTTAATTGGTCACGAGTATAGGGATAATATTTGATATATTAATTAACCCTTGTGTTGTGGCGGTGTTTGAAATGGCGGTGAAAATATTCACAATGGAGTGAATGTGATTTGTTGTGACACCTTTAATCACTAATCGAGTTAATGCAAAGTGTCGAGACGAAGAACAAATTAGAGATATCCACGTAGTAAATGAAGAACTAATTTTTGCACCGAGCTAGTTCAGCAGAGTAGAATTTGAAAGTGAGGAAGAAGAGGAAGAAGAGGAAGAAGAGGAACCCGAGGAGAATTGGTTAGAAGAAATTTATGATCAAAACTTAGAATTACAAAATCGTGTTCGTGAGCTAGAAGAACAAAGTTGAAGAAGCGACAAGCGGTCATCGAACAAAGGGATACAACAATTCAAAATTGGGTTACCCGATATGTGATGCTCGAACAAAATCACGCTTTGGCGAGGTGTAAGATATTAAAGTTGGAATCGAGAATTTAAAATCAAAGATCATTAAAAAAGAAGAAACAATCGAACGAAGGAGAATAGACGATGCATGGGTAAAAGTTCGCACAACGCGTTGATAGTGTAGAAAAGACGTCCCGATCCAATAAAGCCAAAATAGATGAAATGGACTTTGCTTTTTGACAAGAATTGGAGAAACCAACATCGAATTGAATTACCCATGCATAGCGGTCAACCCGAATTCGATATGGATCGGAGAATAATGATTCAAATCATGGATCGAGAATGTGAAGAAGCACTTAAGGGTGGAATGTACCCTATAGTAAAGTCAAACTTCGGTAATTTAAGCGTAGGCGTTTGTCGAGAAACCGAACGAAGTTATTACGGGTAAATTAATTATTACGAAGTCTATACTTTATTCAATACAAGTTCTACCCACTCTTTTATTCTACCTAGTTGTGTTCAATGTTTAAATTTGACTCAGAAAAAAAAAAAATTAGACTTTGATTTATCTATTGAAACTTCGTTGGGAGAAACCTTCGTTACCTCCATCATTTATTAATCTTGTTGTTTCAAATAAACACTTTCACGATCTTATATCTTTAAAAATTATTGCCTTTGAGGTAATTTTTTGAAAACGATTGATTAACTACTTATTATTCTTTTTGTAAGGTTGTTAGCTTTCATATTCCTAACCAACTGTTATACTTAATTCAAAGTAACCAAACCCTAAAGTTAATCACTTTGTTATATCAAGCCATAAGTAAAGAGCCCCCGATCCTTTCGTCGTTGACTTCCTTGTGTGGAATGCACGAAGCCGGACTTTACGTAGGCGAAGTCGTGAATGAAGATGGCAAGTTTATAGGTATCATTGTGAGATCTTTATCTAGGTTAGGGATAGAAGTCACAGTTGGTATCAATGTGACGTCTTATCCAAGTCTTGGACGAGAGTAACAGTTTTGAATGATATTTCTATCATTAATAAATTTCTTGGCGTATTCTTGAAGACTTCTAGCCTACCCTAGAGCGTAAAATCAAATTTTGTATTGACCCCAAAGATACAAAAACCCATTTCTTAAACCCTCAAATATTTCTTCAACTAAAATGAGCAGATTTACGTGGTTTATGATGAAAGTCATAATAAAAGCATTGGACTAATGAAAATCATGGGTATATGAAGTATTAGTAAGTGTTATGATGAGTTATGTGGTTATTATGTGAAAACATGAAAGTTTCTTAGAAATCACAAAGGGTTGAAAAATCAGATTTTGGTGAAAAACGTAACATGAAATTCAATTGACCATATCTCCTATTATATTTTGAATTTTTGAGTGTGGTCAAGTCCTAGAGTTAGATCTATGAGTTACCTAACTAATCCAAGTGGAATTACTGGAAAAGGTGTTGTAGATTTTGTGTGGACTGATTTTAGCAAAGGAGGCCAAAGCTGTAAATTTCAAAATGCTACTGCCCAGAAACTTTAAGGACTGTTTCGGCCACTTAAATTATGAGAAAAATTCTGGCCTTTTGGGACATGAAGGTATATGGTATAAAGTACCTCCTGTCCAAAAATGAGCTCATTACGACTTAAAATGAGCAAGTTATGACTATTTCAATATTTAGGTTTTTCCAATGAAAAACGCTATAACCGGAGTTCTATAACTCCAATGACCATGAAATTTAAACTAGAAGTTCACGTTAACATGTGTAAGATCCTGCCAAGATTTGGGAATTTTGGAGTTAAACTTGAGGTAGCTAATTTCTTAAGGAATTAATTAGAAATTGATTTTTGAAAAATAGTAAATGAATTTTAAAAATTCCTGAGAAAAATATATTTTCATTATGGGACTATATTATGCTAAATCCCAGAAAAGAAATATTTTTGGGACTAATTTGGTATTTTTCATGAAAATAGTTTAGTTCTTTAACATATGAGTTAAATATGTTATGTGAAGTAACAAAGTTGAAAATAGGATTTTATGGCTAGAGAATCCTATATAGAGTATATGCATATTTTTTTGATGAGGGATTTGATAATTGGTGATGATATTTTACGAGTATGGCATTTTTGAATGATTAAATGCATTATATGGTAAAAGCGTAAACAATTGAGATAAATTGTTTATAAATTTAAGAAGTGATTAAAATATTATTATAATATTAATGTTATTAGATTATGAGATTATTAAGTGAGTGATAACATGGGATATTCTTGAATCTGGATAAATTATATTATAAATGTTTAATATTTATCCTTTATCTCATTTGATTGATTCTTTATATCATTATTCTCATGTTTATATTATGTTGAAAGTCATACGTGGCACCTGTAGTGCGTAGATGGACTTGGTATGATTATGACCACGGATTATTCGGTATAATCATAAAGTAATTGAAAACACAATTATCTTTGGGTAGTAGTGCATGGATAATTTGTGGTCGTGATACTAATGAATACACGATTATCTTCGGTAGTAGTCATGGATAATTTGTGGTCGTGATATCTTAATGAATACACAATTATCTTTGGTAGTAGTGCATGGATAATTTGTGGTCGTGATATTAATGAATACACAATTATCCTTGGCAGTAGTGCATGGATAATTTGTGGTCGTATATCTTAATGAATACACAATTATCTTTGGTAGTAGTGCATGGATAATTTGTGGTCGTGATACTTAATGAATATCCTTGGCACGTAGTGCGGGGATGATTCGATGATATGGATTAATTATTGGTGAGTCTCAAAGAATGAAATATTTATTCATGGATGTGGTAAAAGTCATCTTTGGTCAGTAGTGCATTGATAGACTTGGTATGATTATGACCGAGGATTATTCTAAGATAATCATGACCGTAGATTGAAAACACGAATATCCTTGGCCGATTGGTGCATGGATAATTCGTGGTCGTGATACTATTAAGCTGCGTCTCAAAGATTATTGGTTTTCTGGTTGTATATCTCTTTAGCTTTGTAGTGCAAAAGATGAATTGTTAATGAATATCTTTGGTAGGATTGCAAAAATGAATTTAATGTTTTCAATGATAAAGGTATTCAAGGTATCCTCACCTCTTTATCATATCAGTACATACCCTAATTTCGAGGGGCTTAAATTCCATAAGGAGGAGATTGTGAGACCCAGATTTTATCAATAAAGATTTAAATTTTTGTTGAAATAATTTTTTAATATTATGGTGTGAATTTAAGATAATATTATAGTTGTGGGTAGTATTTATAAATTTTGCAAAGTATGCAAGTGGTTATATTATATTCGATTGGGTCGGGGAATATTAGGTTTAGCGAGGAATATTCGCATAACTAGCTCAATCATTGGTGGACCCCTAACGTAATTATTATCGGATGATCGAGAAAACGACAAAAAATATTTTATGAAATAACGGCGGAAGTTTTACCGTAGTTCTTGTTGAACTACTTTCGGTTAAAAAATGCGAATCGTGTGGTTGCATAGTAGCACCGGTATTGATTATCGATGCTTATGTGAGAAGTCACCGGTTTGATTCCATTATTGCCGATTAATAATATGAATTATTATAGCGATAATGACGTTTTGTTTTATTCAGTATTATTAACGTAATAAAATGAAACATCTTTTATATAAAATAGAATACTTTATTAAAGTTATTCTATAAATAGAATATATTATATTTTATTATGCATAGTGTTCGTATAGTGTTTTGCATAGTGTTTTGCATAGTATTGCATAGTGTTTGCATAGTAAAATGTTTTTATATAAATAGAATATATTATATTTTATTTAAAAGATTTTTCTTTAAATATGGACCGCCGATTAAAGTAAATCAATCGGACCGTTCATGGATTAATTACTTACGCATTCCATTTTTCTATAAATAAGCTCATTCCTTCATTATTTTCTTCTTAATTCATTGAAACTCAGAGAGAGAAATTATAGAGAGAAGGTTTATAGAGAGAAAGTTATAGAAAGAAGAAGAGTATTACGCTACTTCACTACTTCTATATTCAGGTTCTTTTACGGTGAGGGTGTTATTCTTTCTTATTCTGAAGAGAACTTCGTTATTCCATTCATTATTATTCTGTTGGAATAACTTTGTAAAAGTGACATACCCTATACATAATCTGATATCGCAGATATATCCTATACTTGGTGAAATCCTTATGTTATTCCATTCTTATTTATTCATTGGAATATCCGTATAAAGTGGTTTTACCCTATACTTGGTGACATTCTTTATTATTACGTTGGAACATCGTCTGTCATGTGTTTTACACAGGATTCGGTTCCGTCTTTATTATTATTATTCATTTGGAACATCCCGTGCATGTGTTTTACACAGGACCGGTTAAAATCTTTATTATTATTGTTGGAACATCCATCTCATGTGTTTTTACAGGACTGGTTAAAATCTTTATTATTACTGTTGGAATATCCTATTCGTGTGTTTTACAGGATCAGTTCCATCTTTATTATTCTGTTGGAACATCCGCTTGTGTGAATTTCACCCGACCGGTTCCGTTATTTATTATTCATTTGAATAACACATGCATGCGATCTATCGCATTGCATGGTGATTTCTTTTGTTATTCCATTCTTTATTATACCCGGTTGGTTAAAACTTTGACTTCTATACTCCATGAAATTAGTAGAATATCCTTGATATTTGCGTGCTTCATCCAAAGATCTTTTCATGGAAATATTCTTCCCGATCATTCTTGAATTTTACTCACGTAAAACAAATATTATGTTGACAATTTGGACGTTAATAATTCATGGATTAAATAATTCTTGAACTTGTTTTATTGAATTACTATGTCATTGTCATCATCCTCATGTTATATTATGTTATCTTTGGCTTACGTGCATAGATGAACTTAGTATGATTATGACCGAGGATCATTCTAAGTATAATCATGACTTGATATAAATGATGTGACAAAAGTCCTCGGTGGCTTGTAATGCGATGATGGATAGTTTTGGTATGATTATGACTAGGGGTGATTCGGTATAGTCACGACCATTGATAATTTGATGAAAATCCTTGACCGTGGTACATGGATGATTAGATGTGGTGGTTTATTTATTGTCGAGTCTCAAATGATAAAAATTGATGAAAACCTTTTAAAACCTAAAAGATAGTAGACTTTATTCTCTACTTGACTCTTTTAATGGATTGCTTATTCAATGCAGATTAAACTGGTTGTCTATTGTATTTTATCGGTTTTAACTTGTTGAAGGCTAATGATAATTTATTCTCGCATTATCTTAGTCATAATATTTTTCATTGGGCTAGTTGAGCTCACCCTTTTCTTTCACTTTTTCTTCGTGAAATGAGAACATACCGGGGGAAGAGTGGGAACGAAGTAATGGTCCAGAGGATAACATTAGTAGTCCTCACTATTCTGTGAAATAGTGTGATAATAGTTGTAATGAGGACTCCTTTTGAGTTTGTATAATATCTAGTAGACAATATTTGTATTCAAACTCACAGTTTATGTCGTATTGTACACGACAGTTATATTAGTAAGTTGTATTTGAATTTATGTACCATGTAAGTGGCGACCCAAGATGGGTGACGTATACCTAATTTTGGGGGCGTCACACTCTGTAGCTTCTTTGAAAATTGTAGGCCAATAGTATCCTTGTCGAAGTACTTTATGAGCCAAAAACTTGGCAGCCATATGATCACCGCAAATTCCTTCATGAACCTCCCGAAGAGCATACTCGGCTTCGGACGGAACCAAACATTTCAACAATGGTGAGGAAAATGCCAATCGATAGAGATCCCCATCAATAAGACTAAAATTAGTACTCTTGTATTTAATCTTCTTTGCCAGCATTTGATCCGAAGGAAGGACGCCATCTGCCAAATACTCGATGTAGGGGGTCATCCAACAGTTCGTTCGCTCGATACACATCACCACTTCGTGCTGAACACTTGGCTGCTGCAAAATTTCCAAATATACCGATCCGTGAAAAACATCTGCATCATCAGAAGTGGCTACCGACAATGCATCGGCAGTTGAATTGTCATTACGCTCTATACTCTGAAACTCATACGAAGCGAAAAATTGAAGTTGGTCTCTTAATTCCGCCAGATATTTGATCATTCGGGTTCCACGAGCTTCATAATCTCCCGATAACTGTTTAACGACCAACTGAGAATCACTATAGATAATCAACTGTTGGACTTCGAGACTCTTTGCTAATCGGACACCGCTAACACCGCTTCAGATTTCAGCCTTCATTGTTCGTTGCTTTAAACCCGAATCGATGGCTCTTTGGACTTTGAATCCTTACGGACTTATTAAAATAATTTCGCTCCACTAATGATCATCGTAGAGATCCATCCGCGCATGCGCCCACGCTTTCGATCTCTTTGAAGAAGCGGCGGCATGCTTCGATCGAAGATTCGACCAGTAACTCTCGCATGATCTGCTTTGGTGAACGAGCATTCTACCATAAAGTCGCCTGAGGCTTGGCTTTTGATGGCGATTCGGGGATGATACTTGATAAAAAATGGGATAACTCCATAGTCCATGCCGCTAATCAATCGCCCGAGACCTCTCGCTTTCCATCACCTTCTTTAATGGTCGATCCGTGTAGGCGACCCGAGTCGACCTTGAAAATCTCGCCAAGCTTTCACACGGCAATTATTAAAGCAAAGGAAAATTTCTCAATGTTTGGATACGTTTTGAGATCTCGCAGACGTGGGCGACATAATAGACCGGATCTTCGCTTCCATCGATCTCCGTACCAACACCGCTCCAATCGCTAAGGAACTTGCCGCAAGGTACAAATATAAAGTCTCTCTTTGGGATGAGCTTTACCAATAAAGGAGCCGAAGACAGATACGTCTTTATACCTTGGAAAGCGTCTTCACACTCTGAAGTCCACTGGAACGTCTTCGCATTCTTCGGTCCCTTCAATGTGTCAAAGAAAGGAAGGCATCTCTCCGCAGATTTGGCAACAAACCTCCTCAAAGCCATAATCCTACCATCCGATGACTGACGTCCTTGAATGACCGAGAGTCTTCATATCAAGAATGGCTGAATCTTCTCCGGATTGGCCTCGATGCCCCTCTCGATCGACAGATAACCCGAAACTTTTCGGCGCCAAGGCCGAAAGTACATTTGGCCGGGTTAAGTCTCAGTTGACGATAACGAATAGTTTGAAAGCACTCCTCCAGATCGTCCAAATGCTTTTGAATTTGCATACTCTTCACGATCATGTCATCTACATAAACCTCCATGTTCCTCCCCAGCTGCCTATCGAAGATGAAGTTCATCATCCTTTGGTAGGTTGCTCCAGCATTAATGAGACCAAAAGTCATTTTTTTGTATGCATACACCGAACGGTGTGTAATAAACGCTGTCTTTGGAATGTCTTCTTTGTACATGGATATTTGATGATAACACGAAAAAGCATCCATAAAACTTAGTAATGCATACCACGAAGTGGCATCGATGAAAGTCGATCGATATGGGGTAGAGGATAAAATCTTTCGGACAAGCTTTGTTGAGGTCGGTGTAGTTGATGCAAACCCGCCACTTTCCATTATGCTTCGCACCAACACTACATTTCTTTATCCATTCGGGTAATCAATCTCAGTATATGAAGTCGGCAATTAGCAATTTCGCAATCTCTTCATCGATGATCTTCGACGCTCGAGCAAATATCCGCCTCTTCTGACGAACTGGCTTCTTCGAAGGATCTATCTCCAGTTTATGTTCAGCAACCTTTCGGCTAACTCCAGGCATGTCTTGTGGCTCCCATGCAAAAATATCAACATAACATCGTAAGAGTTCCATAAGATTTGTCCGAAGAGGTTCTGGTAGACCTGAACCAATCCTCACTGTTTTGTCCGGCTTTCCGATGACCAACTCAATCTCCTCCGTCCCTCCAACGGGGATTACCAAGGGTTCTGAGCTGCTCTCGGTGAAGGGTTCGATCTCAATTGCCATCGCCTTTTTCTGTTTACTAATCCCCATTCCGGATGAAATAACAGCGTTCCGATAACATCGCCGGGCCAGGTCTAAATCACCCATCACTTCTCCTACTCCATGCGCTGTGGGGAATTTGATTTTGAAATGTGGGATGGAAGTCACAGCTTGAAGAGCTGTCAACGTAGGTCTTCCCAGAATGGCGTTGTAGGCCGAATCCACATGCATAACATAAAATTTACTGAGTTATCTCTACTACCGAGGGCGTCGTCAAGATAACAAGGGAGTTCAATAGTGCTCGCCACTTTATTTGGTCGTTATCGAAACCATATAGAGAGCCTCTGTCCAACCTCCATTTTGTGCCCATCGAGATGCATCCTCGAAAAGCATGGGCATAAAGAATGTCCACCAAGATCCATTATCTATCATCATGCGTTTCACATCCATCGAAGCTACTACTATTTGTGATCACCAATGCCCCTTCATGCGGTTCGATGGGCTCCGAAGGATAATCCGCATCCGTAAATGATATAACGGTTCCTGGAAAAGGCCTGTCAACCTTTAGGGTAGCGTCTGTCACTGACATGACCGAATCAAGATAAGACCTCCTCTTCTTCCCTACTAACTTCCCAACAGACCCACCAGTTATTACATCAACGACTTGCCTTGGCGGTGGTATTGGAGCATTTTGAATGGGTGGTACTTGAACCGTTTGAATGGTACGATTAATAACCTGCTGACCCTGACGGTCCTTCTCAGCCACATATTGAATCAGCAAGCCGCTTTTAATCTTGCTCTCCACAAAATCCTTTAAATTACAACACTCATTAGTGTCATGACCGGCTGACTTGATGATAACCCACGATATTTGCGAGGGTTCTGTGTCCCGCTTTTGTAATTATCACGAGGTGGCTCAAAGAAAGGCTGGTTTCTGATCCGATCCAAAATTATCGACCTTTCCGTATTCAATTGGGTGTAGACCTTATTAACCTTCGGGGTAGAAACAGGTGTACGACTGCTGCCTTGTCGCCACGAGTTACTGTACTTCTTCGAACTACCTTCTGCCCCTTGGTTGTACCCTCCCACTCTTCTCTGATCAACATCAGTCTTGGGAACCTCTACCTCCTTTAATTGGCTCAAAGAAGGATTCTTCAGACTATTCATAGCCTCTTCTACAACAATATAGCCCTCTGCCTTGTCGAAGGCTTCTGCTAGGCTTTTCGGATGGTGAAACATCAACTTCTTTACCAATTTCTCCGATTTAACCAGATCTAGCCCATTCTGGAACAAACCAACAGCTTGGAGATCATTAAGATCGGATACCTGACCGACCGCTTCTCTAAACCTCTTTACATATTGGCCTAAAGATTCATTGGTGAACTGCCGGACCTGTGCTAAAGAGCCTGTAGGCTTTCCCCTTCTTCGGTTGCTTCCAAAACGTGCATGGAACTTATCACAAAGTTCGGTCCACGAGGAAATCGAATCCGATGGTAAAGTCCCCATCCACTGTCTTGTGTCCTTTCTCAACGTCGTGACAAAAGTGTGACACTTGGCAGCATCAGTGAAATCATAATAATCCATTAGCCGGTCAAACGCCTGACTATGGTCATAAGGATCTCCGGACCCATCATAGCTTTCCATACGAGGCAACTTTTTGGTAATATCTGCCTTCTCCTTGAGAATATCGGAGGAAAAAGGGGACGCCTTCTTTCCAGGAGTGTCCTTCACCTGTTGGACCTCAAATTATTTGTTTTGGAGTTCTTTCAACTCCCTTACCAGAAAATCAACACCTTCGGGTTGTGATGAGATCTCCTTCTCTTGAGCGACGTTAGGCCTTGGAATGGATCGACCTTTCCCTGCCGACCCCACGGCCCTTGTGGGACTTCTTGATTTACTAGGGCGTAAAATCTCATCCTCATGATGAGAACGGTTGTGTCGGTACTCTCCCCTTCGGGTTTCTGGCACGATTTCTCTCGACCTGCTTCTTCGCCTTTCATCGTCGCGATGAATTGATCCAACGACTATCAGTGCCTTCTTCGAGGCCAAGGGCGTTCTGCTCCTCGATCTCCTCCTACTGCGAGAATGATCCCTGGACACATGCATAGAATGCTCCGGCTCCTTACCTTCCGACGGGGTATCTCCTTATGCCTATCGCCTTCTTCCGGAATGAATATGGCTAGATGCTTCGTCCCTCAACTCATTCACTCGAAGCATCCATTTGGCTATATCTTCCCTTTGTTTTAACAGAACCTCCAAAGCCTTATCCGCTTCGTCCGCCATCCTCGCCAACTTGGTAGCTCTGTCTTCTTGACCACTTGGCGATGAGTCCCGGTCGGCGAACTTCTACACCGATCTCGATCGGGATCACGCCCTTATCAAGATTGAAAACCAACTTCCGTCTGGCTCCACCCATGGATCTTTGGACGAAGTTCTCCTGAGTGTGCTTAGAAGCCGTGCTTTCGTGAGCACTTTTAGAAGAGGACCAGACGGTCCTTCTTATGAAATCTGAGGCAAGAATGAACTAATGACCATCGCTTTTGCCCTTTCGGTGTACCATCTCTACTCCTCATCATCTTCCGAAGCAAGTTTAAACAATTGTGATTGAAAAAACCCCTCCTTCTAGCGCCAATGTTAACGCCAAGATCTTTTGCCACGTCCCAATCACGTAAGACGTCCTGATCCTGCAACGTAAACACAATAAACACCACAAGCTTGACGGCGGTTCCGTCGGGGGATAGCTCAGGCGTGAGAGTCAGTATATGAGTTCACAAGGTTTATCGAAATGGAGGCTATATCGCTTTAGTGTATTGAGAGAGATAATCATAATTCTCGTATACATATGATTATGAATGAAGAAGTGTGTATGAGCGTACCTCTTTGTGAAGACTTCCTTGCTAAGTTATACTTTTTGCACGGATTACCGTGCCACCCACTACTACTATTACACACCCCTTTAATCGATGGATTCTGCCAATTGCATGTAGTTTATCCAACGCTTTTAGTCATCTTTATTATTACGTACTTAAGCAGGTTATGATCCCATCCACATTAATGCATGGCGAGTTCTTTAGTCAACCGTCATGCTTTTCATCATCATTGCAGTCAAAATGATAGATATTAAAATGTCCCAAGGATCGATCCATTTGGATCGAATTTGGTCTTATAAGTTAAAAAAGAAAATAATAAGATAACTGGGCTCAAAGACTTCCATGGTTTATTAATAAAGGCCCAAATAGATTAATTAAAGGGTGATTTACATATTCTATTACATTTTTAAAAAAAATTATAACAAAAGTGCCCTCATAAAACTTTTACACAACTAATACACTACCATATTTATTTATAATTCTAGTGCATTTAGGATTCCTTAATTTAAGGAATTAATATTCAATTAGGATTCATTAATTTATGGATTAGTTATACCCATAACTTCTTCTCTCTCTTCTCATCTATAACAATTGTAGTTATATATATATATATATATATATATATATATATATATATATATAACCAAACTCCCCTCCCACCTCCCGCCTCCCTCCACCTCCTCCGCCTCCTTCCTCCTCCGCCTCCTCCGCCTCCCGCCTCCCGCCTCCCCGCCTCCTCCTCCCTACTCCCGCCTCCACCTCCACCTCCTCCCGCCACTCCTCCCACCTCCCTCCCTTCCTCTCCTCCTCCTCCTCCCGCCTCCACCTCCTCCGCCTCCTCCTCCCCCTCCTCCCGCCTCCACCCTCCGCCCCCTCCTCCCACCCCCTCCCTCTCCCTCCTCCCCTTTCATGTAGTTGGTTACCAAATCATTTGATAAGGTAACCAATTCGATTTTTATTAGTTTACTAATATACTTTGAATGTGATGCTGGTTGGTAACTAAAATTTATAGGTTGGTTACTAAATCTTCCGATAAGGTAACCAATTTAGTTTATTAGGTTATTAATTTATTTTGGATATGATGCAATTGGTAACCAAATTTTATATAGTTGGTTACTAAACCATTTGATAAGGTAACCAATTGATTTTTATTTGATTACCAATTTTATTTTAAATGTGATGCAATTACTAGTCAAAATTAGTATAAAGGTAACCATTTCAATTTTGTGGGTAACCAAATCATCAAAAGAAAAGAATAGCAAGAATTCGCCATGGCGTGGCGATGATGATGTAATGGCAATGATGGGATATGGCGAGAGGAGGATGATGAACATTAGCTCCTTCATAATTTTTATTTTTAATTTTCTCATTTTGATTTCAATTTTGAAACATGGATTTGAAATTGTTGTTAGAGACAAGATTTGAATTTGAATTTGAATTATTAGTTATCCTTGATTTTAGGTTTCCTTATTAATGTGAATTGTACTATTTTTGTAATAATTACATTCTTTTGTAATTATTTAGTTGATCTGTTTTTCGTAATTACTTTCTATTTGTTGTATACTTATGTAAAGATTAATTAAAAACTAATTATAATATGAAAATATTAATTCAATGTGTATAGTTGTGGTTGGTTATAACTGTTGGGCCTACCCATATATGTTGGATTATCAACTAATTATAATATGACAAATTATTTTGTGAGTTATTTTTTGTAAGTCTTGTATGTGTAGCATTACTCGGGATAACTGATAAGGGAGAAAGGCCTTTTGTTTGCATATATTTGCTCATAAATTACAAAAAAAACTCTCTGCACATGTTAAATTATTTGAGTAGTTAGAAACAGTATGACCTTCTCCAACCCCTCATTGTAAAAAAACGAAATCCTAGCAAGATGACGGAATCAATTCTGCGAACGATTATGGAAGAAAATGAATGGACCTTAGGCTTAGAATCAGTTTCTGACTTCCATCGATCTGGATTCTGGCATCGTGTGGAGAAGAAAGAGTGAGAAAACTGGCGTAATATTGGTCGGTATTCATTGAAGGCTTGGATGGAATTTGAGTCTTCGTTGATTTTTTTGTTACAGAAGTACCAACTTTCGTGAGAGAGAGTCGTACTGGTGTGTAAAATTCATTATTGCCCTTTAGGTTACTGAGAATCACGTGTGGAAGAGAGGCAGTGAGTCAAAGGACGGAGTAAAAGACAGGGTTTTGAGTTTTGAAGCTCCTTTCGTAATTTCTTTCTCCCTGTTTCTTTCTATTGTCTTGGAAGTTTCAAAATTACCAAGAAAGAAAGTTTCAGGTTTATGTTGCCTAATAAAAATACAAAGGAGGGGCACGTAATATTAAGAAAGATTAAAATTTACAAGGAGAAGCGAATTTACTTATATACATTCAAGTTCCAGTTTTACAAGATAATCTGAATTTTCTTATTGAGGGTATTAAATTGTCAAGCTACGTATATGTATATGTTTATAAATTATAAGTCGTTTGTGATGCATACTTGAGTTGTAATTATTTTTGAACTTTTGAGTATTATATTAAATTCTTATATCATTATAGATAATATATATGAGTATTGACTTGGAATAAATGAACCTTCATGTAATGCAGCCCTAATATCGTATCGACTAGGTATACATCCTTGGAATTACGTACCTACAATTTGATGAACTACATACTTGTATGCGTACTCAACGTACCATGAATTGGGTAGTCTGATTAAACTGCTTACGTGTAGGTTTCAACTAGACTGTCGGTTTCATTGGAACCTGCTAATAAGTTCTTATAATCGGATATTTGTCTTTTCTTCTTCCTTCACGTCAATTTGATGTATGATCTGATCCTTCTTTGAACTTGATATCTATCTAGGAGGGGTATTCAAGTTGGAATTGTTTTTGCCTGAAGAATATCCAATGGCAGCTCCTAAGGTAACTTATATTAATGAAGTCATGTTTTCTTTCAAGATTTCAGTGGTGGCACATTGTATCATCAAAAAGGACTTCGCGGAGTTTTGTAGTGCTTGCGGGGCTTTTACCCTTTTTTCTTGTGCACTCCGCGTGTACTTGGGATGGCATCCCCTTTTCATGCCTCTTGGTAGTGAATTACTTGGTAACAAAAACAAACAAAAAAAAAGCCTTTGCAGTGTTGTCTATTACACTTTGTAGTCATTTCATAGATGCAAATTTGTCTTTTTGCTTCTTGATATTCAGAAATGGTGCATGCTTATAAAATATAAATACTCTGATATGCCAAATAGTTGATCTTAAGATGAAAACTACAAATCAGCACAATTAAGTTACCGTAAAGTCTGTATGTTTTGTTTATTCCATTTAATCAATATTCTTTATCAGAAAATGGTATGTGCTAATTGGTATATATCCTTTTTTGTTTTTGTCTAAGTATATACTTTTCAATGTTAATTGCTGTCTCCAAAAGAATTGCATTGAATTTCTACATTTCCTTTATATCATGACCGTATTTTCTTTTTTAGATAAATTTTAACTTTTTCTTGGACACTTCATTTTGATTTAAATAACTTGTATCACTTGTGTTTGTAAAAAGCGTCTTTTGGTGATTAGATGTTGCGCTTCATTCTACCTGCTAGAATTTGTTCTGTTTTTTTTTTTGGTTTGTTTGTTTTGTTTTTCTTTTTGCATCTTTTTCTGCTTTGCATTCTTAGTATTCGACTTAAAGATTTATCTCATCATCAGTTTCATTTTTAATCTATTCTTTATAAGGGTATCTTCCGTGGATATTAAACAGTTATAACTGCATGATGAATGTACATGTAGGCCATGTAGGGACTTCTCGCACCATTTTAAAAGGTTCATGAATAACTCAGAGAATTTCAGAAATTCATTCTATTATTTATATTGTAGATAAAGATGGTGTTAATGGAATTATTATCTTCGAACATATATGTTCTTTGATAAGAAGTTCATGTAGCATATCTATAAGCGCCTAAATTTCTTTTCTAATTTACTTGCCTTCCATTTAGTTGAATTTATTTACCTCTTCCTCTTGACTCCAAGGGACATCTCTTATGTGTTTTAAGTTGTATTTTTTTCATTTTTATTATTTAGGACGTGGGTTCACTTGGTAACTTAAGCTCTTATGAGTTGTAACTACCTTTGAGAGTGAGGTTGGCTGAACTAGCACAACACGGGATTTGGTCCACTAAATGTTACCAATAATATTCAAAATTCGTTCTCTTGGAGCCAAATGTGTTATTCAAGGATGTGAGACAAGTTGTGATTCAAGGCCAAAACCCATTTACATGGCAGTGAGTAGCCTGCTGTTTCCGTATTTTCCGCACTGTGAGCTGGTTGACCTGTTGCATCAGCTAGTCAATCTGTGACACTACCAATGTCCGAAAAAACAAATATTAATGTTTGCATTGGACACCCTTGACATATTTTTTCTTAATGATGCTTTTTTTTCTTCTTCTCAATAATAAAATTTAATTGGTATATTTTAGTAATATCGAAAGAAATAGTCATAAAAAATAATAATGTCTACACTTGTTTTTTGGAAATCATAATATTCGTTGAAAAAAAAAAATAGTTTTTCTTTTTTCCGGACGAAGATTTATTTTGGACAGAGACTGTTAGTGTCATGCTGATTGTTGGTGTCGACTACCTCTGCAGAACTTGTAGCCCTTAAACCCACTGACAATAATCTTAAAGATCTATTTCAGTCCTCCTTGATATCAGGACAGGTCTCAAGCATGGGAGTTCCTGCTTTGAATGGAGGCATCTATAGTTATCATGAGTTAGGAAATCACCGAAGAAGTCCAGGCTGATTCACATGTCCTATATCTTTTATGTCTAAACACATTCCACTTGAATTTAGGTACTAGGAGCCCTCATCAATCGGTCCAGTCTCCTCATCCAGTTTGTCTGTTTCTACACTTTCTATCTTGAAGAAATTGCTGGTAAATTTATAATAAACCTGCTGTTTCCTTTTTATGCAAAAAATAGCATCCGGTAACAGGAACACATTTCCGTACTAAAAATTAGGAGACTTGTTGAGTACGCATTACTTACATAGTTACATCTGCTTCTTTATTATTGGATGTGCAGGCCTTCGGCTAATTATATTGAGCTTACTCCCTGTTGGGGAAGCCATATATTTGCATTGTTATTGTTAAATAAACAGTAATTCACTATATCAAATTCAGTTATTTACTAATTATGAACTCAAAATTTGGGATATTAAACAATGTCATCATCTTCTGCATCTTACTGTTGGTTTTCAGGATTGAGGTTTTAACGACCCTGCTTTGTATGTGTTATTTTTAAATACAGGTTCGCTTCCTGACCAAAATATATCATCCTAATATTGACAAGGCAAGTAGCTTCTGTTGCCTCTTGAGCATTTTATGAAATCTTATGTTTCGTGCTCTAAATATCTATAATGTCTGTGTAGTTGGGAAGGATATGCCTCGATATTCTCAAAGACAAGTGGAGTCCCGCCCTCCAAATTCGTACAGTATTGTTGAGGTAATCTCTCTTCTTTCAGTTCTTTGCGCTCCTACTAATAGTGGGACCATACATTTGGAAACATGAAAAAAAAAAGAGATTATTTCGGGCGTCACAATCTTTGTAGAAGTTTTGAACTATGAAAGTAAAGTTAAGATGCTCTATTTAGATTCGGAGTAATACTTGAGCAGATAACATATTCAAGGAAAATGGACAGTAAATATTAATAATTTAATATTGTTATTGTGTTTTATGAGGCAGCATCCAAGCACTTCTTAGTGCTCCAAACCCAGATGATCCACTTTCTGAGAACATTGCTAAGCACTGGAAAACAAATGAGGCAGAAGCTGTTGAAACTGGTAATGGTCTAGTTAATAGGTTAAATATATATGGCTCCCCATAGTTGTTGTCTTCATGAGAAAGGTGTTTTGCACATTTTAATTTGTTTTGTTTACTGGTCTTGTTCAGCAAAAGAATGGAGCCGTCTGTACGCAACTGGTGCATGATAATGGGATATGGTAGTTGCCAATATCGTTTCTGCAAATGTATGTTAGCTGAATGCTCCCATTTGATTTTATGTTGAAATATAAGAACCACCAGCGACAAACTATGAGGAATTTCTCTAAAAAGATAGCCCTTTGGCATTGGATAGTTAGGTCGTATTCTTTAAGGGCATGATAAATTGTACAATGATGTGAAAGCTCAATGTTCATTAATCTATTGACTTTTATATGATTGCAAATGTAGTTATTACTAATTTAGAAAGTTACAAGATTTTTATTTGTTGATTAAATTTGTTTAGCTCACTGGTTTGGTTTTTAATCAACGTATTCTCGTGTGTGCTTGCCCATGCGTCACGTACTGGTTGGCCGGTGGGCAAGCGTGCGTCTGTGACATGAATGCACTTGGGTCATTTTTAATTACACCATTGGTGTCAACTTTTTTTGAGGTCCAGCCGTCCAAGTTTTAGCACTCTAGAAACCGCCAATTTTTTTGATTTACTTAAAATTATGTATATTTCACAAAATAAGATTTCATATTTTATTTAATTAATAGTACTAATATTACAAAGTGATGAGGCAATGTTGTCAAGTTTATCATCATTATTATAATTTTATTATCATGTCGTCATTATTAATAATCTATTAAATTTTTATTTCGGGTCAAACATGCATTAAACAGTACTACATTCATAATATTAAAAAAATTTGAATTTTTGGAAACGTAGAAGTGTATAGTTAGTGGATCATTTTCAAAATCCATTTGTGAAGTGTATCCGTCTAAAGAACAAAGGATAAGAAACAATGGAAAGGAAATCCCTGAAACAGTAACCAAAAACTTAGCATGCTACTGAAGTTTGTACTACCTACTATTGAACAATTGTAAAAAGGCTGTAACCAAAGCTAACAGGTAGTAAAACACAGAAAACCCTCATCATCATCATCTCTACTCTAATGAATGCCCCTTCACACACAGTTCACTGTATTGCTAATATTTTTTAGCATTCGGTAACCAAGTATTGCTAGTATTTTTGTTCCTATAGAATCAAATTGCCTGTACTGTACTATTCCTCTAAAGTCACCAAACAGTAGAACCAAATTCATCGCTCCTCACTATCCTCTTCCTCCTCGGTACCAAATTTCTGGCACCAGTCCACCACTGCCGGAAGGTGATCCAAAACCATTTTCAGTAGTAGTAGTAGTAGTAGTAGTAGGGGGAGAGGAACTGTTGTATCCATTGAGAGAAGAAGCAAGCCTCAACATCCTTTTACGCTTTGGAATATGAGTCGAAACGCCCTCCTCCACTTTGATATTGTGGAGGTTGAGTGAGCTGGAGGAGGGACTCAATTTCCTTGTCCTTCTACGCTTCGGAATCGGATTCAGAAGGTTTAGGGTTTGGAGGGAAGTGACATAGGAATCTTGCCAGTTGAGAGCGGCCAGGTCCAGGATTGCAAAAGCCAAAGTAGATCAAAAGATGATAACCTACGGGTAAATGCTTCTTCTTTTCTTTTACCTACCAAGTCATAGGTTTAAAGATGTTATCTGTTATTATTTTTGAAAGACTTATCATTTCAATTCTGTTAAAGGTTTAGGGTTTGTAGGGAGTATTAATTAAATATAATAATTATTGTACCCTTCTGAAAAAAATCAAAATTATTGTAAATTTATTTAATATTACTTAAATATAATAATTAATATTTTTTTAAAATTTTTTAATTTTTTTTTTACTTTATTAAATTTCTTTCATTCACCATTCAAACTCAAAAAATCTGATTTATTCATTCAAATTCAATTCATCTTACCGATTCACCCATATTCGCATTCGAAAAACAAACGACTGACCGATTCAAAATTCATTTAGCCCATTCAAATTTCTAAACAAACATCCCCTTAGTTAAAATTGTGTTTGTCGTCAAATAATTTGTTTTAAAAATTACTATAATTAATAATTAAGGGTCTAGCAAGTGGGATTCCATTAGTGAAAGTACCCCTGTTATACATATTTACTAAAAAAATTGTTTTAAATTAGAGAATTTTAAATTATTACAAGTGTTGTTGGTATCTTTTTATTTAATTTACATTCTTCTCATATCTATATGACTAAAGTTTAAGAAAATACTTTAAAAATATTCTGTTGTACTTAGTTGAATCTGAACACGTACTTATCCTTTCTTTTCATAGATAATAGGCTAGTGATATTTTCAATCTTTGTTTTTGTTACCGTTTGATAATAGTTATGCAAGAAATATCATAACCTTATTATTTAGCTGACCTTTTGACTTTAACATTTGTTCAGTTAAAATATTTTAACTTTTAATTAATAAAATTCTGAACTTTGAAATTAATGTGAATTTATTTACTTAATTGTTGAAATAGTTAATATTATAAATTATTTGAAAAGTATTACTTAATATAAAATTAAAAATCTATTCTTAATATTTACAAATTTTATAAATGGGACTCTATTTTATTTTTTAAACAAATTTGTAAAAGTAGAAAATGTGAATCCTGTAATTGTTTTAATTTTCTAGCATATTATTTATTTACATTGCTTAGTTGTTATTGTATAGATTAAAGTTAGTGTATATCATTCTTAGGAAGATGTACATGTCCAAGAAGCTATACTTTTTTCTTAAATCTTGTACACAATTCTAAAACGTGGACGGATGGATATAGATTTTTTAGTCTCTCTCCTCTCTCTCTCTCTCTCTCACACACATATATATATATATATATATATATATATATGTGTGTACATATATGGGTCTGATTCATAACCAACGTTATAAATTTAAGATTATTTTTACAACAGATCATGACGATCCATCCGCAGATTTATCGATGAAAATAATACCATGTCTGCACTTTAATATGGAGGAGCCTGCATAACTAAACTACCAATTGCAAAAATGGTCAAAATACTTTCGGGCTCCGCAATTTAGTTCTAACAAATGAAAAAAAAAAACAGCCAAACTTTATACTATTAAATTTACCATATAACACACATACTATTTTATTATATTCCAAAAAATTAATGTTACGACTTCAATCTCTAAAATTACTCCAACTCTCTTCCTTGGTTTATACTTGGAGTAAGACTTCATGTCATGTTGTTTTATGATCATATAAGATATGGGTTTCATATTCAGTGCCCTCCGTCAGAAAGAAGCTTATTAGATAAGAGTTCTACAACATGCTGTTTGTTTAGTTGCATTGCATTATGATCAAATCTATCTTAAGTAGCGTGTTATCATTACTTCAAAAGAGAGGAATACTGGAATAGGTTGATCTATTCCAAAATTGGAAGGTATATCTCCCCCTGAATTCACAGTATTCATCACAAAAAGGAACCTGTCACGAGATATTTTAAAATGGAACTCTCCAATTTGACTTGCAAGCCAAAAATATGAATTCTAAAAATAGTAATCATGTTACTGATAGAAATTTGCTATTATTGCCAAAAGAAACCCCACGAACAGAAAGTGCACATCATGAGAATAATTCTACAACAGTATAAGACTCAAGCAGCAGCAGCAGACCAGATAAAACTATAGCCGTCTATCTAGGTAACAAAGCTTCTGCTTAAGCACTAGTTGCTAGATTGGCGCAGCTCTGGCCGAACAAAATCAGCATCTGCAGGCACTGAGATGTCAACTGATGGTCTCAACTGGGCACATACTTCAACAGCTCCGTGCACTGGGTCTGACAGGAAGTTGCTAATGAGATCCCTATTTATTGGAACACCGTTGTCCACTGTCACCAAGGCCTGTTGGGTGAGAATGTAATCAAAGCGCGGAGCCCACTTCCTTGAACCTAGCCGTGCCGTTGTTGAACAATTATCTACCATAAATGAAACTCCACGGGCATGCATGAAAGGATTCAAAGAATCAACAGACTCGATCAAACTCTCATTTATGATCTCGGAATAGGAGTGCCCTTTCTTCCTCAGGATCTCAATCTGTTTATTTTCCATTTTCCAGAATGAAAAATTGAAATGAGAAAAACAGTTATAAACCATATTTGTATATAATATCTTCTCACCACGTTTTCTTTCCTATTTTAAAGAAGACGCTTTATTTTAACCGTTAAACACCTTGTGGTGGCTTTTAAGTCGGGTCTTGAGTTTCAATTACCCCATCATAACTAGATTTAGTTCAACATAACAATGTCATTTTACAGTGAATTATGCCTATACAAACTTACTATTCTTAAACACAAACTCACCAACTGATGTTGAGATGCAAAAGATCGATTCAAAAACTTCAAATTTATTAGCTTGTATCAACTTGTTTGGTAAGATATATACATATATATAGGGTAGTGTATATATATATACACACACACACACACACACACACAACAAGAAAAAAAAGGAAAGGGGTGAAGGAAAGTGAAAATAACCGTGAGTGCGGGAAGCTAGTGATAAGTGGCAATGATCCCATATCAGAGCACCACGGAATTAGTTAAGTGGTTTACAAGGGCCTTCACTGCTAGCTACTAAGAAATTGGGTTATAGCTTTCAAGCTGTTCATCCAGTTGGTGTTCAGGCTCAGGAACCCCGGTGCAACAGATGGTATCTGGAAACACCCCTTCATTTGTCACACCCCAGCTCAAACACCAACTGACCCAACTTCTTCGAATAGAACGCCATCTCACCCATCAATACCAAAATATAACTAGATAAGTAGTGAGTCGTTTTCGTTGGTCCCGAGCTCAAACACCAATTGACCCAACTTCTTCGAATAGAACGCCATCTCACCCATCAATACCAAATTATAACAAGATAAGTAGGTAGTCGTTTTCGTTGGTCCCCAGTCAACTAGTAGTCTAAGGAAATATTTTTTTTGTGACTCAATAGCCCAAAAGTATTTTTGATTTTCCCATTTTTACGTGTCAAATATTCATTTACAATGGCTTCTCAAATTCATAAACTTACATGACCTCTCAAATTTCATAAAACTAAATGCATTGCATCCTTTTTTCTGATTCTTATTCTAATTAAAATGCCATATTGTAATGACAACATTTGAAATTAAACATAGTATTAGTGTTATCAATATTATCACTCAAATATGTCAAATTTAAAATTTATCTGATAACATTTCTAAGCTTACCCGGGCTTTGCACATGTTATTAAGCTTGTTAATATGAATGCTCAAGCCAGTTTAGTAGCTAGAGATCAAGCCCCTTCAAACCTATCTTATTATCCCATTATTGATGTGTTCGTGGCATATCACAATCATATTATTTCCTAAACTGTGAAAATATGTGTTTCGAAACAAAAGTAGAATGAAAAGAAAATTACTTCAGAAAACAACCCACGCTATTAGCGAGTAGCCATCCATAACCCTATTCAGCTTAAGAGAACTTGAAAAGAAAGGTTACCTGAGCCATCATTAAAGCCACATAGACACCTGCAGTGAAAGGATATAATGGGCCTAAATCACCCGCTGGCCGTGATGCACGAACTCGTTCACCTACTTTCCACATTCGTGTCTGATCAATATTTCCCATGGGGAAAGCAGGTAGACCTTCCTTTTCCTGCAAAACAAACATATATTAAAATTGTTTGCTTTTTATTCTTATTTCAGTCAGCTATATATTTGGAAACATCACGAAGAACTCAAAGGATCAGAAGTCTATATGCAATTTACATAAAAGTTCACAGGCCAACGAGTGTAAGTGATTTAAAAACAATATGATGATAGCACATTCATGTATCTAAATAACAGAAAATGACATAAACATACATAAAAACGGCGTCCAGCCAGGACAACACTCCTGATCTCACTACCACTGGCTACATCTTCATAGCACTCATATAAAATATCCATGCATGGATAATATGAGGCACTATATGCAGCCTCAAACTCCCTTTTTCCACCTTCTGAAAATGAATTGTAGACTGCCAACATGCCCTGGAAGAAGGAACAGTGAAACATCATTAATCTATAGCAACTTAAAATTAAAAAGCAGAAAAAATTTATGATACAGCTAAGATAACAGGCCAAGGGTTGAACTTCCATTGTCACCAAGGAATTGACATATAAACCAACCTTCGATGATATTGTCCTCGATATTATTCCAGTTATGCCCTCCACAGTATTCTTATAAGCCAAATCTTCACTCATTCCGTTCTCAGTATACCTTCTAAACAAGGACTCCACAATACCATGAACAGCACCAAGCAAAATCCCTATACATCAAGGGTCTGAGAATTAGCAATCATATAGTAAAGTAAAACATACTCCCATAATGAATGGAAAAGGAATCACCTCGTTCCCCAAATATGTCGCTCTTGTACTCTTGCTCCAGTGTAGTGGCAAATGTAAAAGGTGAACCAAGGGCAACTGACCATCCAAGGGAAACATCTGTGGCTCTACCATCAACATCCTGTCCAAAAGATAATTAAGTAGCCATAAAACCTTACAAAAGCTACATGAACTCCCACACAGAGAAAGACCAGCCAACCTGATGGACAGCAAAACTTGCATTAATTCCTGCACCATTGATCTCCTTGCCTTGCACATACAGACGCCTTACAGATGGTCCCATTCCCTTAGGACACACAGCTACCACACTTATGTTCTTGGGGAAATCAAGGCCAACTGACTGCAAATGGCCCAAAAGGAACCCATGGGAAAGCCCAAGTATGCTGTTTGGTTTCATGTAGGACAACACTTTTTCATAATTATCAGCCTGCAACCAATGATTTAGTATAAGATATGTATGAAAAAAATTGTGATAAACGAAAAACAGAACGAATTCCCACATTATTCCTGAAATTCTAACACTAATAGTTACATTAGTTACACTAACTGAGTTAAGGATCCAGCGATGTCTTAAAAGCAATTTGTTCACGAGTGATCTACCGATCACACGAGTATCTCTTGAGGCCTTGCAACGGTTGGGGCTTCGAACTTTAATGATTTCATTTTTTTTATTTGTTGGCATATTGAATATTGATCTTTTGCTTCTCTTCACCTCTAAAGGATCCCCCACTATTCTTATTGTAAACCCTTCCATTTCTTTCCTTTCAATTAGAAAACGTTTCGGCTTTTCATTATATATATGACAAACATAAACCTCCCTCACCAATAAGGATATGTAATTTGGTTTAGGTCCTATATGCATTCTCAGCTCCATCACAAACACGAGAATTGGAGAACGAATGGAAAACTTAATAGACATTTATAAAAAACATGCCTCCATCAAAATCTAGTGGGCATGCTAAAAAAATATAAAAAATGACAAAATGAAATAAATAAAAGGCTTTTTAATTTTTAATGGAAAAAATCATAAATAATTCAATATACTTTCAGTATGAAGGATAGAGATCAGGAATGTGAGACAGAATATTGTTTAATATAATGCAAATTCTTAAGTGCCAGAACATAGCAGTGTAAAATATAATGCACATAAACGAGCATAAAGTGTTTAGTTTCAAAATTCATGGAGGATGGTTCTACTCATACGCTGATAACCTTAATTCAAAAACCAAGAATTGTAAAAAACAGAGAACAAAAGTTTATCCAACCTGGGCTGCATCAGAAATCAAGAGCAGGACCAAGTCACTGCCAGAAATAGTCTCCCATATATCACCTAAGGTCCCATTCTCTTCAGTGAAGCCAGCAGCACGTGCCTCGGCAAATGAACGAGAACCCTTCCTTAAACCTATCTGTATTATAAAAACATAGACAAGAAAGTAGCATATTCAGACCAGAGGTATAGAAGGCAATCATCAGTTGTAAAAGGTAAACAAGGTAATAATGAAAAATTACCTTGACTGTGATATCAGATTTTGCTTCTGCAAGAGAATCCCTTAAATTCTGAGCTTGAGCCGGGCCCTGTAAGTAACCATTCAACGAATTCAATGAGAATTACATTTTGATAGTTTGAAGAAATAAGAAGATGGATTCAGCCGCATTCAAATAGGAGATTTCACATGCACTATACTACTGAGAGAAGAACATGGTTTGGTCTCAAAATTCTTATTTTCTTGGAGAGGGTGTTACCAACCAAGTTTCTCTTCATTTCGTGTTTCCTTTGTTCACTATATAATTTCAAACTCTAGCTTATAGGGCACATTTCTCTATACATCCATTGCAAGAGGGTTTGCTCCCAATAGCAAACAAATGGAATATTTTTAAGCTTGGACCAAATCTCAACACATGCCTAAATCATGGACAACAATGCCCAACTCGGTTGACCTGATTTATTTGGTGAAGTTTCATAGGGACGATGCTTTTTAAGCACCAAACTACAAATCATTAGCGCAAAGGACAATATGAGGAGAGGTACTGATATTAGAATCAGGATTTTTTTCCCAATGTTTCTTTAGAATAATATCCAATTATCATTACTATATGCTTCATAGCAAGTTAAATTTATCTGAATCATATGATATTTACTATACTATTTGAAAGCAGACATAGCCTTAGAAATGTGCATAAATTTGAAACCAAGAAGCATTAAATATAGTAAATAAGTTAGACAGATAATTAATTAATCATTTTATTATAATAATTCATATACAGAGAGAGAGAGAGAGAGAGAGAGAGAGATTCAATCTCAACTATTAATTGGACATTTTGTTAACTTCTGATCAAAATGTGGCCTAACCAATCAATCATACCATCTATTCGTCAAAAAGAAAGGCCTCTTATACAGTATATAAACTCAACTTTCCTATACAATGATTAAATTTTTATGGGCAACAAAATGCTACTAATTACAAGTGTATCAAAATAAAGAAATTAGCAAACCAAGCAATCGTATATACCTGAGAACCCCAACCAATAACACCAATCTGCTTAATACCCTTAAAGGCATCCGGCAGCAAATGGAACAAATCCCTTCCTCCCCTCACAATATACTACAAACAACAAAAGTGACAGCGTGTCAATAATATATATAAATATACTATATAAAGGGACTTATATACCCAGAGAGAGGATGGGGAAAGAAAGGTACCTCGTCGTGACCAGCTAGAGATATTTTCTCTTTCTTAAAGACGGATGTCTCGAAATTGAGGACAGTCGGAGGCTTAATCGCGGGGGTGGAGACCATGCGGGCCGCAAAAGCTGAGCCCGAACCAGAACCAACGCCATTGCTGGGTAAACCCCGAGTCTTGAGAAAGTTTAAACCTGTTTTGGAAGCATTAGAAGATAGAAACCCAAGATTGATAGCCACGGCTTTGGCGGCTGGTTTTAGGGTTTTGGTCGAGGATGAGGAAGAAGGTGATACGGAAGCGGAGAATGAGGTAGCCGCCGCCATTACTGACTCTGATACTAGGAAATTTTAAGCGACTCAAGGAAAGCGAGTTTGGGATTCAGAAAGAGATTTATATACGTCGAAATTCATGTTGTAACTCGTACACATAAAATATAGGGTTGGTGGAAATTTTTTATTTATTTTTTTAGAAACCTATACTATTACTATTGCCTCCGTTTTTAATAAAAGCAGTATATATTTTGACGTTTTAATATCAATTTATTACCTCCGTTTTAAATAAAATAAAAAAAAAACACCCTACGCATGAACAGATCCAGATCTATTTTTTTGGGAGTTAAAATTTGAATACTTTTTTTTTGTCCCTCTAAATTCAATTTTTTTATAAATTTACCCCTTTTAAGTTTGTTAAATTTTATTTTTGCTCCTCTCACTTTATCTATAAAAAAAGAAGAAAAGAAGTTAAGTATAGGTAGTGCCCTCCACGTAAATCCGCTCGTGCTTAAGATAATTAGATCACTTTCAATATAACTTCATTTAATTGTCAACTTAATAATATAATAAAAAATTACGAGACGACTATTCAGGTCTTGAAGAAGGATAAGTTATAATATAGCTGATATTTTGTTATTTTTTTTGGCATTAATATTCAATTCCAATTGATCTATCCAACTACGAAAATGACTCTTATGTGAAATTTATTCAAGGAAATATATTAAACTCCCGTTTGCACCAAATGGTCACATTCAAACGTAAAAATATTTCTCTCTCAGTTGAATTCTAAATTCTACTGCACAGGAGTCAGTGTATTTACTTAAAAGAATTATTTTTATCTAATATTTAACCATATATGGGAATTGGCACAAAACGTTATCAAATTAAAAACGGTTATATTTTGACATTTCAAATTATAAAATTTAATATTCATGTAAATTTAAATTTTGAAAAATAGTGATTTTTATAATTATTAATAAATGATATTTTTTATTTAGTCGATAGTGTTTAAATTATGGTGACCAACGGCGAAGCCATGCCGGAGATAGTGGGTGGGGTCAATTGATCCTAATATTGCAAAAAATTATTTTATAATATATGATCAATTTAGAATAAATTTAAGTGTAATGAATAAACTGAAATTTTATAGATTTTTTAATATATAAAGTCAAATTAAAATTTTTATAACTTTTTTAATTTCATATTATTTTTATATCTTCTTCTAATATTTTTAAAATAAATAATAATTTAATTCTGTAGCCACGGCACTTTATTGCGAAAATGGGTTTTAATTGAAGTTGCAGGACGCACGTGATAGTGCATGTGCAATCAGAATTCACTCTATTAATCATTACCTCACTCCACTTCACAGCCGTCCTTCCAATGACTTCCCCCCTCCAATATATGAACTAACTGGTTCTCTCTCACAGGCTTATTAAATCCAGCAGGGGTAGCTGCCCCTGAACAGATAGATGTGCCAGTAAACTTACATAATAAATGATGAAATTATTCATTATCAATGAGTCACTGGCCTGATTGGCTTCAATGAGTCGGCTGGAGTTGGATATAGTGATAGATAGATAGATAGAGAGATAGATAGATAGATACAGAACAATGGGAAGCAAACAAGCGTAAAAACATTATTCTACAGACACAGCTTCTTGCTTCTTCTTATTCTCTTCCATTTCAAATGTAACACACTTCCTACCGTTTATTTCCAAGTGACACCCCCCACCCAAAATAAAATATTATGACCTATTAACTAGCAAAAACTTTGTTACTCAATTACTACTAAAGTTGGACCTAAAAATGACAAAAACCATCTTAATATTTGGACAAGTCTTATATAATTTTGATCCAAACAATGTAGAGTACCACCATATCATATAATTAGTGTTCAAATATTATTATGTAAATTTTCTTTTCTATTAAACAAATATTCTAGAGAGAGAGAGAAAGAGTCTATTTGTGTGAGAAATTTTTATATTGGGCATTGTCAAAGCTTAATGTAGTTGAGTTTGGGTTGTTGGAGATGGGGTGATTGGGCCTTAGTTGGGCTTGAACCCATTAGAGCTTTAAGTTCCTATTTAAAACTAATTGGCCAAACCTTTGGAACTTGCTCATGGGATCTTAGGATCCAACATTGTTTTATGGAGTGGCCGACGGATGTTAATCATGATAAGAGACAACATTTTGTTTCTTTTGATCGTTGGTCACAATAGTGGTGGCTGTGACAATGATATAAGAGGTGTAGACGGGGGCAGTGGTGGTTGTGACTGTTTCAGGAGTAGTAGAGGTGGTAGGGACGGAGGAGGTGGACACGTTTGTGGTGGCCATTGATGCTCGGAAGTAAATGATGCTTCAAGAGTTCTTACCGGAGATGGAGTTTGACGATGGAAACAAAGGGGCACAAAGCAAGCTTGGACGATTTTGACAAAGGAATCCTGGAATGTGGCGGTTAATTTTGTGGGAGAAGGAGTTTTAAAATGGCTGACTCTGTGCATTCGCACATTCCTCTAAAAATGGCGTAGTAAACGTGGGGTGATGTATCAATGAGTGTTGGGCATGTTATCTTGATTTTAGGCCTGGTGTATTCTGATTTATTATGTAATTAATGAGTTTTTAATTAGGAAATGGAAGATTGTGGGAAAATGTTGGAGCATATTTATTTGAGTCCGGATGATTGGGTCATGATACATGTGGAGGAAGTCTCCCACTTAGGAACTTGTTTGGACAATTAGAGAACTTTAAGAAATTCAAGATTCTTAATTATATTCGATTTTTAACTCCTAAGTAAGGGTGTAAACGAGTCGAACCGAAACGAATATAGAGATGCTCAAATTTGACTCGAAACGTTAAATTCATACTCGAATTCGAATTGTATTTAAAAAATTCTACTCGATTAAAATATTTATTACTTTAATTTGATCCGACTCGAGTCGAATTATATTCAAACTACTCGCAAGTTTCAAATTCAAGCTCAAATTCGAGTCTCCTAATAATAACTAGCTTTATAATAAATATAATTATAAATTGAATTTATTATTTTACTTAGACTTTATAAAATATATTTACTATTACACTTGACAAATATAAAACCACAATTAAAATTAAAAACAAAACAATAATAATTAATTATCCTAATTTTATTTAATTTTGTGTGACGCCCCCAAAATTAGGTATCCATCACCCATCTTGGGTAGTCAGATACATGGTATGTAATTTAAATACAACTTACTAATATATAACTGTGGTATGCAATCTGACATAAAGCATGAGTTTGAATACAAATATTGTCTACTAGAGATTATACAAACTCAAAAGGAGTCCTCATTATAATTATTATCACACTATTTCACGGAATAGTGAGGACTACTAATGCTATCCTCCGGACCATTACTCGTTCTCGACTCGTCCCGCCTATATTCTCATTTCAGAAGAGAACGGTGAAAGAAATGGTGAGCTCAACTAGCTCAAGAAGAAATATTATTACTAAGATAATGCGTAATAAATTATCATTAACCTACAACAACAGTTAAAACCGATAAAATATAATGAACATCAAGTTTAACTACAATGAACCAAAGAATCCATTAAAAGAGTCAAGTAGAAAATAAAATCTACTATCTTTTATGATTTAAAAGGTTATTCATCATCGTTATAAATGAGAGACTCAAACTTTAATAAATATTCCACATTATCGAATCACCCCCGCACTACTCGGCCGAGGATATTCTTTAGTATCACGACCACAATTATTCACTTTATGGGCCAAGAATATTTGTGTATTCATTAATGGTCATAATCATGCCAACAATTTGGCCCATCAATGCACTACGCCAATCGAGGATTTTTACCACATCATTTGTAACATTACGGCCATGATTACAATTGAAATCTCTCGGTCATAATCATACCAAGTCCATCTATGCACTACTGAAGCCACGGATGACTTTCAACATAATATAAACATGAGGATGATGACAATGATATAAGAATTCAATAAAACAAGTTCAAGAATTAATTTATCTAGAACCAATAACATCAAACTATTAATACGACATCTGCTTTGTAGAGTAAAATTCAAGAATCTTCGAGAAGAATATTTCCATGAAAGGATCTTTGGATGAAGTTGCTAACCAACTCGGTATAATAAAGAATGGAATAACAAAAGAAATTACCATACGCGATAGATCAAGACAGACAGCAAAGTTATTCCAACAGAATAATAAATAACGGAACCCGGTCCGGCCAGAAACGCATACATCTGAGGATATTCAACAGAATAATAAAGAATGGAACCAAAGTCGGCAGAAACACACAAACAGGATGTTCCAATGTAATAATAATAAAGCGGAACCAGTCGAGTAGTAAAACACACATGCAGGATGTTCCAATAGAATAATAATAAAAGCGGAACCGGTCGGTGTAAAACACATGCATGAGGATGTTCCAGCAGAATAATAGAAGAATGTCACCAAGTATAGGGTAAACCACGTATACAGGTTATTCCAACAGAATAATAAGCAATGGAATAACAACAGTTCTCTTCATGAATAAGAAAGAATAACACCCCTTACTTTTAGTAGGAGATTGAATACTGCAGTAGTGTAGTAACAAAATACTCTTATTCTTTCTCTCTTATTCTCTCTATACTTTCTCTCTCTATAGCTTGAATGAATTCGTGAAAAATAATGAAGCACTAGGCCTCTATTTATAGAAGATTTCTAGCTTAAGACCGCGAATGTGAAAAAGCAAGTGGCTTAACGAATTTGGTGATGTGAAAAGAAAAGTGGTTTGGCGCTTTTGTAATGTGAAAACGACAAGTGGTTCGGCCTTCAGTAATGTGAAACGACAAGTGGTTAATGTGAAACGACAAGTGGTTCGGATCACCGTAATGTGAAACGACAAGTGGTTCGGCCTTTGTAATATGAAACGGCAAGTGGTTTGACGTCAGTAAAGGTAATTACTATCGACGAAGGTAATTACTATTCACAAAGGTAATTACTATTGACGAAGGTAATTACTATTGATTGAAGAGACTCTTAGATGATGACATATGGGCCCCCATAAAATAATCAAACTTACCACAAACGCCTCATAATGATTTCTTTATATACATCAAGGATTGAATAAATATTACCACAAATCATTTTATTTTTAATCAACACATATTTAATCTTTCAACAATTATTAATCATTTATAACTTGTCGCCCTCAATTATTGATTTAATACTATAACATATTATCTGAGATGATACTATGACAATAATTGAATCAATAATATAAGAGATATGATGCAACAATTCATCAGCAATAATTAAGCATACCGAGTGACTTCTCACGTAAAGATCAATAATCAATATCGTGTGCTACTATACAACTACTACAGCGTATTCGCATTACTTTTTACTCATTGGGTAGTTCAACAGCTTTTAACGGTAACACCTCCGCCGTTATTTTTATAGAAAGATAATTTTGTCGCTTTTCTAACTACGACAATACTTCCGCCAGGGGTCTACTAATGATTGAGTAGTCGCATTTAATATTCCCCGACAAAAAGAATATTCCACCAAACGTAATATTTTATAACAACTTGCTTACTTTGCAAAATTTATAAATATTACCACAACTATAACATTATATCAAATTTATTCCATAATATTCAAAAATAATATTTATAGAAAATTCATCTTTATTTATAAAAGTTGGGGTCTTACGCCTCTTCTTATGAAATTTTGCCCTCGAAATTAGGTACGCATGCACGGTATGTCGAAGAGGTAAGGATACCTTGATTTCATTTGATTCTAACTCCCAAGTCATTTCCTCAACATCGTGGTTCCTCCACAAAACTTTGACTTGAGGTATAACCTTTGGAGCGTAGAATATGTTCCTTCTTATCCAAGATTTGAACAGAACCTCTTCATACGTCAAATCTTCCGCTATTTCGTCCGGTTCTAACTCAATAATGTGGTTGGGTCTTTCACATATTTACGTAACATGGATATGTGAAAAGCGTTATGAACACGAGACATACTTAAGCAGAAAGCGAGTCTATAGGCCACGTTTTCTACTCGATCGAGGATTAAAATGGACCGAGGAATCGAGGATTGAGTTTTCTCTCTTTCCAAATCTTGTAACTCCTTTCCATGGAGCAACTCTTAACAATACATGATCTCCTATATCGAATTCCACGTCCTTTCGATGAAGATCAAAGATAACTCTTTTGTCGATTTTGTGAGGTTTTTATCGTTGTCGGATCGTTTGAATCTTTTTCGTGAGTCATACGTATCAACTCCCGGTCCCAACAACGTTGCTTCACCCACCTCATCCCAAAGATCTCGAGAAACGACACTTTCTTCCATACAATACTTGAATGGAGCCGTCTTTGTAAGACCCCAAACTTATTATTAATGAAATTTAATTTTCTATTTATTATTTTGAAATAGTAAGGGTTGATTTGATTAATGTGGATAGTTAAGGGTAAAATACGCAAATACTTCAAAATAAGCAAGTGGTTATAAAATATTCATTGTTGTTTGGGAATATTCGTTTGATCGTGGAATATTCAATCGCTTTGTCGGGGAATATTAAATATTTACCAGTAGCGACCATGTGTGGGCCCCATAACGAAAAAGCGATTGGATGAAGAAAGACAAATATAAGTTGTTTAAAAATAACAAACACGTAGTTGTTACCATTAATATCGTTAAAATACTCGGTGGTTAAAACACAAGAAGAGCTTGCGGTATTGCACCAATTATTGATTCTTACGTAAGAAGGCACTACTCAATAATGGTTACGATGAATTCGCTCATTCGATATTTTATTGATTTAATAATTATTGCGTTGATATTTTATATTCTTTGTTGTTTCAATAATTGTCATTTACACAAGATTTTTCATTATCGAAGCAATAATTCATATTATCTGAATAATATTATTAGATAACATTATTGGCAATGTCTAGAAAGTTCATCTAAGGAGAGGTTTGGTCACCTAATCATTGCGCCAAGAAGGAGAAATTCTTATCGAAAGCCCCCTCTTTCCTGAACCGCACGGTTGTCATCAATATTGTGATTCTATAATATTATTTGTGAATAATTAATTATTGATTCATATGATGAGGAAAATATTGATTTTATGTGGATATAGATGGAGAAAATTTTAATGTGACAATTGTTGAAAATTGAAATTTTATCTTTTACGATAAAATAATTATTTAAATATATTATTATATTTTAATAATATAATAATGGTGATATTTTTACAACTAATATGGGATATATGAGTATACGAGGAGGAAGAGTATTTTTGTTGCAATAAATGTTTAAAAATGTTAAACATGTCTGGTGGACCCCATTTATTAACCTGAAATTTGATTATAGCGTAAAATCGCCTGCGTTTGTGGATTTGGCCAATTTCTATTTGGAATTTGGAAAACTTTCTTCTTCAAAGTTGTAGAGAATTGAATTTCCTATAAAAATTAATGGATTCAATTTTTACGATGAAAGGACTATTTATTATGAATTATTGAAGTTCAAGTCTCAAATAATTGATTTTTGGAAGTTTAAAATATTTAAAATTAGAAAAATGTTTTTCTTACTTTTTCTAGAATGTGGCATGTGTTTGATTATTGAAATCAGATTCTAGGCATGCGTAGGAAATTTATATAATTATATTATTAATTTATTAAATTTTTTGCTTTTGTGTGTTAAAGCAATTTCTATAAATAGGGTGCTTGGGTTAGAATTGAAAATCACACTAAATGAAGTTTTCTCTATATTATCGAAAGCGTATTCTTGTGAGTATTTTGAGTATACTTTGAATATTGTTAGGCGGTAAAGTAAGTTCCTTCAAAGACTATATCCCAGATTCCAATTTGTAAGTACTAATCTTCGAGGTAAGGGATGTTATTTTCTTCTCAAATGATATTATTTCTTCAATATCATTATGCTAAAATATTGGTTGAAACTTTTTATCAAATTTGGAACTTTTTTCATGTGGGGTTACTATTCATGAGTTCTTATTCACGAGTTCTTTATTCATGAAAGTTACTATTCACGAGTTACTATTCACAAGTACTATTCATGAAGCGTGAAGATGTTTTTTGGGAAATTTCTATCTTTTGGTGTCGAAATTACTATTCGTGATCTAAGACTAATCGACGATATCAAGACTATTCATAGAAAAATAAAATTTCTTCTTTTCGTCCAAAAATATCTATTCCGGATACTAGCTTTGATTGTATCCATGTTTTGATCATTCTTGAATTTTACACCCCTATGATTATTTTTGAGGTATTTTTGGACGTGGATAAAACAAAGTCGAATCCTTAATCCTTAATCCTTGTCATTTTGTTTCAATTGGATTCGCTTTCTTTAAAAATATTTTTCATCATCCTCGGTCTTAAATGATGATATTATTGAATATCTTTGGCCTCAGAAGCAAAGATGAATGATTTCAAGAATATCTTTGGTAGTAGTGCAAAGATGAGCAGTGTTTAGATGAACATGACCCGGTCGATGAATATCATGGCACTGTAGTGCAAAGATGAATATTTGATTCGGATGTATATTGATTGATGTTACTGGGATAAAAGATAGAGCGATGAACTTTTAAATTCATACATAGAAGATAGTAGTTTGCATTCTCTACTTAACTCTTCTAATGAATTATTATTTCATTGCGAATATTGATTTAAAATTTGTTGTCTATTGTATTCTATTAGATTTTTCCTGTTGAAGACTAACTGTAATTTGTTGTATATTATCTTAGTTATAATATTCTTTCTTTGGGCTAGTTGAGCTCACCCTTTTCCTTTTTGTTCCATTTTTCTTCTCGGAGAGGCGAGAATATACGAAAGATGTAGCCTGGGGTATGGAATGAAGGTTTTAGAAAGAATTGTTTAGTAGTCCTCACCATTTTTGTAAAATAATGTATTAATAAATGTGATGAGGATTTATTTGAGTATAGATATATCTAGAAGATAATATTTGTATTCAAACTCACGATTTCTGATTGTAATAATAAAGTTGTAGTTATTTACGTACCATGTATTGACAACTCGAATAGGTGATGTATACCTATTTTTGGGGTGTCACGATTGGTATTAGAGCTTAGGGATATGATCTCTGGCGGAGATCGGGGAATAGAACTAGGAGGGGAGACGCGAGTAAATCCTTCGCTAGTGTGTCCTACCTAAGCTTATTTGTTAGTTGGTCGATATATAGGGATATTATGTGATATATTGATTTCTTAATTAACCCCTTGTTTTATGTGAAGATTTGAGAATGTCGTGAGAATATTAACAATGGAAATGAGACCAGTGGAGATACTGTACTCACCAACGGAGGAGAAGCGTGCAACAGTCGGAAATGTTCCTCGTGTGAACAACACCACCGAAAGCGAGATGATGAACGAGGGGATGTTTAGAAGCTTTTTTGCGATTCATGCAAAATCGCACGAGGAGACTCGTGTTCAAAATCTGAGGAGGAAATGATAGCAATTCACGGGTTGTCACAAACCAAGCGATTCAAAGAGTTGGGACCACGAATTTAAGGGAAAGCCGATCCGATCATGGCGGAAACATGGGTCAAGCAAATTACCAAGATATTCGATGTCTTGGGATGCACGGAAGAACAGAAGGTTCCATTCGCCACCTTTATGTTCCGTGGCGAAGCGGACTCATCGGTGGGAGTCATGAAGCGTACCATCCATCCAAACCGCACTCGGCATGTCTTGGGAGACGTTTGAAGCTATTTAATGACAAATACTTTCCGAAAGTGTTGGCTATATGAAGGAAGTGGAGTTCATCGATTGGAACAAAACAAAACAACATGGCGGTGTCTCGAAGACGAGGCAAAGTTTGCAGAGTTATCCGAGGTTTGCACCTCATTTGGTGGAGAATGAGGAACGTATGACGCGGATGTTTCGAGAGGTTTGAAACCCAAGATACGACAATATCTCATTTCTCATAAATTTTCTCTCTATTCGGATGTTGTTATGAGGCTCAATTGTTAGAAGCGAGATAACGAGTATATTCAACCGAGGACCACTGGCCGAGGATCGTATTTAGAGATAGCGGTCAAGCGTAATAATGATAACCAACGGAGAAAGAAAGCAGATGGACAAAAATGGTAACCACTCTGGTGGTAATCATGGCCATGAAAATAGAAGAAGCGAGTCGGGAGGAGATTTTAAAAGAGGAGATTTAACAATGACCATGTGAAGACGGCAAAGTTACGTAAAAGAATCGGTTCTAAGGGAGGAGAATGACCACCGGTCATATGCTATAAATGCGGAAAGAAGGACATATCGGTCCAAACCGATCCACAACAGTTCAAGGTATGCTATAATTGTGGAAAGGAAGGACATATCGCCGAGAGATTATGCAGAAGCGAAACCTAGTTCAATGGGGACGGTGACTCAAAAGATCGTCCCGAAAAATTCAAAGTCAACGATTCGGGAAGAAGCGTTTGTTGTGATTGGTCAAAATGCGAGGAACCCAAACGAGGTGATCACGGGTAAGTTTATTTATAAATTCTTGCAAAGTTTATACCTTACTTGATAACGGTGCTACCCATTCATTTATCTCTCCGCTTGTGCTCAACGTTTAAACTTGACTCAGGAAAAATTAGACTTTGACCTATCTGTGGAAACTCCGTTAGGAGAAACTTTCATCACATCCTTTCGTTTATAAATCTTGTTTGATTCAAGTTGGCACCATCACCTTACCGTTGACCTTATCTCTTTAAAGATACTTGTTTTTGATGTGATTTTAGGATTGATTGGTTAACTACTCATCATGCCAAAATTGATTGTTTTCGTAAGGTTGTTAGTTTTCATATTCTAACCAACCTGTTATTTAATTCAAGCAACTAAACCATTAAAATCAATCATCATCATATCTAATCATAAAGCTATTCTTTTTATTGAAAAACGGATGTCAAGCTTTCTTAGCCCATGTTATGGATTTGAATAAAGACACGTCAAATTTGAATAATATTCTGTTGTTATTGACTTTCCGGACGACGTATTTTCGAAGAACTTCCGCCTACCACCCCGTAGCGTGAAGTTGAATTCTTTATTGATCTTGAACTTGCATACAAAGCCCATTTCTAAAACCCCATATCGAATGGCTCTATTGAACTTCGTGGAGTTAAAGGTCCAACTACAGGAATTATTGGACATCGGTTTCATTCGTCTAGTACATCTCCTTGGGGTGCTCTGTTTTATTTGTAAAGAAGAAAGACGCGAGTATGCGACTTTGTATTGACTATCGGAATTGAACCATGTCACCATCAAAAATAGGTATCCTCTACCTCGTATTGATGACTTGTTTGACCCGATTGCAAGGGCACAATTCTTTTCAAAATCGATCTTCGATTCGGATATCATCGGTGAAGATTAGAGGCGAGGATATTCCAAAGACCGCCTTTAGAACTCGATGACGGGCATTATGAATTCTTAGTCATGTCTTTGGATGACTAATGCTCTCTTGGCTTTCATGGATATGATGAACCAAGTATTCAAGGAATATTTGGATCGATTCGTTGTTGTTTTTATTGATGACATCCTCATATATTCCAAAATTGTGAAGATCATGAGCACCATTTGAAAGTTCGGTACTCTAAAGGCTTCGTGAAAACAAACTATATGCCAAATTAAAGAAATGCGAGTTCGCTCGAGGAAGTAGCATTCCTTGGGCGCGTGGTGTCGAAACATGGAGTATCTGTTGATCCGTGAAGATTGAAGCAATACAAAGTTAGAGCAACCGAAGTTCCGGTGATCAAGACGTAGCTTTTGGGCTTACTGGTTGGTTATTATCGGAGATTCGTGGAAGGGTTTTCTCGAATCGCTACTCCATTAACTCAGCCTAACTCGGAAGGATACAAAATTCGTTTGGAGCGAAGAATGCGAGAAAAGTTTCCAAGAGCTTAAGAGGAGACTTATTTTTACTGTTTAACAATACCATCCGGTTCGGGATGGTTTTGTTATCTGACGATGCTTTGTGCAAAGGGTTAGGATGTGTTCTCATGCAACGTGGAAAAGTCATAGCCTATGCCTCGCGACAACTTAAAGAGTATGAGAGGAATTATCCTACTCATGATCTAGAGTTGGCGTGATCGTTAAGCTATTAAAGATATGGAGGCACTATCTATATGGGGAGAAAGTGGAGATATATTCGGACCATAAAAGCCTTAAATATTTCTTCACTCAAAAAAGAACTCAACATGCGGCAAATGACGTTGGCTCGAGCTATTGAAAGACTACAACCACACTATTCAATACCATCACGGAAAAGCGACGTGGTAGGCGACGCGTTGAGTAGAAGATCATATCGGAACGAGCGAGTGCGATGATGTCAAGTATCGCGACAGAGCCAACTTTAATAGAAAAAGTTAAGGTTGCTCAAGCCACCAGGCCGCCGACGTCATGCGTATGAAGAAGAAAGTTCAAGAAGGAGCTATTCCTAGGGCGAGAATTGATGAAGAAGGAATACTTGAGTCCACTCTAGACTTTGTGTTCTAACGACTACGATTTGAAGTACAAGATTATGATGGAGGCACACAATACACCATTTGCAATCCATCTTGGAAGTACTAAAATGTATCGTGATCTTGACATACATTTTGGTGGAACAATATGAAGAGAGAGATTGCAAAGTTTATCTCAATGTGTTTAACTTGTCAACGTGTAAAGGCGGAGCATCTAGTACCTAAGGGTCCGTTGCAACCACTTGAGATTCGAAATGGAAGTGGGAACACATTACCATGGATTTTCGTTACGGGTCTTCCTCTACGGTTTCTCAAGGCATCAATGCTATTTGGGTTATTGTTGATAGATTAACCAAGTCCGCTCATTTCTTGCCGACACGGAGACTTATTCCTTGAACGCCTTGCTAGTATATGCGTGAATGAGATTGTGAGGTTGCATGGCATGCACTGTATCCATAGTTTCGGATCGTGACCTAAGATTCACTTTAAGATTTTGGGTTAGCTTGCAAAAGCTATGGGCGCGGATTTACGATTGATTTCGCATACCATCCTCAAAGCAGACGGACAATCGAAAGGACTATTCAAACTCTTGAAGATTTATTAAGACTCGTGTCCTAGACTTCAAAGGCGGTTGGGATAAGTATTTACCATTGGTAGAATTCTCCTACAACAACAGATTATCGTGCAAGTATAGGTGTGGCTCCATTTGAAGCATTATATGGGACGAAAGTGTCGCTTCCAAAGTATGTTGGGGACGAGGTGGGTGAAGCAACATTGTTAGGACCCGAAGTTAAGACGTATGACTACGGAAAAGATCCAAATGATTCGACAACGATACAAAGCGGCACAAGATCGACAAAAGAGTTATGCGGATCTTCATCGAAAGGACGTGGAATTTAGTGTAGGGGATCATGTATTGTTGCGTGTTGCTCCATGGAAGGGAGTTACAAGATTTGGGAAGAGAGGAAAGCTCAATCCACGATTTATTGGTCCATTTCAAATTCTTGACCGAGTAGGAAATGTAGCCTATAGACTCGCGTTACCTCCGAGTATGTCTCGTGTTTATAATGTGTTTCACATATCTGTACTTCGTAAATATGTGAAAGACCCGAACCACGTTATAGAGTTAGAACCGGATGAGATAGCCGAAGACTTAACGTATGAGGAGGTACCTATCAAGATCTTGGATAGGAAGGAGCATGTCCTACGCGCAAAGGTCATACCACAAGTTAAAGTTTTGTGGAGGAATCATGCTATAGAGAAATGACACTGGGAATTGGAAACGGAAATGAAAGCGAGGTATCCTCACCTTTCAAAACACGTACGTCACGCGTCGATTCGAGGACGAAATTTCATAAGGAGGGAGGTTGTAAGACCCCAACTTATTATTAATGAAATTTAATTTTCTATTTATTATTTTGAAATAAGTAAGGGTTGATTTGATTAATGTGGATAGTTAAGGGTAAAATACATAAATACTTCAAAAAAAGCAAGTGGTTATAAAATATTCATTGTTGTTGCTTGGGAATATTCGTTTGGTCGTGGAATATTAAATCATTGCTTGGGAATATTAAATTTGATTTGTAGCGAAATGTGTGTGGGCCCCATAACGGAAAAGATTGGATGAAGAAAGCGACAAATATAAGTTGTTTAAAAATAACAACAGTAGTTATTCACAGATTATAATTGTTAAAATACTAAATTGGTTAAAACACAGTAGCTTATAAATTAAGAAAACTGAATTAACTAATTAAGAAAACTAAATTATTTAAACAATCTCAAATCGTGATTTTTCTAATTAAGAAAACTAAATTAACTAATTAAACTGAATTGCTTTATAAATGAATTCAAATAAATAAAGGTTAAGACTCCAATACCCCCAATTATGAACTATAAACCAATTATCCAATTATCCCAATTATTATGCCTACTGAATTGTTAACAAGAATTCTCAAATGTCAAAAGTCCTTTTCAAAGTGATCAAATGACTTCTATTTAATCCAGAATAATCTTGCTATATTCCTATGCAAAACAATTGAATTAAACTCCTTCAATCCCAATTCCTTATGTGTTATATGCGGTGAACATATATTTCCATTCAATTCACAAACCTAATTATTCGCCATGCAAATAACTAAGTCACATGTTATCATGCCCAGTTCTAACCCTAGATCTCTTCTTTCAATTTCTTCTAGAGTAACAAAGTAATTACTGATCAGATAATTAATCAATAGGCTCAAGACAAGATAAACAATTCAATTTAACACAAATAATTGGAATAAATCGAATAACTAATTTATAGATATAAAAGGATCAATTGAAATCTTAGTAAAAGAGTTAGTTTATAATTAATGAATTAAAACCAAGAATCCACAACTGAATAGACATTAAAAGATAAAAGTATGATATGAGAAGAGAATAGAATCTGTTGTCAGCAAATCTGATGCTCCCCTCTTGCTCCTGCTCTTTCCCTTCAATGTTCTCCAAGTTGGTTCAATCTCCAATGACTAATTAAGAACTAGGGTTTATATTCTAATCTAATGAAGTGTTTTATCTAAGCTAAGCTATGTAATCCCCCTTTATTTTATGTCTTACTTCATGTATTTATAGGTTATAAGTCCAATTTTTAGCTTAGGAACAAACCCAATCCAATTTGGAGTGAAAAAGGTGTCAAAAATTTGCCTAAAACGCGCGTCCAAGCCTCACCAAACTCTTCCTCATTGGCTTGTTTTATAATGGCACAATAGAAGAAGCTGCTCCCCAGCCGCCAAAGTGTTGAGCATAAGCCTGAAATGGGTGCCCCGGCGCTGGCCACTTTCTTGAAATTTTCTGCTCTGACGTCCTTTGGGATAATGGCCATATCTTCTTTATCTGAACTCCGATTTTGATGATTCAAGATGTTCCGGAAAGAGGAGACGTAGATCTACAACTTTCATTTTTTAAGTTTTTCGAAATAAGGTTCTGAGAAATACGCAAATTGGCTCTGAAGTGACTGTTATGTAAATGGCAAGCCGAAAACGTGAATCTAGCCACCCCAAAGGTCGATCCAAGTAAATTTTGTCCCAAATCCTACAAAACAACATAAAACATGTATGAAGAGACATAAACACTTAAAATCAACTAAAATATTAAGCTCAGAAGCACTAAATTATGAGTATAAACTCACTCATCAAATAATTTCAACTTAAACATCTTCGTCATTCTCAAGCAAAAAACACAAAATTTTGTTTTATCCATGACACAAACCCAAAAATAAATGAACTAACTCAACTACATGAATGCATATGCATGATCTACTTCCTAATATACCTCACATGAATAAGTAACTCGTGAATCTAGTAATAAATCGAGTATGATATATATATATCCATACCTCAAAGAATCGATTACCGGAAGGAAAGGTCGGAAGTGATCTTTGAATGAAACATGCCTCAAAGATATCAATGATACTCAATTCTAGAAACATTTATAACCCTAATTTTTAATCGGACACCTCTTAAAATTCATAACAAATCATTCCAATCAAAAGTTACAATAATTTGGATTCATTAAACGATTTAATTTTTCATTATCTTGATAAAACACCTCAACAATAATTTCTTCATTTATAACCACATAAATAAATCCATCATTTATATCATAAAATTATTTCTTTATCATATGAATAATATTATTAGATAATATTATTGGCAATGTCTAGAAAGTTCTTGGCCGCAATTAGGTGTAACTTTAGACATTGCCAATAATGCTATCTAATAATATTATTTAAATAAAGGAGAGAGTTTGGTCACCTAATTGCTAGCTATTTTTTAACCAACTTATATTTGTCGCTTTCTTCATCCAATCGCTTTCCGTTATGGGGCCCACACATTTAGCGCCCATCGCATCTAATATTCATACAAGATCGAATATTCCAACGCACCAAATAATATTAAAGGAAATTTATTATGATTTGGAAATATTTTAACTAAGCCCTTTTTATTTAAAAAATTTCTGGTCTTACAAATGATACTCAAACAATATATCCAATCAAGTCAAAGTCGATATTTTTCATTATCGGGCAATAATTTATATTATCCGAATAATATTATTAGATATTATTGGCAATGTCTCAGAAAGTTTGTGAGAAAATAATTAATTATTGATTCTATAATATTATTTGTGAAAATTAATTATTGATTTATGTGGAAAATATTGATTTTAGATGGAGAAAATTTTAATGTGACAATTGTTGAAAATTGAAATTTTATCTTTTTCGATAAAATAATTTATTTAAATATATTATTATATTTTAATAATATAATAATGGTGATATTTTTACAACGAATGTGGGATATATGAGTATATACGAGGAGGTAGAGTATTTTTGTTGCAATAAATGTTTAAAACATGTTAAACATGTAAATTGGACCCCATTTATTGATTTGAAATTTGATTATAGCTTTGTAAAATCGCTTGTTTGTGAATTTGATCAATTTCTATTTGGAATTTGGAAAAACTTTCTTCGCAAAGTTGTAGAGAATTGAATTTCCTATAAAAATTAGCGGGATTGAATTTTACGATGAAAGGACTATTTATTATGAATTATTGAAGTTCAAGCTCAAATAATTGATTTTTGGAAGTTTAAAATATTTAAAATTAGAAAAAACGTTTTTTCTTACTTTTTCTAGAATGTGGCATGTGTTTGATGGTGAAATCGATTCTAGGCATGCGTAGGAAATTTATATAATTATATTATTAATTTATTAAATTTTCGCTTTTTGTGTTCTAAAGAATTTCCTATAAATAGGGTCTTGGGTTAGAATTGAAAATCACACTAAAGCTGAAGTTTTTCTCTCTATATTATCGAGCGTATTCTTGTGAGTATTTTGAGTATACTTTAAGTATTGTTAGGCGGTGCAAGTTCCTTCAAAGACTATATCCAAATTATTCAATTAGAAATCTTAATCTTTCGAGGTAAGGGATGTTATTTTCTTCTCAAATGATATTATTTCTTCAATATCATTATGCTAAAATATTGGTTGAAACTTTTATCAAATTTGGAACTTTTTCATGTCTGGGTTACTTATTCATGAGTTCTTATTCACGAGTTCTTATTCATGAGTTCTTATTCACGATTCTTATTCACGAAAGTACTATTCATAAGCGTGAAGATGATGTTTTGGGAAATTTCTATCTTTTGGTGTTGAATTTTATTCACGATATCTCAAGACTAATCGACGATATCAAGACTATTCATAGAAAAATAAAATTTCTTCTTTTCGTTCAAAATATCTATTCGGATACTAGCTTTGATTGTATCCATGTTTTGATCATTCTTGAATTTTACACCCCTATGATTATTTTTGAGGTATTTTGGACGTGGATAAAACAAAGTATGAATCCTTAATCCTTAATCCTTGTCATTTTGTTTCTTTGGATTCGTTTCTTTAAAAATATTTTCATCATCCTCGGTCTTAAATGATGATATTATTGAATATCTTTGGCCACTGTAGTGCAAAGATGAATGATTTTCGAAGAATATCTTTGGTAGTAGTGCAAAGATGAGCAGTGTTTAGATGAACATGACTAATCGATGAATATCTTTGGCACGTAGTGCAAAGATGAATATTTGATTCGGATGTATATTGATTGATGTTACAGGATAAAAGATAGGCGATGAACTTTTAAATTCATACATGAAGATAGTAGTTTGCATTCTCTACTTAACTCTTCTAATGAATTATTATTTCATTGCGAATATTGATTTAAAATTTGTTGTCTATTATATTCTATTAGATTTTTTTCCGTTGAAGACTAACGGTAATTTGTTGTATATTATCTTAGTCATAATATTCTTTTTCTTGGGCTAGTTGAGCTCACCCTTTTCCTTTTTGTTCCATTTTTCTTCTCGGAGGCGAGAATATAAGCGAGAGTAATGCAGTGGGGTATGGAATGAAAGTTTTAGAAAGAATTGTTTAGTAGTCCTCACCATTTTTGTAAAATAATGTATCAATAAATGTGATGAGGATTTATTTGAGTATAGATATTGTCTAGAAGATAATATTTGTATTCAAACTCACAGTTTTACGGTTGTAATAATAAAGTTGTAGTTATTTCTGTACCATGTATTGACAACTCAGAATAGGTGATGTATACCTATTTTGGGGGTGTCACACATGCCAATACTTGTTTGATAACTGTTGTTGTAGGAAAACTCCACCAATGGTAAGAACTTGTCCCAACTTCCCTTGAAATCAAGGACACAGAGTCTTAATAGATCTTCAAGAGTTTGAATAGTCCTCTCCATCGTCCGTCCGCCTCGAGGATGATACGCCGAGCTAAATCGTAAGTCTGTGCCCATAGCTTTTTGCAAACTAACCCAAAATCGTGAAGTGAATCTTGGGTCTCGATCGAAACTATGGATACCGCAGATACCATGCGATCTTACAATCTCATTTATGTACATACTGAGCAAGGCGTTCAAGTGTATAAGTTTTCGTATCGTGTAAGAAATGAAAGAGACTTGGTCAATCTATCAACAATGACCCAAATCGCATCTATGCCTTGAGAAACCTTAGGAAGACCCAGAACGAAATCCATGGTAATGTGCTCCCACTTCCATTCGGAATTTCAAGTGGTTGCAATGGACCTTTTGGTACTTGATGCTCCGCTTTAACTCGTTGACAAGTTAGACACCTTGAGATAAACAGTAGCTATCTCTCTCTTCATATTGCTCCACCAAAATGTATGATTTAATATCATGATACATTTTGGTACTCCTGTGATGGATTGCAAATGGTGTGTTGTGCGCCTCCATCATGATATTATACTTTAAATCGTGGTCGTTAGGAACACAAAGTCCGGAGTTGACTCAAGTATTCCTTCTTCATCGATTCTTGCTTCCTAAGCATAGCACCTTCTTGCACTTTCTTCCTCATACGCGATCGCCTCCGTGTCCATGTCGAAGCGACTTTTAACTTTATCGATTAAAGTCTGGTTTACTCGTATACTCGCTATCATCACACGCGTCCCTCGAGTCTTTAACTCTATCTCCATCCTTTGCAAGTCACACAAAATGGGCCTTCAGTGTTGACAATATCGCACTCGTACTTGCATATGATCTTCTACTCAATGCGTCGCCTACCACGTTCGCTTTTCCGGGATGGTATTGGATGGTATGATCATAATCTTTCATGATTCAAGCCAACGTCGTTGTCGCATGTTGAGTTCCTTTTGAGTGAAGAAATATTTGAGGCTTTTATGATCCGTAAAGATCTCCACTTTCTCCCCATACAAGTAATGCCTCCAAATTGTAAGTCAAGAAGACAATTGCTAACTCTAGATCATGAGTAGGATAATTCCTCTCATATTCTTTGAGTTGTCGCGAGGCATAAAGCTATAACTTTTTCATGTTGCATGAGAACACATCCCAACCCTTTGCTCGAAGCATCATTGTGAGGCGACAAATCCTCCGAGCCGGATGGTATTGTCGAGCAGTCTTTGAAATAAGTCTCTCTTGAGTTCTTGAAAACTCTTTTCACATTCTTCGCTCCAACCGAACTTTGTATCTTTGCGAGTCAATTTGAGTCGATGGAGTAGCGATTCGAGAAAATCCTTCCACGAATCTCCGATAATAACCATTTAAACCGAGAAAGCTACGACTTGATCCATCGATTTAGGTTGTTCCCAAACTTTGAATAGCTTCAATCTTTCTTTGGGTCAACAGATATTCCATGACTTGATACCACGTGCCCAAGGAATGCTACTTCTTTGCCGTAACTCGCATTTCTTCAACTGGCATAAAGCTTATATTCACGAAGCTTTTGGAGTGTTAGCCTCAAGTGTTGCTCATGATCTTCACGGCTTTTGGAATAAATAAGGATGTCATCAATAAAGACGACCACAAAGTGATCCAAATATTCCTTGAATACTGGGTTCATCATATCCATGAAGGCAGCAGGAGCATTAGTCAATCCAAAGGACATGACTAGGAATTCATAATGCCCATACCGAGTTCTGAAAGCCGTCTTTGGAATGTCAGCGGTTCTAATCTTCAATTGGTGATATCCGGAATGAAGATCAATCTTTGAAAAGAATTTGGCTCCTTGCAATTTGGTCAAACGCGGTCATCAATACGTGGCAATGGATACCTATTTTTGATGGTAACATGATTCAACTCCCGATAATCAATACAAAGTCGATACTCCCATCTTTCTTCTTCACGAATAGTAAACAGAGCACCCCAAGGAGAAGTACTAGGACGAATAAAGCCAATGTCTAACAATTCCTCGCGGTTGGGTCTTTAACTCCACGAAGTTCAATAGAGCCATTCGATATGGGGCTTTGGAAATAGGTTTTGTCTGGGGTTCAAGGTCGATACAAAATTTAATTTCACGCCCGGGATAAGGGAAGTTCTTGAGAATACGTCAATAAATTTATTAACAATAGAAATATCATTCAAAACCGGCGTATTTTGTTTAAATCGTGACATGAGCTAAGAAAGCTTGACATCCGCTTTTTCAATAAACGAATAGCTTTATGGCTTGAGATGACCGTGATTGATTTTAATGGTTTGGTCACTTGAATTCGCATAATAGGTTGGTTAGGAATATGAAAGCTAACAACCTTACGAAAACAATCAATTTTTGCATGATAAGTAGTTAACCAATCAATCCCTAAAATCACGTCAAATGCAAGTATTTTAATAAAATAAGATAAGATCGACAGTAATGTGAGGGTACCGATTTGAACCAAACAAGACTTATAAACAGTGGATGTAATGAAGGTTTCTCCCAACTGGAGTTTCCACGAGATAAGTCAAAGTCTAATTTCTCCGAGTCAAATTTAATCGATGAGCGCAAGTAGGAGAAATAAAAGAATGGGTAGAACCCAGTATATCAAATAAAGTATAGACTTCATTAGAGTTTATGATAAGCTTACACGTGATGACCTCATTCGAGGTTCCTTGCTCTCTGAGGAGGTCACAACAAACGCCTCCTCAGATCTTCACGGTTTTGACTTTTACGGGGACGACCTTTGGTGCCTCCATCCTAGCTGAATTTGTCTTGATGAAATGACAAAATCGAGCTAAGTGACCTTCTCTTCCACAATTATAACATGCTTTGACGGCATGGCGAAGTTTGGATCGATGTGTCCTCTCCTCCGCATTTGAAGCATATGATAGTGGTCTTTCTCCTTCCTTAACAACTGGTCTTTGGTCGACGCGTCTTTCCATCATTGTTGAATCTCCTTTTCTTGAAATGTCTATTCTTATTGTTTTGGCCCCGATTACCACCAAGTGGTTACCATATCCGCCCGTTGATTCCTCCACGCTTGTTGTCACCGCCGATGACTACTCATTTGGTATTATAATTTTTTTAAATTTACCGCTTCTCTTTTAGTTGCGTTGACTCGTTATCGCGCTCCACTAATCGAGCCCTATTTACAACATCTGAATACAAACACGGTTTATGAGAAATAAGATGTTGACGTATCTCGACTTCAAACCTCTTAAAACATTCGCGCCATTCTCTCTTCATTATCCACAGAGTGGACGTGAAACCGTGATAACTCCGCAAATTTTGCCTCGTATCATTGCGACACGGTCATATTGTTTTGTTCCAACTTGATAAACTCCACCTCCTTCATGTGTGGCTAATACTTTCAAGAAAGTATTTGTCGTTGAATGACTCTGGAACTTCTCCCAAGATATCTTGAGACAAAGAAGTTGAGTACGTTTTACCGATTTCCACCGAAGAATCGCCTCCGGCAACATATAAAAGTGAAAGGGAAACTTTTGCTCCTCGAAGCATCCCAAGACATCAAATATCTTGGTAATCTGCTTTATCCATGCTTCCGCCAGAAAAGTGGTTTTGGCTCTCCCTTAAACTCCGGTGGTCCCAGCTCCTTGAATCGCTTTAGCGGACCGCCGAGAGTTTTTCGTGTTTCCACCTACGTTTTGGGCAGAGTCGCTCGCTGCTTCTTTGTTGCATGAATTGCATAAAGCCTCCGAACATTTGATCATTCATCATTTTGGTCGGTGTTGTTGTTTGTACGTGAGGATTATCGCCTTACGATGCACATTATCCTCGATTATTGATATGTGGTGAATCAACGATCGCTGTGCTCCATTCTTATTCTCAACATTCTCAGATGTCATTTTCGAGATACCGCCACAAAATAAAAGGTTAATTGACATGTAACATATTATCCCTATATTCTGACCGACCAATAAAATAGCACATAAACTTAGGTAGGTCATACTAGCGAAGGTATTCCCCGTCTCTCCCCTCCTAGTACTATTCTCACATCTTAGCCAGGGATCATATCCCTAAGATCTGATACCAACTGTGACGCCCCCAAAATTAGGTATCCATCACCCATCTTGGGTAGTTAGATACATGGTACAGAATTTAAATACAACTTTCTAATATAACTGTCGTGTACAATACGACATAAACTGTGAGTTTGAATACAAATATTGTCTACTAGAGATTATACAAACTCAAAAGGAGTCCTCATTACAATTATTATCACACTATTTCACGAGAATAGTGAGGACTACTAATGCTATCCTCCGGACCATTACTCCGTTCCCCCGACTCGTCCCGCCTATATTCTCATTTCAAGAGAGAGCGGTGAAAGAAAGGGTGAGCTCAACTAGCTCGAAGAAGAAATATTATGACTAAGATAATGCGAGAATAAATTATCATTAGCCTACAACAAATGTTAAACCGATAAAATATAATGAACATCAAGTTTAACTACACGGTGAACCAAAGAATCCATTAAAAGAGTCAAGTAGAAAATAAAATCTACTATCTTTTATGATTTAAAAGGTTTTTCATCTTTGTTATATATTTGAGACTCGGCTTTAATAAATATTCCACATCATCGAATCACCCCGCATTACTGACCAAGGATATTCTTTAGTATCACGACCACAATTATTCATGCACTACGGCCAAGAATATTTGTGTATTCATTAATGGTCATGATCATGCCAACAATCGTCCATCAATGCACTACAGGCCAATTGAGGATTTTTACCACATCATTTGTAACATTACGGCCATGATTATAATCGAATAGTCTCTCGGTCATAATCATACCAAGTCCATCTATGCACTTCTAAGCCACAAATGACTTTCAACATAATATAAACATGAGGATGATGACAATGATATAAAATTCAATAAAAACAAGTTCAAGAATTAATTTATCTAGGAACCAATAACATCCAAAATCACAACATGATCTTCGCTTTGTAGAGAGTAAAATTCAAGAATCTTTGAGAAGAATATTTCCATGAAAGGATATTGGATGAAGCGCAAATATCAAGGATATTCCACTAATTTCATTGAGTATAGAAGTCAAAGTTTTAACCAACCGGGTATAATAAAGAATGGAATAACAAAAGAAATCACCATGCATGCGATAGATCTTGACAGTGAGTTATTCCAACAGAATAATAAATAACGGAACCAGTCCCGGCGTAAAACACATGCAGATGAGGATGTTCCAGCAGAATAATAATAAAGAATGAACCAGTCCTAGGTGTAAAAACACAAACAATGAGGATGTTCCAATAGAATAATAATAAAGGCGGAACCGGTAGGTGTGTAAAAAAAACACATGCATACGATGTTCCAATAGAATAATAATAAAGAGAACCAGTCTAGGTAAAAACACACATTGAAGATGGGATGTTCTAACGAGAATAATAGAAGAATGTCACCAAGTATAGGGTAAACCACGTATCTGAGTTATTCCAACGAGAATAATAAGCAATGGAATAACAACAGTTCTCTTCATGAATAAGAAAGAATAACACCCTTACTTTTAGTAGGAGATTGAATCTTGCGATGAGTGTAGTAACAAAATACTCTTCTTACAAGAAGACAGAAATTTTTAAATAAAAAGGAATTTCCTTTATTTATTATTTTGAAATAGTAAAGGGTTGATTTGATTAATGTGGATAGTTAAGGGTTAAATACGCAAATATTTCAAAATAAGCAAGTGGTTATAAAATATTCATTATCGTTGGGAATATTCGTTTGGTCGTGGAATATTAAAGATTGTCGGGGAATATTAAATACTTACGGTAGCATGACCATGTGTGGGCCCCATGTGAAAGCGATTGGATGAAAAAACGACAAATATAAGTTGTTTATAAACAATGGACAGAAGTTATTACTGATTAATCTTGTTGGAATACCCGGTGGTTAAAAACAAGAAGACACTGCAGTATTGCACCAATTATTGATTCTTACGTGAAGAAGGCACTACTCAATAATGGTTACGATAATTCTTTATTCGATTATTTTATTTTATTGATTCAATAATTCTGCGTTGATATTTTATATTCTTTGTTGTTCGATAATCATTGTCATTACACAATTATTTTTCATTATCGAAGCAATAATTCATATTATCCGAATAATATTATTAGATAACATTATTGGCAATGTCTAGAAAGTTACATCTAAGGAGAGGTTTGGTCACCTAATCAAGGCGCAAGATGAAGAAATTCTTATTGGAAAGCCCCTCTTTTCAGGAAGCGCACGGTTATCGATATTGTGATTCTGTAATATTATTTGTGAATAATTAATTATTGATTTATATGATGAGGAAAATATTGATTTTATGTGGATATAGATGGAGAAATTTTTAAAATGACAATTGTTGAAAATTAATATTTTATCTTTTTACGATAAAATAATTCATTTAAATATATTATTTAATAATATATATTAGCGGTGATATTTTTACAACGAATGGGGGATATATGAGTATACGAGGAGAAAGAGTATTTTTGTTGCAATAAATGTTTAAAACATGTTAAACATGTCGGTGGACCCCATTTATTTGGTGAAATTTGATTATATACTTTGTAAAATCGCTTGGTTTGTGGATTTTGGTCAATTTACATTTGGAATTTGAAAAACTTTCTTACGCAAAGTTGTAGAGAATTGAATTTCCTATAAAAAAATCGCGAGATTTGAATTTTTCTGATAAAAGAGCTATTTATTATGAATTATTGAAGTTCAAGCTTCAAATAATTGATTTTTTGAAGTTTTAATTATTTATATCAACAAAACGTTTTTTTATTGTTTTGGTTGCCCCCATGTGTTGTAAACATGCTGATTTCAGGAGTCTTGGTTGGCGTAGGAATATATATATAATATATTATTATTATATTAAATTTTCGCTTTGGTGTTCTAAGCAATTTCTATAAATAGGGTCTTGGGTTAGAATTGAAAATCACACCGTAAACTCAAGTTTTCTCTCTATATTATCGAGCGTATTCTTGTGAGTATTTTGAGTATACTTTGAGTATTGCTAGGCGGTGCAAGTTTCCTTCAAAGACTATATTCTGATTCTAGATTCTAGAAGTCTTGATCTTTCGAGGTAAGGGATATTATTTTTTTCAGTAATGATATTATTTCTTCAATATCATTATCTTTGAAATGTTGATCTGAAGTTTTATCAAATTTGGAACTTTTTTCATATCGGGGTTCTTATTCATGGGTTCTTATTCACGAGTTCTTATTCACGAGTTATTATTCACAGTACTACTAACGTAAGCGTGAAGATGTTTTTGTGGAATTTCTATCTTTTGGTGTCTGAGTTACTATTCACGATACCAAGACTATTCACGTTATCTGACTATTCACGATATCTATCTTATTCATAGAAAAATAAAATTTCTTCTTTTCGTTCAAAACATCTATTCGGATACTAACTCGATTGTATCCATGTTTTGATCATTCTTGAATTTTTCACCACTGTGATTATTTTTGAGGTATTTTTGGACGTGGATAAAACAAAGTACGAATCCTTAATCCTTAATCCTTAATCCTTGTCATTTTGTTTCACTGGATTCATTTCTTAAAAAAAAATATTTTTCATCATCCTCGGTCTTAAATGATGATATTATGGAATATCTTTGGCTGTAGTGCAAAAGATGAATGATTTCTTAAGAATATCTTTGGCCCAGTAGTGCAAAGATGAATGATTTTGAAGAATATCTTTGGCCCGTAGTGCAAAGATGAGCAGGTGTTTAAATGAACATGACTTAATTAATGATGAATATCTTTGGCCTGTAGTGCAAAGATGAATATTTGATTCAGATGTATATTGATTGATGTTACGGGGATAAAAGATAGGCGATGAACTTTTAAATTCATACATAGAAGATAGTAGTTTGCATTCTCTACTTAACTCTTCTAATGAATTATTATTTCATCATGAGTATTGATTTAAAATTTGTTGTCTTATGATTCTATTAGATTTTTTCCTCGTTGAAGACTAACGATAATTTGTTGTATATTATCTTAGTCATAATATTCTTTCTTGAGCTAGTTGAGCTCACCCTTTTCCTTTTGTTCCATTTTTTCTAGGAGGCGAGAATATAGCGAGTACTTAGTCGGGGTATGGAATGAAGGTTTTAGAAAGGATTGCTTAGTAGTCCTCACCATTTTTGTAAAATAATGTATCAATAAATGTGATGAGGATTTATTTGAGTATAGATATTATGCAGAAGATAATATTTGTATTCAAACTCACGCTTTCTTGTTGTAATAATAAAGTTGTAGTTGTTTACGTACCATGTATTGACAACTCGGAATAGGTGATGTATACCTATTTTGGGGCGGGCGTCAGTTGGTATCGAGCTTAGGATATGATCTCTGGTGGAGATCGGGGAATAGAACTAGGAGGGAGAGCGAGTAAATCCTTCGCTAGTGTGTCCTACCTAAGCTTATTTGTTAGTTGGTTAAGTATATAGGGATATTATGTGATATATTGATTTCCTTAATTAACCCTAATTTTATGGCAAAGATTTGAGAATGTCGAATCGAGAATATTAAAAGTGGAGTAAATGAGATCGTGGAGATGCCTCTGTACTTTACCAACGAGGAGAACGTGCAACAGTGGCAATGTTCCTCCTGTGAACAACACCATTGAAGCGAGATGATGAACGAGGGGATGTTTAGAAGTTTTTTTGCGATTCATGCAAAATCCAGACGAGGAGACTCGTGTTCAAAATACTGAGGAGAAATGATAGCAATTCACGGGTTGTCACAACCAAGCGATTCAAAGAGTTGGGACCACGAATTTAAGGGAAAGCAGATCCGATCATGGCGGAAACATGGGTCAAACAAATTACCAAGATATTCGATGTCTTGGGATGCGCGGAGAACAGAAGGTTCCATTCGCCACCTTATGTTCCGTGGCGAAAGCGGACTATTGGTGGGAGTTCGTGAAGCGTACTCCATCCGTACCGCACTCAAGATATGTCTTGGAGAGCGTTTGAAGCTATTTAATGACAAATACTTTCACGAAAGTGTTCGTCGTATGAAGGAAGTGGAGTTCATCAGATTGGAACAAAACAACATGGCGGTGTCTCGAAGACGAGGCAAAGTTTGCAGAGTTATCCGAGTTTGCACCTCATTTGGTGGAGAATGAGGAACGATGACGCTGGATGTTTCTTAGAGGTTTGAAACCCAAGATACGTCAAGATCTCATTTCTCATAAATTTTCTCTTTATTTAGATGTTGTAAGCAGGCTCAATTATTAGGCGAGATAACGAGTATGGTCAATCCGAGGACCACAACTAGGATCGTGATCGTAGAGATAGCGATCCAAGCAGAATAATGATAACTGCGGAGAAAGAAAAGCAGACGGATGAAATGGTAACCACTCTGGTGGTAATCATGGCCATGAAAATAGAAGAAGCGAGTCGGGAGGAGATTTTAAAAAGAGGAGATTTAACAACGACCATATGAAGATAGCAGTCTTAAGCAACAAGCTGGTTCTAAGGAGGAGAAACGACCACCCATTATATGCTACTAAATGCGGAAAAGAGGACATATCGGTCAAAGCGCCCACAACAGTTCAAGGTATGCTATAATTGTGGAAAAGAAGGACATATCGCTCGAGATTGTACAATATCAAAACCTAGTCCAGCGGGAATGGTGACTCAAAAGGATGTCCCAGAAAAGTCAAAGTCAACAGTTCTTGGAAGAGCGTTTTTCGTGACCGGTCAAAATGCGAGGAACCCGAACGAAATTAGCACGGGTTAGTTAATTATAAATTCTTGCGAAGTTTATACCTTATTAGATACCGGTTCTACCCATTCTTTTATCTCTCTTGCTTGCGCTCAACGTTTGAACTTGACTACGAAGAAATTAGACTTTGACCTATCTGTGGAGACTCCGTTAGGAGAAACTTATATTACATCCGTTGTTTAGAAATCTTGCTTGATTCAGGATGGCACTATCACATTACCTGTTAACCTTATTTCTATAGAGATATTTGCTTTTGATATGATTTTAAGGTTAACTACTCATCATGCCAAATTGATTGCTTTTTGTAAGGTTGTTAGTTTTCATATTCCTAAGCAACTTTGTTATTCAATTCAAGCAATCAAACCATTGTAGTCAAACATTTTCATATCAAGCCATGAAGTCATTCGTTTATTACGGATGTCAAGTTTTCTTAGTCCATGTTATGGATTTGAATAAAGACACGTCGATTTGAATAATATTCTTGTTGTTATTGATTTTCCCGACGTATTTTCGAAGAATTTCTTGGCTTACTCCCAAAGCTTCGATATTAAATTTTATATCGACTTTGAACCCGGTACAAAACTCATTTCTAAAATCTCATATCGAATGGCTCTATTGAACTTCGTGGAGTTAAAAATTCAACTATAGAATTTGGTACTGAGCCTTTATCTTGTGACTTCCTTTTCATGGAATTCACCTAAGCCGACTCTCTGTAGGGACGTCATATTCGATGCGATAAGTAAAATGATAGGTGTCATTGTGACGTCTTATCCAAGATTGGGATATGAGTCACGATTGAGAACAACCTAAGTCGATGAATTGAAATATCGTAGCTTTTACATGCTTATTTGGTTATTATATCGAGAGATTCGTGGAAAGATTTTCTCAAATCGCTACTCCATTAACTCAGCTGACTCGTAGAGATACAAAATTTGAATGGAGCAAGGAATGTGGGAAGAGCTTCGAAGAACTCAAGAGGAGACTCATTTCAGCACATGTTCTGACCATGCCATCTTGGAAAAGCGAACGTGGTAGCTGACGTGTTGAGTAGAAGATCGTATACAAGTACGAGTACGATATTGTCAAAGACTCATTTCGAATAATTTACAAATAATAGAGATGGAGATGAAAACTCTAGTTACCCACGTGATGATATACGAGTATAATCGACTTTAATCGATAAAGTTAAAATTCATCAAGCCTACACACCGGGTCGATGAATTTGAAGAAGGAGGTGCAAGAAGTTGTTATTTCAAAAGCGAGAATCGGTGAGGTGAGGAAAGCTCAAACCTTCGATTTATTAATCCATTTGAAATTCTCGATCGAATAGGGCTGTGGCCTATAGACTCGCTTTTACCGCCAAGTATGACGCGTGTTCATAACATTTTTCACGATCGATGTTACGTAAATATGTGGACGACCGAACCACGTCATTGAAGTTAGAACCGGGACGAGATAGAGCGAAGACTTAATGTACGAGAGAGGTACCGCCAAGATCTTGTAGAGAAATAACATGTCCCATGTATCGAGGTTATACCACAAGTTAAAGTTTTGTGGAGAAACCATGCTATTGAGGAAATGATGACGGGAGTTGGAAGCGGAAATGAAAGCGAGGTATTCTCATCTTTTGAAAACACTGTGTATCGCGACGTCAATTTCGAGGACTAAATTTCATAAGGAGGGAGGTTGTAAGACCGAAATTTTAAATAAAAAGGAATTTCCTTTATTTATTATTTTGAAATAGTAAGGGTTGATTTGATTAATGTGGATAGTTAAGGGTTAAATACGCAAATATTTCAAAATAAGCAAGTGGTTATAAAATATTCATTATCGTCGGGAATATTCGTTTGGTCGTGGAATATTAAATCACGTTGGGAATATTAAATACTGACGGTAAAGACCATGTGTGGGCCCCATGTGAAAGCGATTGGATGAAGAAAACGACAAATATAAGTTGTTTATAAACAAGCGGCGAAGTTATACTGATTAATCTTGTTGGAATACCCATTGGTTAAAAACACAAGAAGACACTTGATATTGCACCAATTATTGATTCTTACGTAAGAAGACACTACTCAATAATGGTTATGAATTATTATTCAAGATTTTATTTTATTGATTCAATAATTTCTTTGCGTTGATATTTTATATTGTTGTTGTTCAATAATTGTCATTTACGGTATTTTTCATTATCGAAGCAATAATTCATATTATCCGAATAATATTATTAGATAACATTATTGGCAATGTCTAGAAAGTTCATCTAAGGAGAGGTTTGGTCACCTAATTGCGCGCCAAGAAGAAGAAGAAATTCTTATTGGAAAGCCCCTCTGCTCTGAGGGCTGCACGGTTGTCAATATTGTGATTCTCGTAATATTATTTGTGAATAATTAATTATTGATTTATATGATGAGAAAATATTGATTTTATGTGGATATAGATGGAGAAATTTTTAAAATGACAATTGTTGAAAATTAATATTTTATCTTTTCTCGATAAAATAATTCATTTGAAATATATTATTTTAATAATATATTAACGGTGATATTTTTACAACGAATGGGGGATATATGAGTATACGAGGAGGAAGAGTATTTTTGTTGCAATAAATGTTTAAAACATGTTAAACATGTCAAATTGGACCCCATTTATTGATTGAAATTTGATTATAATTTTGTAAAATCGCCTTCGTTTTGGATTTTTGGTCAATTTCATTTGGAATTTGGAAAAACTTTCTTCGCAAAGTTGTAGAGAATTGAATTTCCTATAAAAAAATCGCGAGATTTGAATTTTTCTGATAAAAGAGCTATTTATTATGAATTATTGAAGTTAGAAGCTCAAATAATTGATTTTTGAAGTTTTAATTATTTATATCAACAAAAACTTTTTATTGTTTTGGTTGGCCCCCATGTGTTGTAAACATGCTGATTTCTGGAGTCTTGGTTGGCGAGGAATATATATATAATATATTATTATTATATTAAATTTTTCTGCTTTGGTGTTCTAAGAATTTCTATAAATAGGGTGCTTGGGTTAGAATTGAAAATCACACCGTAAGCGAAGTTTTCTCTCTATATTATCGGCGTATTCTTGTGAGTATTTTGAGTATACTTTGAGTATTGCTAGACGGTGCAAAGTTCCTTCAAAGACCTTATACCCAGATTCTAGCTGAAATCTTCGATCTTTCGAGGTAAGGGATATTATTTTTTTCGTAATGATATTATTTCTTCAATATCATTATCTTTGAAATGTTGATCTGAAGTTTTATCAAATTTGGAACTTTTTCATGTCGAGTTACTTATTCATGAGTTCTTATTCACGAGTTCTTATTCATGAGTTACTTATTCACGAGTTCTTATTCACTTAGTACTATTAATGTAAGCGTGAAGATGTTTTTGTGGAATTTCTATCTTTTTGGTGTGAGAGTTACTATTCACGCGATACTAAGCCTTTATTCACGATACCTGACTATTCACGATATCTGGTCTTATTCATAGAAAAATAAAATTTCTTCTTTTCATCCAAAACATCTATTACGGATACTAACTCGATTGTATCCATGTTTTGATCATTCTTGAATTTTACACCACTATGATTATTTTTGAGGTATTTTTGGACGTGGATAAAACCAAGTACGAATCCTTAATCCTTAATCCTTAATCCTTGTCATTTCGTTTCTTTGGATTCGTTTCTTAAAAAAAAATATTTTCATCATCCTCGGTCTTAAATGATGATATTATGGAATATCTTTGGCACAGTAGTGCAAAGATGAATGATTTCTTAAGAATATCTTTGGCCTCAGTAGTGCAAAGATGAATGATTCTGAAGAATATCTTTGGCCCAGTAGTGCAAAAGATGAACAGTGTTTAAATGAACATGACGGTCGATGAATATCTTTGGCACGTAAAAAAAGATGAATATTTGATTCGGATGTATATTGATTGATGTTACGAGGGGAAAAGATGAGCGATGAACTTTTAAATTCATACATAGAAGATAGTAGTTTGCATTCTCTACTTAACTCTTCTAATGAATTATTATTTCATACATGAGTATTGATTTAAAATTTGTTGTCTATTCAGATTCTATTAGATTTTTCCTGTTGAAGACTAACGATAATTTGTTGTATATTATCTTAGTCATAATATTCTTTCTTGAGCTAGTTGAGCTCACCCTTTTCCTTTTGTTCCATTTTTTTCTCGAGGAGGCGAAGAATATAGCGAGTATTGCAGTCGGGGTATGGAATGAAGGTTTTAGAAAGGATTGCTTAGTAGTCCTCACCATTTTTGTAAAATAATGTATCAATAAATGTGATGAGGATTTATTTGAGAGTATAGATATTGTCAGAAGATAATATTTGTATTCAAACTCACAGCTTTCTTGTTGTAATAATAAAGTTGTAGTTGTTTCGTACCATGTATTGACAACTCGGAATAGGTGATGTATACCTATTTTGGGGCGCCACATCTTCTTTTCTCTTATTCTCTCTATACTTTCTCTCTATAGCTTGAATGAATTCAGTAAAAAATAAGGAAGCACTAGGCCTCTATTTATAGAAGATTTCTAGCTTTTAAAGACCGCCATGTGAAAAGGCAAGTGGCTTAACGACTAGTGATGTGAAAAGAAAAGTGGTTTGGCGCTCAGAATGTGAAACGACAAGTGGTTCGGCGCTTGTAATGTGAAACGACAAGTGGTTCGGCCTTTTGTAATATGAAACGGCAAGTGGTTTGGCGTCTGGTAAAGGTAATTACTATTGACGAAGGTAATTACTATTCACAAAAAGTAATTACTATTGACGAAGGTAATTACTTATTGACGATGAGACTCTTAGATGATGACATATGGGCCCCCATAAAATAATCAAACTTACCACAAACGCCTCATATATGAGACTCTTTATATACATCAAGGATTGAATAAATATTACCACAAATCATTTTATTTTTAATCAATACATATTTAATCTTTCAACAATTATTAATCATTTATAACTTGTCGTCTCAATTATTGATTTAATATTATAACATATTATCTGGATGATATTGTGACAATAATTGAATCAATAATATAAGAGATATGACGCAAAGAATTCATGTAGCAATAATTGAGCATAGGTGAGTGACTTCTCACGTAAGCATCAATAATCAATATCGTGCTCTTATACAACTACGCCAGTATTCTTTGTCTTTTACTACTAGGGTAGTTCAGCGGTTTTAACAGTAACACTCTCTGTAGTTATTTTTATAGAAAGATAATTTTTGTCGTTTTCTAACTACGACAATACTTAGTTATTCCGGGGTCCATTAATGATTGAGTAGGTCATTTAATATTCCCAAACAAAAAGAATATTCCCCACCAAACGAATATTTTATAACAACTTGCTTACTTTTGTAAAATTTATAAATATTACCCACAACTATAACATTATATCAAATTTATTCCATAATATTCAAAAATAATATTTATAGAAAATTCATCTTTATTTATAAAAGTTGGGGTCTTACATTTTGTATATATTATAAAAGAATATATCGAATATCTAATCGAATTTGTATCAATCGAGTATGTATAGAGTCACAATCGATAATTCGAGTAGTTTGAATCTTAAACAAGTCGAGTGTAACCTTACTCAGATTCTACTGATATTTTTATTCGAACTATTTTTCTATGCTTAGATTTGAATCATATTATTAACGAATCTGCTCGTATTTTTTTCGAGTCGAGCCTGAATCGAGTCTGAATTGTTTGGTTTGTTTATAGCCTTACTCCTAAGTAAAGTGTCATTATATAATTTGAGTTCCTTCCTTTACGGAGATTCAGTTCAATCCCATTAATTAAGGAATCTAACTTAATGAAGAATCTTATTTTCATACCGGAAGAGCATACAGAGAAAGTGTGATCATTATAATACACGACTATATACTGATTCTCAATACACATAATTTATTATTATTATTTTATACTAAATATCTCAATTATTAAATTTTGTTCAACTTATACTTATTTTTACATCAAAGCTATTTCTCAACTAGCCAAGACGTGCCCCCATTTTGACTTAAACAATTTACATGGTTTGAAAGGGGACAAAAGACAAGTGATTTTGTAAACAAATGTATCGACATGTGTGGTAGAATCTCACATCCATCAGTTGACAATTTCTCTTATTAAAAAAGAAAAAGAAAAAATGATTAGTTGATTCTTTTGTCATCTTGAAAAGAGTTCTAATTTGCTGGGTAATGCGGTCATTTTCATATATGGTCAAGATGTTTCACTATTTTTGATTTCTTTCAAGTGAGTGATTACATGCATATTTGTACTTATGTAGTTAGGTTAGGTGAACTAATTAATCTTAAAGTTTCCAAATACGTCAACTTTTCAAAGTCAGACAAAACCCTTTGCTTTCATGTTTACGGATTCTCCTGTAGGAGTAGGACGATCACCTCAATCAAAGAAAGAAGAAGACAAAAAATAAAATAAAAAAATCACTAGTCACCATCAGCAGTTAAGGGTAGGGGTGTAAGCCAAGTCAAGTAGCTCGGTACTCGATTTGAGATCGACTCGAAAATATGATTCAAAACTCGAATTTGAAATTAATCCGTGTCGAATTTGATCCATACTCATTTTCTATTTAATGATATATCTGAATGAATTCGAAAGATCTTAGTGTTAAACTTAGATTAGAGTTAAAAGTATTTCATTATTTCTCGAACCATACTCGATACCTGTTCGATGGATCATAATTGAATATTGGTTTGATCCATGCTAGTAAGCTAAATATGTAATATTTGTATCAATCTTTATAATTAATAAAGTATAGTATAAAATTGTGTAAACTTGTACTTGAAAAAATTAATGAATTGAATGTCAATTTATATTATATTATTTATAATTTTTATACATAAATATAAGTGAAAAAATATTATATATAAATATTAGTTAAGTAACAAATTTAGTATGTAGTGGTTCAGTTTTAAGTGAAATGGTTCATATTCAAAATTCAATTTGAAGTCTCATGTGTAACTCGCTTTGTAAACGAGTTGAGTACTTACAAGTCGAGTAGGTCCGAGTAATGATCCGAATTGAATCTGGTGCAAAATTATAAATTCCTAATCGAATCCGTGTTGAATTCGAGTTCAATTTTTTCTAGTCGAGTCGAATCTGAGTATTAAAGTGTTCACTGAGATTCGATTCGTTTACACCCCTAGTTAAGGGTCAAGAAGAGGGAGGGGCTGGTTGGCTCTTTCATTTTTATTTTTATTTTTAACTTATATTTGACATGATCTTGAAATAGTTGATTTGCTGGTTTTAGTTATTTTTAAGATCATTTTCAACAACATCTTCAACCACTTTGAAATACTCAAATAGGTGAGTCACATAAAAAAAATCCTCTCCAACATCCTCTTTAACTTACCACCTTCTCACTCTTTAAATCTGCAACCTCCTTCCCACTCTTCAAATCTATAATTACGTTTGATGGTTTTGATGTACAACTCATTAAATTGAAGAGACTGATAAGACACAAAATATAAAAGTAATAAATTATACTCTTCAAATTGTCACGTAAATCAACAAACTTTAATTTAAAATTTTTTTTGACTACTATTCTTGGAGATGCTCTAAGACCATCAAGGACCCCGCCAAACGCCTTTGTTAGATGACCTAACTTGACCATTTTTATTACTTCAAGTAGTTTATTAGTACTATTAAGTACCGATGATTTCTTCCAACTATGAGTAATCCAGAGCACAAAGGATATGGTCCATATGGATGTTGTGGGAGACAAAAAGGGTTCTTGCAGCTAGCATAATTTACATGGGGACTTTGGAACCGTCGTTTCGGCAGTCTGTTTCAAGTCTCAATTTCGAACCATCAGAAAGACCGTTGACTGATGATTCTCCCCAAAGGCCCAAACTAGAAAACAAAAACAGATACTTATATTTAATACTGTATAATACTCCTTTAGATAAGCATAAGCAGGCATTTTTATTATTTGAATCTTATAAAAACTAACTATAAGTTTGCTTCTTCAGCTGATTTTGCATGATACTTATAGTAATCAATAGATAATATTATTAGTTGAGGAGGCCGGATTTAATAGATGGCCTTTGGGTGCCATTGACCCTTGTCAGTCCTGCTCCTACTACTCGTATTAATTAGTCATAGTAGTAACTGGTATAAATTGTGTTCGTACTAGTCGTCTTCTTTTCGATAATGCCCTTCGTAACTCACTCATGTACTGTTGTCTCTGCTCATAAACCTCCACAACTGCAAAAATTCAACATGCTCAAGAGTGGAAATTTTCACTTTTTTTTTCTATATTTTCTTGATTAATTAATGGAAGTTGCAAAGAGAATCATAGCAAGCAAATTGACTTCAACAATTCCCCCATCCGCTATTCTCCGATATGTGCTCCTGAAGTTTCGTCAATAACCCGCTATTTGTCTTCAATCTTGCTTGAGATCATTACTAAAGAACATATGGAATTTTCGAATTCGTTTGATGGGTTTTCTGAGAATTTTGGATTTCTGGGTATAATGAGAGGTGGGTCTTCTTTGGTTTTGGATACTGAGAGGGGAGAGATTGTGAGGGCTCTGGTGAAGCCTGCTCAGAAAGGGGTGAAGGCTGAAAAGGCATTGGCGGCTTTGAGGAATCACAGCGAGGCAGAGAGGCGGCGGAGAGAGAGGATTAACGCTCATCTGGCAACTCTTCGCAATCTAATTCCCGGCACAAATAAGGTCTCATTACTGTTTATTGATTGATTATGTTTTATGTAATTTTGATTATTAGTTAGTGACAAAATTTTAGTTATGTACTTCCTGCAAAATGTAAATGATAGGAAAAGTCTTGCAATAATTTCTCTTTGCAATTTCTGATTGGTATGGGCTACCTTTTTTTTTTTTTTGGAAGAGTGATTACTTTGCAAAACTCTAAATTCTTTTATTTCCCTTTTCCTTCTCATTCTTTTCTTTGACTTGAGGGTTGTTGGGAATGGGGATACTCTAGCTTGGTCTTGGTTCTTTTATTTTAGTGCTCAATCTGAAACTAGCCTCTAACCGCTTTAATCATGAGTTGAGCTCTAATATGGTGATCAGTCACGGCCAAAACCTTATTCAGCCGCCAAGTCATAGAGAAGTAGCATACTACATAGCTTTGGAGTTATTCAGTACTTGGAATAGTATACTGCTCTAGTTTCTTATAGTAGACTCCAGAGTTTCTAATGGTATTTGTCCTTGGCTGCTGAATGGTCCATATTTTGTTTTGGAGAAGAAAATTTGTGAAGTTAAATTGTGTGTATCAGACTACTGCCTTTTTGAGATTCAATTAAGTTGGATTGCTTCTCTAGAGTTTTCAGATTTTTTTTTATAGAGTTGAGATGATGTCTAAATGGCTGCTGCTTAATAAATATCGTACTATTATGATTATTATGCAGTGTGAACAAAAGTGAAGAGAAATATGTTTGTTTGTTTGTATAGTCGTTCATTTACTATAAACACATACTACACTTCCAAGATTAACCACATTACAGTATTAAACTTTAAAAATGTACTCACTTATTGAAAACCTTGTCTTAGTAATGTTTATAAACTAAGAAAATGTTGTCATGATTACCTCATTTTATATGTTGCTAGAATAGTTTTCTTTGTTAATTTACTTGATCGACACTTTCAAGGGATCTACTGCGCTTTCATGGTCGTACAAATCTCTTGCTTATTTTAAATGTTTTCCAACGTAGTTGAGTTGTTTGGATATACAGATGGATAAAGCCTCCTTACTTGCTCAAGTTATCAACCACTTGAAAGAAATGAGGAGAAGTGCAGCAGAAGCTACTGAAAGTATTCTCATACCGATGGACATTGACGAAGTCAGAGTCGAGCAACAAGAGGATGGTTCAGATGGAGATTCTTATTCTATCAAGGCATCTCTATGTTGCGAGTACAAGCACGAGGCTCTTTCTGATTTGGGGCAAGCTCTAGAGGCTCTTCATCTTAAAACTGTGAAGGCAGAGATTGCAACCCTGGGAAGCAGGATGATAAATCTTTTTGTGTTAACTGGCTGCAAAGAAGGGAAAATCAAAGATACTGAAGGAAGCCAGCTTCTTGCAAGTTCTGTTCGTCAGGCCCTGACGTCTGTACTTGATAAATTTTATGCTTCAGAGGAGTTCTCTACAAATGCTACACTTTCAAACAAGAGACGAAGAGTTTCTTTTATCAATTCTTCAAATTCATCTTCTTTAGGGGATTTCTGGTGAAACGGGGGTGCTTTTGTTTTTCTTTTCTGCATTTTATGTACATATAGAGTTGGCATACATTGCGGTGATGGTTGAATAGATACGTGTTTCTGTTTTTTTCAACACAAGGATCAAGGATGGATGTGTATGCTAATGTAAGGTCTGTACGTATATGTTTTATTGTTATGTACCTGTTGCAATTTAAAACTATAATTGTCAAGATAATTTTCATGTCCCAACCATACCTCTAATAGAGTTATTTGATGTCTGCATAATATTGGCACTTTTGATTCACATAAAATCCAGTAAAACATTACTTTGCACAAAATATCTATACATTGCTCTTCAGTATTTTTTTATCAAAAACCTCTACTTAATAAACTTATTATTCATTTTATTCCTCTTCAAAAAAAAAGTGTAGTAGTGGTTATTAGAATCAGATGTTGTGAATAGTGCTTTTAAAAAAAACAGCAGATAATGCAAACTATATTTGCTATACATATCCTATATCAGTGGATAGTTAGCCTTAGGTGGCTGTAGTATTGCTTCACATGTGATTATTTGGTGCTTCCCCCCTCGCATGCAAATTGCAAGTTGCAAGATGCATCTGCTTGTGTAAGATCTGTACCGCAGAATCAGAAAACAAAGAAATCTATACCCAAAGATGAATATTAACATCACACCTAAATTGCTCCACTTTTGTGACTCCTTCAGCTGTTGCTACATCAAGAATCCTTCACCGCGTGCCTTCGGTTATCTCCAAGCATCTTGATTTCCCCTTGTCTCCTCCAAACTCATTTATCATAAAACACTCAAATGGATACTTGAACAAACTCAGATAATGCATGAAAATCCAGTACTTTGGTATGTCATCCTTAGATATGAAATACCCAGAAAACAGAAAAAATGATCCCATTAGCCCAGCTATCAAAGACATCCCCATGATGAAATTTGGCACTAGTGCGCTAAAGCATGCAACAAAAGAATTTGACATCAAGACAACCAACCAATCCACCAGAGAGAAGTAAAGGAACCCGTCGATATCTCGCCTCAATCCAACTAACCAGTAAACTGGGCTTGAGTAGAGTAGAGCCACCATTAATAGGAACGGCAAGAAAACAAGAGTGTTAGCTATTATGTAAGAAGCGACTCTGTAAGCTCCGCTTGAAGTTTCCCGGATTAAAATTCTCCTTTCTTGCAAGAAAATTGGTAGAGCTTCTTGTTGGGATATTTCACATGAATCTCACATTGAATAAATTCAAGAGTGTAGTTGAGTTAATAAATATGGTAGAACCTCAACCTAATAGATTAACCTTTTAAGTAAGGAGGTGGTCCAATATACTTATTGGGCCAGTCTACACAGGAGTGCGCTGCATGGTTCGATGGGCCCAAAAGAACAACTACAATTCCGCTACACTTCTGTTGTGGAGGATAGTAAGAAGGTGAGGTTGAAAGCAAAGAAACCAATTCGACTATCAGCTTAACTCTGTTGGGCTCATTATTTCCATTCATAAAAATCATCCCTAATATAACCCAACAACCATTGCCTAAAATACTCTTGCAGCAAACAACTGTTTGGTTCTGAAAATGTTGTAGGAGAATCTCTGGCTCAGTATCAATACCTCCTTCAACCAAGAATTAGCGTAAAACATATTATTTTTGTCAACATGACCCAAATTAGTGAATTTTCTGACATTTTCGTGTTCATGTTTAGCTTCACTGACTATTAAGATGTTATCGGCTTCGATATTTGTGAGCAGGCTTTCAGTCACATCAACGGCAAACTCGAGTACATTGACTTGCCTAGGGATGCAATAGCCTATAGACTTTAGCCTTTTTTCAAGAAGATGCAGTGATCCATGGTGAAGAACAACTCCCTTGGATAACAAAACAAGTTGATCAAACAGCTCTAGAATTCGGAAACCAGGTTGATGAATGGTTAAAGCAATTGTCTTACTTTGACTCTTCGCCATAGATTTGAGCAGCAGCATCACATGAAGAGCTGCAGCAGAATCCAGCCCTGATGTTGGTTCATCTATTAAAAGAACAGCAGGGTCATGAACAAGAGCAACACCAATTGATACCCTGCGCATCTCGCCACCAGATATCCCATGACTTGATTCACTACCTATTCTCATTCCGGCAACATGGTATAATCCAAGCTCCTTCAACAACTCTCTGACTCTAGCTGTGGCCTTAACAAGCCCTCCGTGAAGCCTGAGACGTGTGCTATAAACAAGCATTTCTTCAACAGTAAGTAGAGGGAAGAGGGCCTCATCTACCGGATAATCTGGGAAAATGCATAGCATTCATTGGCTTGTTGTTTACGAATACATGCCCTGAGACTCTACTCTGGACTATCATTCCAGCAAGAATCTCCAACAATGTGGTTTTCCCAGCTCCACTTGGACCGGCAACTGCTGTGATTTCCCCTGGGTTGGCTTCACAGTCTACGTTCTTTAGAATGTACCCATCTGTTTTGTTGGTGGCTGCATCCTCCCAGCAAAACCATCTAAATTTTTGGTCGTAAAGCTTAGATAATTTGTAGGAGAGGTTCTTGGCTTTAATTCTGTATTGGGCTTTCTGGTTACCAGGATTTGCTGGTAAATCCAATTGATGTAGAAGGTATTGATATGTGAAGAAGTAGAGGGGAAGATGAGCTAACACACCAAACTATTTTGTAATTTGCATGGATGGCTGTATGGCCCAAAGTCTTTCTATATAGTAGTTTTTTAGAACAGCTTAATATGATGTACTATCTAAACGTTGCTAAATCAGAGGAGTTGTGATTTTCAAGTTCTTGAAAGGGCACACTTTGAATAATTAGTCAGTTTATTTATTTATTTTTAAAATTTTCTTTTAGTGGGAACATGATTTATGTCACTATTGCATCATTATTTTGGCTGGGATTATTGACAGTTTCAAAACTATTGGAAACAGGCACCAAAAATGCTTTTGGAGTGAAATGTGTGTTGACCCAGCTGGCCACCCTCGCTAGTTGCCTCATACCTTATTAACCCCTTGCCATCTGACTACTCTGTGCAGCCGTTAAATAGGTATAGGGTGTTTACCAAGTAGTATATGGATAAGATTGGTTCTAATTATTTGTTGTTGAACTAAGATCAAGGGAAGGTGGACTATGTGTTAAATTTTTATTAATCTTTGAAAAATGATATACATAAAATAAAATAAATTCTTAATTCTTACCTATCCATGTATACACATATGTGACCATCCTTCTTAATTCTTACCCATCTATGTTGCGAAGACTTAAAATTTTGATAATAAAAAGCACGAGGATTCAAAAAAAAGAGAGTTGGTTTGATCCCATGGCAAGTAGTTCCAGATGGAATAGCATATTTTGTTACACTATATATATATTGATTTCCACGTATGGTCTTTGTATAGTGTACCGGGAATATCAATCAAAAGAATGAGACCAGCAAATTATGATTATCAATACATGATATTGTGTTGAACATATATACATGATATTTGGTTTTACATAGTAACACCAACTGCAGGCCTAATTGAAAATATATAGTCCCTAAACAAATGCAACACAATAATAAGGCTTAAATATGAATTATTACTATCCTAAACTATGAGTCATATTCCACTTCGTGATCCACCTTTCAATTTTGTCCATTAAAAGATTAAACTATTATTTTTTCCAGGTTTATTCAATTTGACTCGCTATAGTATAGAAATTCTTGACATTACCAAGGCATGGTAAAAGTTCAATTGATGTGTCATTAAAAAAGAATATTTTAATTTTAAATTAAATATTTATTATATATTAAAGGACAAATTTGTCAAATCATTTTATAATAAACATTAAAACTAAACAAAACCAACAAATCATCATATTAAACCAAATCAAAACAAATCAAAACTAAAATTAAAAGAAATCAAAAGTCAGACCCTCTCTCCCCTAATCTTCCTATCCATTTCCCCTTCCTTAGATTCTTGAACTAAAATTAAAAGTGGGCTCTCAAATCCTAAAACAGATGATCAAGCCCACCATCTAATCTCTTTCCCCGATCAGTGCTTTTCTTGCTCGGTTCTATTTAGCTTTTTCTTTTCTTGCTCGGTTCTATTTAGCTTTTTCGGCGGCTAGATGAGGATCATCCCGAAGGTCACTTCTCTGATCTATTCAGTGCCAAGTTTGAGGGTTGATGGATCGTGGTTTTTCATTGTTCGATTAGTAGGGGGTATTGATGAAGTCTGTGCTAAAATTGAAGGTTATGATCTGTTGTGGAGGTTTGATGGGTGTTATTTAGGGTGAGGATTTCATATCTTGATGGTTGTTTCGGGGTTCTTAGAAGAGGTTTTTGGTTCGGATCTGACTTATACCAGATCTTGAATCATTTATCGTCGGAACTGGTTTTTTCCGGTTGTTGTTTCGATCTAGCTTTACGTTTTTATTTAATATTATTTATTGTTCAGATTGGACATTTATTGTTCAGATCTGGTATGGTGGAGGTGGTGGCTACGAAAGAAATGGTGGCGGCAGCGGCGATGGATTCTGCGGCAGTGTAGACAGCGATAGACTTTGTGAAGATGGATATGGTGGGGGTGGTGGCTACGGAGGAGATCGTCGGGAAGATGGTGACGGTGGTTATGGTTGTGGTGGTTGTGGCCGAAGGGAAGGCTGAGGCGGTTGGTGGTGGTGGTGGTGGTGGTGGTGGTGCTGGTTATTATTGCTTCTGATGGTTGGGTTTTGCTTTTTGATGTTTTTGATTATTATTAATTTTTGATAGAAAGTTATTTGACAATTTTAGCCTTTAATATATCATAAATGTTTAATTAAAAATTAAAAAATTATTATTTTGTTACACATCAGCTTAATTATGGTCCACCCAACTAAATTATGGCCCACCCAGACCTATAGTTTAGATAATAAATTATATTTAAGCCCAATAATAAACAAACCATGACAAATACCCACCTTACAATAATAGAGAAGAAAAAAAATATTATTGCAATTCCGATTTTATTATATTAATCAATCTTTTCCGGAACATTAACAACTCGAAGAGAAGCTTAAATTTGCTCAAACAAGCATTGCACTTGACTCTTACCTGAGTCACCTGCCCTCTGGATCCTGTACGACCAATAACTTTAACCACAACAGCATGTTTGATCTGTGACTCCATTCTGCAAAATTGCTAAAACAAATTATTTCAAAAAAGCTATACTGAGACAATGTGGAAAGAAAAATAACAAAAACAAATTCAATCTGAAACAGTAATTAAAGCGGAAAGATAAATTAAAGGAGGGTAATTTGATAATCGGGTGTAATTATTTATTTGAGGCATTCAGATATCAGCAGCTAGCTGTTTAATCGTAAGTGTGATAGAATCAATTATTGTATCTTACTGTTTACATTCAGTTTAAGGTTATTAATGAAATGATAATAGAATCTCAATAATATTAAAGATTGCTTAAGAAAAATTTATCCTGATTAACAAAAAAGAATTGATGATGAGAGATTGATTACACATTGCATGCAAGCAAGAATATGACGAGAGATACATACTAGCTATTGATTGAATTTCTACTAGGAGCGGGGGAGAACCAAAACCCTATACCTAGGAGGTCGATTTATTCTAAAAATGACTTTTGGTTTGGTCGGCAAATTACTTGTGGGCCATGGATATTCGTCCATCTGATTAATTACATAGTAGTTATTTAATTGAGGTGGGCCTTGATTGGGCCTTTTTATGGCATACTTTAATCAAGTTCTCAGACAGACCACAATTAAATATAGACATATAGTTGGACGCGACATTACTGACTTAAAATTAGGGTCCTTTATATAAGTATACAACAAATAAAAAATAATTACAACAAAAGTGCATCAACTAAATAATTACAAAAAGAGTGTAATTAGGACTCATATTACAAAAATAGTACAAACCTAAAATCAAGGATAACTAAAATTCAAATTCAAATCTTTTGGATCTAACAACAATTTCAAATCCATAATTCAAAATTCAAATCAAAATGAGGAAATTAAAAATAAAAATTATGAAGGAGTTATTGTACATCATCCTCCTCCTCAGCCTCCTCGTGGCCAGCTATATCGTCGTCATTAAATCGCCGTCATTTATATCGCCACATGTGGCCACCGCCACGGAGTTAGATTATTATTAAATTTTTTTGGACGATTTGGTTACCAACAAAAATTAAAATGTTTACCTTTATCTGAAGTTTGGCTACCAATCGCATCACATTTAAAATAAAAATGGTAATCAAATAAAATTGAATTAGTTACTTTATCGAAAAGTTTGGTAACTAACTGTATAAGTTTGGTTCTACCATCTCGCATCACATTCAAAATAAATAGTAATCAAATAAAATTGAATTGGTTACCTTTATCGGAATGTTTGGCTACCAACTACATGTGGTATTGTTTTGGTTACTAACGATATATTTGTTTGGTTCTGGGGTGGTGAGTGGAGAATGAACAGGGTGGAAGTGGGGACGGGAAGAAGGAGAAAGGCGGGAGGAGAGGATGGTGGAGGGTGGAGGTGTGGGGTGTGGGGTGTGGGGGAGGAGAAATGGGACCGGAGGAGGGGGGAGGAGAAAGGGGCGGATGGAAGGGGAGGAGGCGGGGGAGGCGGTGGGGGAGGAGGGAGGGTTGGAGGAGGGGGGGGGGGGGGGGGGGGGGGGAGGGGAGGGGAGGAGGGGTGGAGAGGTGGAGGCGGGAGGAGGTGGAGGCGGGAGGAGGAGGAGGAGGAGGAGGAGGAGGAGGAGAGAGGAGGATAAGAAGAAGGAAAAGCAGAAATGGAGTGGGAGAAAATCGTGGGAGAGATGGAGAGAAAATTGTGGAAGAGATGGTAATCGTGTGCATAATTAAAGGGATAAGATTGCACTTTTTTTGTAATTAAATATTGCATATCACTCTTTTTATAATTATTTTGTTTGTACTCTTTTTATGTAATTATTTTTTAAAATATAATAGAAAATGTAATTGTTCCTTAAAATTATGATGAAGGCGGCTAGGGCCTAGGGTGTGGTAAGGCTTCTGATATCCGGCCCAAATATCAATTGAAACCCCGAATAACTCCGTCCATCTCTCATATTTCTCTCTGTTTCTTCCAGCACTCTCAACAAAAAAAAGTAGTAGAGAGAAGTCTCTCTTCCCTCCGTCTCCGTCTCTCATACCAACTGTATGTATGTTTATCCTTCAAAGACTTATATTTAATTCTGCTATCTCTCCGCGTCTGGGTATACAGCCGTAAGTACCTTCAACAATCATTTCCTTAGATAATTCTTCTGTATGATATTTGCCTCTTCTTTAAACTTTTGTATAAGGCCTTCTGTTTGCTTGTTGAATTATTGATCTAAATTTAACTCTCCTCAACTATGGGTGTTTGATTATATTTAATCAAGCAGCTGTATGTATACTTCTTTTTGTCGTCTGTCATAATCATTGTATCACTTCAATACCTTAGTTTTTTTCTTTCTGAAACATAGTTTTTAGGTTAGTAATTTCTTGTTTGTTATAGTTTGTATTTACTGAATTATTTTGTGGATTAGGCATATTTTGCATAGAATTCTGGATAAAGTATGTTTTGGTGTATCTGATGATGTTGGAACTATTCAAAACACATGAATCATGATCACGGGAAAGCTTGTAAAACCTTTTAAGTAGTGGAAAGCATCAAAAGATCTTCCAAGATGGAGTTTTTGCATTACTTGAAAGTCACTGCAGGATATAAGCATTTTTCAATTTTACCCTTCAACAAAAAGGCAAACTTTTTGGACAAACCAAATTGAGTGCTACACAAACCTCCAATCTTACTTCTAAATTCTGTTTTACTGGCTCACTAAGAAGAGAAGAAGACTCTTATAAGGCCATTATCTGCACAAGGAACAAACGATGCTCTTTCTTTGTTTAAGTACAAGCCTATAAAATTCATTTATTGCAGTTACTTGGCAATATCTAAGGCTGTTTGGATCATAACATTAATGAACCAAGTTTTATTGCTATTTTGAACTCGTTAACATACTTGGCTTCACTTGAGCCTATATCATTTGACAATCAGCAGTCTGAAACAATGTACAACCTCAAGCTATTCGAGTGAGCTCATTAGAAACTGGTTTGAATGATAATCAGTTGTTCAAGCCAGGTTTGAATTTAAGCTTAGATTCGTTTAACGATCAGCACTCTGTTAAATCTTAACTCTTAAGCTAGCTATTGGAAATTGACTCAAATAATAAATGACAACTATTCAAGCCAAGCTTGACCTTAAATTTGGCTTGTTTAACCTATCAAAAAAAGAAAAAAAAGAAAAAGTTGTATAGGCTCGTTACTTGAGACACCCAAAGAGCTCAAGTCAAGTCGGCTCATTTACACCCCTAGTAATATCACCTACGTTATGTCGTTCAAATTTATGTGTATCTGACTATCTCCAATCTAATTTGACTGGTGCTCACTGCAGATACTTAGTGCATTAGCAGAGTCATCTTGAATTGATCTTTATTTCTTTAGCGGTAACAGTAATATCAACACATTACATGCTTGTTTTTACTGTTGAAAGTGTTAGCAAAGGTGACAAATTTGAGTATAGGTTGCCTTTTATAGTGAGTGCAAAAATTGCCTTTGGTGATAGGTGATTCCTTGCTTATAATCATGAAATTTGGTAGTTGACTTGATGGATTTTTTTATTTATTATTTTTTTAAAAAAAATAAGTCTGGTAGAGCATCATAAATTAAGACACTCGGGCATCTTGTTTTAAGTTGATTTTTTGTGTACGTGGGAATTCTAAGCAGTTTTCTATGTTTTGGCGACTGAAAAGCTTTCCATGATTAACATATATCTTCTAAATTTGATGATGATGAATCTGTTCTTATTTTTCTTGTTTCCTTTTCCAGCATACAGATTGCATTTTTCACATTGGATATTTAGTTCAATGATAGATTGTCTACTCACTTCATAGAATCGTATTACACACCCATTGATTGTGGTTTGTCTGAATATCTGCAGTGTAGTGACTCCATCTTGGAAAGAGTAGGGAGTGAATAAAATTTGATGACATCTAACTGAGAGGTTAATTCATGAACACCATGGAGTTCAAAGGTGTTACCTGGGTTGGAGATATATACCAGAAGTTTGAAGCTATGTGTTTGGAGGTTGAAGAAACTATGTACCAGGTAAATTCTTTATCTTCTTTTACCCTGATCCCATTTCGCAGGTTAGATTTTTAAGCTTAAATACAGAAATGGTGTCACTTGTGTTAGTAGTGGTAATACTTCTTGCACTGTTGTTTCTTCTGACAATTTTTTTAGCACATGAGTTGTATAATCTTTATTATGGGGATAGTCTTCACTTATGTGCACGTGTGGTATCTGGTGTGCTTTGTCATCATGTGTTTGAATTTGTAATTTTTGTAGTTCCATCATGTAACTAAATGTACATACCTGATTTTAGTTTCCGTCCGAAGGTCATTTTTTTTTAATTTTTTGTCTTACCATCACTTATATTATTATGATGATGCACAGGACACTGTTAAGTTTGTTGAAAATCAGGTGCAGAATGTGGGATCAAATATGAAAAAGTTCTATTCTGATGTCATGAAAGATTTGGTTCCCCCATCTTCTATAGATCCTGTGAAAGTAGCTGCCGTTGACTTGCCTCTGAATTCCCATGCTGATACTTGGATCCTTAAGAAGCAAAAAGCAAGTATCAAGGAAGATACTAAAAAGGTTGATAAGTTATTCAGTAAGGAATTTAAGGTGATAGACGGGGTGGATAGAGATCAGGTGTCATCTCTTGATGGACTGCACCCTGTAAATCATATGTCAAAGCCATATTTTAGAGGTTCCATTGAAGGATCATACACAATGGAAAGTAAAGATGGAGAAAAATGTGAGCATAACAATGTGTGCAGCAAGAAACTTTCTAAAAGGGATAGTTGTCACGTGTCTAAGAAGACAAGCTCAAACAATCTCATTTTGGAAAATAGGAACAGAGCATCATCAGTTTTGGAAATAATTCAAGATTATGCAGCTAATGACAATTTGGTCAAGGCATCACCTCGAGTTTCAGTTGAAGTAATAGGATGCAACTCCAAAGAAGAAGAGAGAGAAGGGAAAAGTCGTGACAATATTAATGGTGCAGGTTTATTGATAGATGACTGTTCTCTTGATACTCCAATGTCTGATGTCATTCTATCACCTAAATCCAAGGGGAAGAAAGGACGAAAACCGAGACGTGTAGGTGATGGCTTAGCAGCTGAATCTTTAGGTAATTGTTAGTGGGATTATTTACTATTGTTTTTATTTTTCAACTCCTTGCACTTTTTTTGTGCTGAGTATTGTTATTGAAACTGCAGAAACATGTTCTCCAATAGATTCGTATGTTAACGGCGATACACGGAATAGTCAATCTGCTGATGACGAGGTCTTTTTGTTTGATTCAGGTATCTATCCTTTAAATAAGCATATTAATTGAGGCTTCTCTACTCTTTTCTTTTCTTTTCTTTCCATCAATGAAAAGGAAAAAAAGTTCTTATAATTGTCATTGATCATATTTTGTAAGTGATTTATGAAAGAAATGAAAAATGCAATAATTTACTTATTTTCAGTAAATGACCTCTATATGAATGGTTTGGTAAATTGATAGTGGAGGGGTCTATATGTTGAGGTCTAATAAGCCAAAGTTCTGTTGTGCCACTGGTAAAATAGTTCGAGGGTGAGTTTCATAACTGAGGAAGGGGATGGGGGTCATGTAATGATCCCAAAATATATTATGTTGATTTTAAATGCTGAAGAAATCATAATTTTCACACCTTTTATCGAGTTTATATCTTTCCTATCTGATGTCTGGGTGCCTTTGTCTTGGTTCCTTATAAAATCATTTATTGTTGATTTGTCAATCTATTTACTGAATTTATGAAACTTCTGCAGGAAGGTCAGGTAACTATAATACATATGTGATTGAGAATAATGATAGTGCAGAACCAAGGATGGAAACCATTAAACATGATGATAAGACGAAGTTGGAAGAAACTTGTGTCTTGGTGGATGGAAATAACCTTTCTTTTGTTTCTCTCAAGGAACGCAGACATAGGTCATACAAGGTACTCACATCTCTGTGCGTGTGTGTGTGCTTACACAAGTTTTGTCATTGACTGATTATTTTATTTTAGAAAAAGATGCTGGAAGTTTTTTCTTTGAAAAAAAAATCAGCAAGGAGGCAGGAGTATGAACAACTTGTAACACAATATGGAGATACTGATACGAGATCAAGCCCAACAAGTGTGGATAATGTGACGAGTATTCTTTCCCCAGACTCGAACACTGCAAATTTACTAACTTATGAGTTTTGCGAGTCAGAGTGGGAGCTTCTATAGTCATAACTGTTGATGTCGTCTTAAATAACATCCTCTGAATAAGCTGCTTTCCCCTGGCAGATGAATGGGGGTGAAGATGCTTTCCTAAATATCAATAAATGTAGCCTAGGTTATCTTTATGGAACAAATACAGTAATAAGTGGATAAAAAGCCTAATATTATAGTGGTTAACGCCAATCAGTATCTATAATTTGAGGAAGCCCAAATGTTCAGGGCATAACTGTTGATATTTACTACTTCTGCATATAAATTGCAAGCTTATTCAAGGGTTGCTTTGAATTTCATCTCTTGTTTGATGTGATCCTGTTTGCGTGTCCTAGTATTCTGTAAAGCTAGTTTACCTGTGTATACCGTATATTTAACCTTTCTTTGATAAGTATGGGTTTGCATTTGCCTTTCATTGAAAAGTGGCTTTCTCAGGAGCAGTTTAAACTATATACATTATATAATCTTATAAGATTTTAATCCGAGAATGCATCTTCCCGAACATGTTTCGAATTTCTGTTACAAAGAGAATTTTAGTTAAATATTTGATTAACTGCTAGTTCAAACAATCAACTTGAGGAAGCTTTGAAGATCTTGTGTGACCAACTAGAGGTGTCAAAAGTCATAGATGCGTACAATAGCCTATTCCATGTATCAGGCACTCCAGGAAGGCACCAGTGGCTGCAATCAGCAAAAGACTCTGGTTGCCTCTGTTTCTTCTCTATCAATTGCTTCCCTAGCTTAGTCGCGTAAATTGTAGGATGTGCGTCTCTTCTATATTGGGACAGCTTTGTGATGTTCAAGTACCTCACCGGTGTTTTTATTTCCACCAATGTTCTCTCAGTGATATCTACCAGAGTTTTTGGAAAAGATGCTACATAAGATTCTCCTGCAATGGGTTCGATTTCATTGTAACACCAGTTCTTCCCTTTATGTTCTGGTGAAATGCTTCTGAAGAAAACAATTGTTTTGGTTGATACAACATTGTAATCTACCCAGGTGGCCCAAGTCTTCATTGCCATCTCAAATGCTGTTTCTGTTTTCATCTTGTCCACCAATATTTCGTTGTATCCAAACAAGTCCCACCTGAAATAATGTCCTAGCTGTTAGCCTGTTAGTCCTACGTTTAAGAACCTTTATTAAATAGTTAACGTTAGTAACTTTAGACAACTTACGATCTGAACTTGCCTCTGTGCACCCACCAGTGACCAGTGTTGAACACCATAATGTCAGCTCCGCGCCATTGCCTAGACGAGGCATCAAGTTTGTCTAGCCTCAAAATTTTGCTTCCATTTGCTTCTTTTGAATCTAGCTGCACCAAAAATGGACTCCAGTAGAACTCCACGGACAGTTTATAATCCTGCAATAGAGCGTTTATGAATATAACCTAACCTAGCATGTGTGTGTGTATTTGTGTGTGTGTGTGTGTGTGTATATATATATATATATATATATATCAAGTACTTCCTTTAACCAAAGTAAGGATATGTTGTTACCTTTGCTCTGAAGACTTTGTAGGAACCACTTTGGAAATCAACATAAGCCCTTGAGGGAGGAACAGCAGAGTAAAGGAGACAAGCAAGAGATTCCCACTGATTTCTGTTGAGGGAATCACCAACTAGGATCACTCTCTTCCCTCTAAGCCTCTCTAACATGTCTTTCCCATCAAACCTTAGAAATTCCAAATTTAGTGAGTTAAATTTTCTGGAATTATAATGCACATGTAATTAAACTCCAAAACAACATATGTACTGGTAAATATAGTTGCAAACTCACCTAGGAATCTTACAGTCGTGGTCATGAGCTTCCCAGCTCCATTTCTCGTACTCGAAATCTGGCCTACCATTTCTGCGGCAACTTACTTGATCACTAAGAAATGGGCACCGAGACCCATTATATAGTGGATTTTCCATTGACTTGTACATCCATTTTCCCTCAAAGATGTTGCACTGACCTCTTGTTTGGTTTATGGCTATCCCCTCTTCAGTCATGCTAGTTTTTGTGAACTTAATGTTGGACACGGCAGGATTTTCTGAGGAGGATGTTACAGTAGTTATTGGAACTGCATTTTGAATAGCTGAGAGAATTACAACATTGTGGTTGGGATTGACGCAGAGCAAGAGAATGAGGCAGCTTACGAAGCTTACGCAGGTACATATTTTCCATTTCCAGTTGATGGTTGCAATGTTGTCCATGGGCGTGAGTTTAATTTCTTGTGGTGTTTCTTGCTGGTTTGCAAATTGCAAGCTGGAAGAGAGAATGGCATATCAAGTGAAGCAATAAATGATCTTAGATTAGGTGGGTAGGATTAAGTATGTGTGGGGGTGTAAAGTAGTTAAGGAGAAGGTTTTGGGGTAAAATTTGGTCAGCTAAATTCTAATGAGTTGGTAACCCCCTAATATAATCCAATGTTTACATTCATTGTGATTTAGATTTATGTAAGTTCTTTTGTTACTTTCTACCCATATCACATAATTGAAGAGGACACCCTTGTTATTTCATTATTGGGTAAAGCTTTGTTAGGGGAGTTGGAAAATATTTCCCCTGTTGATTACGTAGATATATGAAAATTCAGGTGAGAAAAACATGTCTAGAAACGACTGTTTCATAAAAATGGAAAATGAAAATAACGTTGGAACAAATGTTCTGATTTTTCGTTTTAAATGAAACAAGTAACTTTGCTCTCTGGATCCATAATTTTCTTATTACATAGTATATATTAATGTGGTTGATCCCTGCTGATTAATATTTCCTTGAGAAACAACACTGTACTACCAATCTAGCATGTACTTACTACTTACTAGGTGAGCCAACAACTTTCATTATCACTTTCAGCATTTTTAGTTGTTATTTTTGGGTCGATGGTGTTGACATTATATTAATTAGGCTCTGTTTGTTTCAGCATGGGTTTGGTTTGTCCAACTAAAAATAATGACCAAGGGCTTTTATATATATATATATATATATATATATATATATATATATATGATTGGGTCCTTAACACTAATATACAACAATTAAAAAATAATTACACTATTAGTCCATCCACAAAATAATTACAAAAATAACGCATTTCACATTAATAAAGAAACTTAAAATCAAAGAGAAATAATTGTCATAATTAATAATTCAAATTCAAATATTTGAGATTTAACAATAAAAATAAATTCAAATTCAAATATTCAAATTCAAATCTACATCTCCCTCACAGTAGCCCTCTTCGTCGCAAATCTCCTTCACAGGTTGCCATCTTCTCCGTTACTCCGTCGCGAATCTTCGTTGTCCAAAACGTCAATGAGAAGAAAAAGAAGATTCGCCCTACAAAAAGTTTAAAATTAAATAGATGTAACTTTTACTGTTCTGAAATTTTTTTGTGACTATTTTGTTACCTACAAAAATTAAAATGGTTACCTTTGTATGAATGGCTAGCTACCAACTGCATCACATTTAAACTAAATTAGTAACTTAATAAAACTGAATTGGTTACCTTGGTTTGAAGGTTTGACAACGTCATCTTCCTCCTCCCCCTTCACCAGTGAGACAGAGCGAGAGTCAACCACAAAATGGTAGATGAGATGGAGAAAGGAGGTGGATATTTGATTTTTCATAATTTTTTTATATCCGAAAATTTCAATTCTAATTTCATGTCCAAAGGAAAATAAGAACACTGCATAGGAAAGAGAGAGATAAGAGATTGATGTATAATGTAATGTTGATAACCAAACCTTCGTACCAAGGTAACCAAACTTTTATACCAAGGTAACCAAACCTTTATACCAAGGTAATCAATCTATCTCTACACCTGTAGTATGAATTGGTTACCTTGGTCTGAAAATTTGACAACCAATTGCATGAAAGTTTGGCTACCAACTGCATCACATTCAAAATAAATTGGTAACTTAATAAAACTGAATTGGTTACCTTGGTATGAAGGTTTGACTACCCACTGCATGAAGCTTTGGCTACCAACTGCATCACATTCAAAATAAATTGGTAACCTAATAACACTGAATTGGTTACCTTGGTAGCACTATGAAAAAAATGCAGGTGTGAATGTGGATTGGTTACCTTGGTATGAAGGTTTTGTTATCTTAGTATGAAGGTTTGGTTACCTTGGTGTGAAGATTTGGTTATCAACTGCACTATGAAAAAACTGAAGGTGTGGAGGTGGATTGATTATCTTGGTATGGCAGTTTGGTTACCTTGGTATGAAGGTTTGGTTACCAACTGCTCTATGAAAAAACTGCAGGCGTGAATTTATAATACATAACAAGAAAAAGAAGGGGAATTTGCACACCATGAAAGGAAATGTGAAACTTTTTAAATCTTGACAGCACGTTTGAATAAGAGCTCCGATTTGAACAATAAGAGTTCCAATTTGAACACAGATAATAATATAACAACTCAGATATTGTTATTAGTTCAATTCAATAATGTATGTATTACTATTACTTGGTTGATATATAAGATTTGGAAGCATCAATGTCGAATTGGATTCAGACTAACGTGCTTATGTTCATCACACTTCCTGCGTATGAATACCACCATGATTATAGATAGCTCTATAGCAATGTAATGGATCCTAATCGCTTGGATAGCCACCAAATACTTTGGACAGGCAGTCCTAATTATTTTTTACTTTAGAGATTCATCGATTGACAGAAAAATAACAATAAAAATTCGGCAACACCACTGCGGCCTTTGTCGGGCAAACCGCCGTCACTTTAGTTTATAGTAGGAAAAAAGATGATGAAGAAAAAAGAGAGAAACATGAACATAGATCAAAAATGGATCTGCTGTGTTTGAATGTGTTTAAATAAAAAAATAATAATTAACGGGAAGAGATAAGGAAGATAATCGTGGGCCACGATTAAAGGAATCCTAATTGCATTAATATTGTAAATAAATATGAAAAAATGTATTACTTTTATAATTATTTTGTGAATGTATCATTATTATAATTATTTTTAAAAACTGTACTAAAATATATAATTAATCCTTTATGATTTGAGTTCATAAATAAGATAATATGTGCTCTCTGTTTACGAGTTTTATTTTAGAAGGAAGGGATGAATTGAGAATAAAAAGCTATGAGCTTTTCCAACAACAAAATTGGTAGATGCAGCCCAAGTCAAATCCAAGTTGAAATGGCTTTTCATCTTTTATATAGTAGTATCTTGATTGATTCCATATTCTTTAACTCCATGATTGGAGTGATGACGAGGAGTTTGACGTCCTGCTTTTTAATTAATTGATTCTCACTTGCAATCTCCTTAAAAACATAAAAACTAAGCATGAGAAGATTGATAATAAACTATTTCTTTTGTTTCATAATTATTAGAAATTGCACCTAATTATTGAACACTTAGTTATTTTCAAGTTTGTGACATAATTTAAGGGAATGATTGTTTAGAGCTGAATGAAGTTGAATTTGAATGGCTGAATCGGTCAATGTGTTTGTTTTGGTATGAATGACTGAATCGGTAAGAGATGAACGAGCTGAATGGTTAAGTCAGTTTTTTTTAGCTGAATAGCTGAATGAAGTACAATTTTTTTTAAAAAAAATTAAAAATAAAAAATATATATTAACTATTATATTAAGTAATATTAAATAAATTTACAACAATTTTAAATTTTTTCATAGGGGTAAAATAATAAAGTTTTTGTCATTCAAATGTTTTAGATATGTCAATTATCAAACAGTTTTTTTCATTCAGATTCAGCTCAGTCAGATTCAGATTCAGATTTAGATTTTATCAAACACTCCCTAAGTTAATATAAAGGTAAATTTCGTTTCCTAGATAACTTCATGATTTGTATAGAAATCATTTGATTTGTACCACCTATAGTGAGAAGTGCAAAAGTTATTTGAAAAAAGCTAATTCTTTCTCGTTTCATTTAATAAAAAGACTACTAGTTATTTTATAATTACAAGTCTATTTTATAGGCGAAACAAGTGTTCTCTATCAATTATCATATTTTATAAGGAATTATCATGTTTATTGCTTTCTTAATTATTACCCACAAATTTTATGAATTTTGAAAGCAATAAATATTATGATAATTAGCAGTATGTTTTAATTAATTTATAATCATGATAATCGTTTATTTAAAACACATAAATTTCTATAATTTTAGTTTTAAAATGAATTTTAGAACATGGATATATTTTTATTAAGATAGACGTAGTCACATAGTACCCCTAATTCCTCTTTAGATTGAATACAATTCTATCTTTTATGTGGAAATGACACTTATAATGGCTTTAACTTAAACCAGGACCAATCCAAATGTCAGCTCAGGTTCAGACGTTAAAATCCAAAGCTTTCTAAGATTGTGTTTGTTTACATCTGAATAATTTTTAATGGACATGCCTTTTATTAGGTGAGAGATAAAAGTTGTTTGATAAATTTTTTTTTTCTTAATCGGTTAGACACAATAATAATTCTAAACTATCTAGAGGTTGTCTGAGCAAGTTTATAATTTCTTTGGACAAAAATAATATTTTCAATATCACAAATTCTCTCTTTTATTCCCAATACCAAACTGATCTCTCGCGTTGCTGCGTTCTTCTCCTTCGTTGTCCTTCGTTTCTGCTCTTCTTCTTTTGCCTTTGTCGGTAAATCTTCTCTCCCTTCTTCATCTATTGTTTGTTATTACTTGATTTGTTCTTATTAATCTTTATAAATTGATTGTTCATTATTGCTTTGCTGGTATTTCTTTTTCAAACCCCTTTTTTGTTTGATTAGTGTGAATTTTTGGTGATTTCGAAATATTAAACCCCTTTTGGTGGTTACTGTGTATTCTTGGTGATTTCATCTATTGGTAATTATTGTGAATTTTTGGTAATTTTAAACCCCCTTTTTCAAATCTCCTTCACTGCTTTTGGTTATTTTTTGTTAACATCCCAAAATATGTTATTAGACTTGGGGAAAATGCAGTGATTATATTTGATATATAGGACAGCTAAATGCTTGTCATGCCTTAACGTCTTGGCAAAGATTTCATAATTTGGAAGTATAAAAGCGTGCAGCACTTGCAAGACATATTGTCTGAATAATGGTGTCTTCTACTGAATATAGTTGCATAAGTTATTTTGGAAAGAAGTATTATCTTATTTTTGTGTTCTACTGCTCTTGTGTTTGGAATGTTTCGAGTTGCAACTTTTTCTAGTTATCATCTCCTCCCTGTATATATATGTATGCTAATTGTTGTGATTTTTTTTTTGGGTTTCCTGTTTATATAATTGTTTAAGTAAAAGAGTTTACTTCGATTAAAGTTAAAAGTTTGACGGAATTTGAGTGTATTAATTGAAAATTTAGTCACTCATTCATTCAACTCTTTTTTTTTTAAATTGTTTTGATTCATCTATTTCTTTTTTCTCATCTGAACTAATGTTCTAATATTTTAATCAAGGTTTATATACTATGTTCATCATATTTTCTTTGTTTATATTCTTATTTAAATGATTATGGAGGGCTGTTTTGTGTATTTAATATTTTAATTTATTGTAGTTCTATATTATTTTGGGAAAAATTGGCTTGAATTGATGTGTGTTTACAGTTTTTGCTCAACAAAATTTTATTACTGTAAGTAATTATTACCTTTTCATGCTGAAGAGAAATATGTTGCAAATTAGAATGTTTGATTGCTTTCTATTCTTATATGGGCTTGGCTTTCTGGTCAATATCAAAATAAAGAGGCTATCTGTCAATTAGTTACGGAATCTAACCTTGAGATTTCCGAAACTAAAGCTTGAGATGCACTAGCAAGAAGCATTTTATTATAAATCACACTTCAGGAATCTGTAAGCAAGTAAAGCAGGTCAATGCCTGTCAATTGTAGTTTACTTGCAACATTATTTATGTTAGTAATATTAACTATAGATGTACTGTGGTTGCTAAATTGTTTTTGCTTTTTTGGTTAAATGACAAATTTCTTTTCTTATAGATGTGCTTATATGTTGACATGTTAATACTAGAGTTTCTCTTGTTTATAAGTGATCATTTATTTTAGAATGAATGAACTGTTTTTTTTCTTTCTTTTCTTGGGTTTATCTCACAAGGAAACTGTAGTTCTATGTTAATGGTTTAACCTTTTCTAACCATTCCAATTAATTTTTTCTTTTATTAATTGTTATAGTATTTTAAAATTGTTATGTTTAATATAGGTAATATGGGTATTTAGGATCAAATTTTATGTTTGAAGGAAACGAAGAAAAGGGACAAGAAGAACCGCAATGGGTGATCAAGACATAGAATTTATAATTAATCTACGCAAACATATTGTACTTCAACTCTTAACAACTGTTTGAAGTTAATTTAATTCGTATGGTTGAATTATTATGCTATGTTTATGTTTTCATTGGACTTGATACATTTTATTATAAATATGTATTTAAAATACTATTCAAACCTTTCTGATAATCAAACAGGTTTTGCTTAAACTGTTCAGATGGTTAAAATGGTAAAATACTATTATTCAGACATTTTAGAAAAATTAATTACTAAATAATATTTTTTCATTCAGACACAATTCTGGACAGATGCTCTATATTATTCAGATGTCTAAAGTGTTCAGATCTTAACACTCAGTTTTATCAAACACCACCTAAGTTCAATTCAACACATGGTAATGGGCCTGGATCAACCAACCCAGATATTCCTTTACAATAATATACAACATTTAGTAAGTAATTACATTATTAGTGCATCAAAAAATAATTACAAAATAATACATTTTCTTATATTTATTTACAATATTAGTGCAATTATGATTCCTTAATTTAAAGAATTAGTATAGAATTTAATTCATAATAATAAGGAAATCTAAAATTAAGGAGAAATAACTGCCATAATTAATAATTCAAATTCAAATATCTTGGATCTAACAACAAAAACAAATTCAAATTCAAAAATAATAATTCAAATTCAAATAATCAAAATTTGGTAACGTCATCTTCCTCCTCCCCTTCGTCGGTGAGACCCAATTTCATGTCTAAAAGAAAATAAGAACACTGCATAGGAAATAGAGAGATAAGAGAGTGATATGTAATGTAATATTGATAACCAAACCTTCTTAAAAAGATAACCAAACCTTGGTATAAAGGTAACTAAACCTTTATACCAAGGTAACCAATCTACCTCCACACCTGCAGTATGAATTGGTTACCTTGGTCTGAAAGTTTGGCAACCAATTGCATCACATCCAAAATAATTGGTAACTTAATAAAACTGACTTAGTTACCTTGGAAACCCACTGCAATATGAAAAAACTGAAGGTGTGGAGGTGGATCAATATATTCTCCATGGCGTGATGATGATTGTCGTTTTGGTGGCCGCAGAGGCTGCGGTGGTCGTGGTGGATTTGGAGGTGGGCATGGTAGAGGTCTTGGTGGTGGAGGTGGGCGTGGGGATGATTGTCGTTTTGGTGGCTGCAGAGACTGCGGTGGTCGTGGTGGATTTGGAGGTGGGCATGGTGGAGGTCTTGATGGTGGAGGTGGGCGTGGTGAAGGTCTTGGTGGTGGTGGTGGGGGTGGCAGCGGACTTGGAGCTGGTAGAGGTGCTGGAGGAGGTGTAGGTGGGGGTGGAGGCTTAGGTGGTGAAGGCTTAGGGGGTGGCGGCGGACATATAGGTGTGAAAGGTGGAGGATTTGGTGGAGGTGTTGGAGTAGGTGTAGGTGGGGGTGGAGGCTTAGGTGGTGGAGGTACTATATAGTTTACTTATTAATTACTTAATTTAATAAGTAAATTAATATTAATCTCATAAATTAAATAATCCTAATTGCATACTAATTTTTTAAATTAAGGAATCCTAATTGTATTAATATTGTAAATAAATATAGAAAGTGTATTAATTATGTAAATATTTTATGAGTGCACTATTGTTGTAATCATTTTAAAAAATATAATAAAATATGTAATTTGTGAGACCCCAGATTTTATCAATAAAGATTTAAAGTTTGTCGAAATAATTTTTAATATTATGGTGTGAATTTAAGATAATATTATAGTTGTGGGTAGTATTTATAAATTTTGCAAAAGTATGCAAGTGGTTATATTATATTCGATTGGTGAGAATATTCGGTTTAGCGAGGAATATCGCATGCAACTACTCAATCATTGGTGGACCCTATTAATGTAATTATTGTTTGATTGAGAAAGCGACAAAAATATTTTATTGAAATAACGACGGAAGTTTTACCGTTGACACTTGTTGAACTACTCGGTAGTAAAAACACGATGAATACGTGTGGTTGCATAAGTAGTAGCACCGGTATTGATTATTGATGCTTATGTGAGAAGTCACTCGGTTTGATTCCATTATATTGTCGATTAATAATATGAATTATTATAGCGATAATGACGTTTTGTTTTATTCAGTATTATTAACGTAATAAAAGCGTAAACATCTTTATATAAAATAGAATACTTTATTAAAGTTATTCTATAAATAGAATATATTATATTTTATTACGCATAGTGTTGCGTAGTGTTTTGCATAGTGTTTTGCATAGTATTGCATAGTGTTTGCATAGTAAAATGTTTTTATATAAATAGAATATATTATATTTTATTTAAAAGATTTTTTCTTTAAATATGGACCGTCAGATTAAAGTAAATCAATCTGGACCGTTCATGGATTAATTCTTATGCATTCCATTTTCCTATAAATAGAAGCTCATTCCTTCATTATTTTCTTACGAATTCATTGAAACTCTAGAGAGAAATTATAGAGAGAAGTTTATATAGAGAAAATTATAGAAAGAAGAAAGTATATTCGCTACTTCACTACTTTATATTCGGTTCTTTACAGTAAGGGATATTATTTGTTGTACTCGTAAGGGGTGTTATTCTTTCTTATTCATGAAGAGAACTGTTGTTATTCCATTGTTTATTATTCTGTTGGAATAACTTTGTATATGCGGGCTACCCTATACTCGGTGACATTCTTTCTATTATTACATTGGAACATCACATGCGTGTGTTTTACAGGACTGGTTCCGCTTTTTATTATTCTGTTGGAACATCCTCATGCATGTGTTTTACAGGACTGGTTAAAATCTTTATCATTATGTTGGAATATCCTATCTCGTGTGTTTTACACCGGATCTGGTTCCATCTTTATTATTCTGTTGGAACATCACAGCCGCTTGTGTGAATTTCACGACTGGTTCCGTTATTATTATTCTACATTGGAATAACTTTGTCCATCGCAATCACCGCATGCATGGTGATTTCTTTTGTTATTCCATTCTTTATTATACCCGGTTGGTTAAAACTTTGACTTCTATACTCCATGAAATTAGTAGAATATCCTTGATATTTACGTTTCATCCAAAGATCTTTTCATGGAAATATTCTTCCGATCATTCTTGAATTTTACTCTCACTAAACGAAGATCATGTTGACAATTTGGACGTTAATAATTCATGGATTAAATAATTCTTGAACTTGTTTTATTGAATTATTATGTCATTGTCATCATCCTCATGTTATATTATGTTATCTTTGGCTTTACGTAGATGATGAACTTAGTATGATTATGACTGTGGATCATTCGGTATAATCATGACTTGATATAAATGATGTGACAAAAGTCCTCGGTGGCACTGTAATGCAATGATGGATAGTTTTTGGTATGATTATGACCGAGGGGTGATTGAGTATAGTCATGACCATTGATAATTTGATGAAAATCCTTGGACCGTGGTACGAGGATGATTAGATGTGGTGATTGATTTATTTATTAAGTCGAGTCTCAAATGATAAAAATTGATGAAAACCTTTTAAAACCTAAAAGATAGTAGACTTTATTCTCTCTTGACTCTTTTAATAGATTGTTTATTCACTGCAGATTAAACCGGTTGTCTATTGTATTTTATCGGTTTAACATTTGTTGAAGGCTAATGATAATTTATTCTCGCATTATCTTAGTCATAATATTTCTTATCGGGCTAGTTGAGCTCACACCTTTCTTTTTTTTATTCTTCTTGAAATGAGAACATAATTTGGGACGAGTCGGGAACGAAGTAATGGTCCGGAGGATAGCATTAGTAGTCCTCCTTATATTCGTGAAATAGTGTGATAATAGTTGTAATGAGGACTCCTTTTGAGTTTGTATAATATCTAGTAGACAATATTTGTATTTAAACTCACGATTTTATGTCGTATTGTATACCTGACAGTTATATTAGTAAGTTGTATTTGAATTTATGTACCATGTAAGTGGCGACCCAAGATGGGTGGCGTATACCTAATTTTGGGGCGTCGCCGGTTATCGTATCGAGCTTAGGATATGATCCACGGCTAAGATGCAAGATAAGAACTAGGAGGAGAGACGGGAATTCCTTCGCTAGTATGATCTACCTAAGTTTATTTGTTATTTAATTGGTTGGTCGAGTATAGGGATAATATGTGATATGTTAATTAACCCTTGTTTTGCGATGGTGTTTGAGAATGACATTTGAAAATCTTTGAGATAAGCAATGAAGCACATGAAAGTGTTGATTCAAATTTCAAACAAAAGGTAACGACCAACAACACGATAATAATCATATTGGTGGCAACGGCTATCGTAACAATGATAACCATCGGGGAAATTATCATGCTTAAGAATGGTAACCACTTGATTGGTAATCATGGCAAAGATAATAAGTGGAAATTGCAAGAAGAGAAGGTCATTTAGCTCAATTTTGTTGTGCACCAAAGTCAAGTCTATTTGGGACGGTGGCACCAAAGGTGGATATGGACAAAACAAAGTTGTTGGTTTTAGGAAGTGCATTTTCATGACTTCTCAAAAAGTAAGTAAACCGAACGAAGTTATAATTGGTTAGTTAATTATAAATTGTGAAGTCTATACCGTGTTAGATACCGTTCTACCCACTCTTTTATTTCACCTAGTTGTGTTCAACGTTTAAATTTGATTCGAAGAAGTTAAACTTTGACTTATTGGTTGAAACTCGTTAGTAGGAACCTTCGTTACCTCCAACATTTATTAATCTTGTTGTTTCAAATAAACACTTTCACGTTACTGTCGATATTATCTCTTTGAAAATACTTGCCTTTGATGTGATTTTAGGAATCAATTGGTTAACTACTCATTATTCTTTTTGTAAGGTTGTTAGCTTTCATATTCCTAACCAACCCGTTATACTGAATTCAAAGCAACCAAACCACTAAATTCAATCATTGTCATATCCAACCATAAGTAAAGAGCCCCGATCCTTTCGTTGTTGACTTCCTTTGTAGAATGCAAAAGCCGGACTTTTCGTAGGCGACGTCGTGAATGAAGATGGCAAGTTTATAGGTATCATTGTGAGATTTATCTAGGTTAAGGGATAGAAGTCACGATTGGTATCAATGTGACGTCTTATCCAAGTCTTGGACGAATATGAGTTTTGAATGATATTTCTATCATTAATAAATTTCTTGGCGTATTCTTGAAGACTTCTAGCCTACCCTAGAACGTAAAATCAAATTTTGTATTGACCCCAAAGACAAAAACCCATTTCTTAAACCCTCAAATATTTCTTCAACTAAAATGAACAGTTTACGTGGTTTATGATGAAAGTCATAATAAAAGCATTGGACTAATGAAAATCATGGGTATATGAAGTATTAGTAAGTGTTATGATGAGTTATGTGGTTAGTATGTGAAAACATGAAAATTTCTTAGAAATCACAAAGAGTTGAAAATCAGATTTTGGTGAAAAACGTAACATGAAATTCAATTGACCAAATCTATTATTATATTTTGAATTTTTGAGTGTGGTCAAGTCCTAGAGTTAGATCTATGAGTTACCTAACTAATCCAAGTGGAATTACTGGAAAAGGTGTTGTAGATTTTTGTGTGGACTGATTTTAGCAAAGGAGTGCAAAGCTGCAAATATCAAAAAAGCTGCTGCCATGATTTTAGAGGGGCTGTTTCGGCCACTTAAATTATGAGAAAAATTCTGGCCTTTTGGGACATGAAGGTATATGGTATAAAGTACCTCCTGTCCAAAAATGAGCTCATTTCGACTTAAAATGAGCAAGTTATGACTATTTCAATATTTAAGTTTTTCAAACGAAAAACGCTATAACCTTAGGAGTTCTATAACTCGATGACCATGAAATTTAAACTAGAAGCTCACGTTAACATGTGTAAGGTCCTGTCAAGATTTGGGAGTTTTTGGAGTTAAACTTGAGGTAGCTAATTTCTCAAGGAATTAATTAGAAATTAATTTTTGAAAAATAGTAAATGAATTTTAAAATTTCGAGAAAAATATATTTTCATTATGGGACTATATTATGCTAAATCCCAGAAAAGAAATATTTTTGGGACTGATTTGGTATTTTTCATGAAAATAGTTTAATTCTGAACATATGAGTTAAATATGTTATGTGAAGTAACAAAGTTGAAAATAGGATTTTATGGCTAGAGAATCCTATATAGTAGTATATCGTATATTTTTTGATGAGGATTTGATAATTGGTGATGATATCTTATGAGTATGGCATTTTTGAATGATTAAATGCATTATATGGTAAAGCGTAAACAATTGAGATAAATTGTTTATAAATTTAAAAAGTGATTAAAATATTGTTATAATATTAATGATATTAGATTATGAGATTATTAAGTGATTGATAACATGGGGATATTCTTGAATCCTGGATAAATTATATTATAAATGTTTAATATTTATCCTTTATCTCATTTGATTGATTCTTTATATCATTATCCTCATGCTTATATTATGTTGAAAGTCATCTGTGGCCTGTAGTGCATAGATGGACTTGGTATGATTATGACCAGGGATTGTTCGGTATAATCATAATAGTAATTGAAAAACACAATTATCTTTGGTAGTAGTGCATGGATAATTTGTGGTCGTGATACTAATGAATACACGATTATCTTTGGCCGTAGTGCATGGATAATTTGTGGTCGTGATACTAATGAATACACGATTATCTTTGGCTGTAGTGCATGAATGATACTAATGAATACACGATTATCTTTGGCCGTAGTGCATGGATAATTTGTGGTCGTGATACTAATGAATACACGATTATCTTTGGCCGTAGTGCATGGATAATTTGTGGTCGTGATACTAATGAATACACGATTATCTTTGGTTGTAGTGTTAGGTTTGTTATATTCATGTGCGCAATCAAATTGCATAAATTAGCGGAAGCGAGTAAAAATCAGAGTTTAAAAAAAATTTACAAACCATATACCCGGATCACCCTTTATGCACAATTATTAATTAAACGAAAAGATATGAAGAACAAACATACCCTTGAAGATCCGAGCTTCCTCAGGTACAAGTTCACCTCCCAATCCTTTTCGCATTCAACTTGAATCCACCGGGTTTGGTTCCTTCCTTTGATCAACGTTAGCCACCCAAGCGTTTGGCCTCTGAGGGTGATCCACCAAGGAAGAATAGGAATTCAAGAAGAAGGGTATTTGGCTCAAACCCTAGTTTTCTATCTCTATAGAAAGGCGCACTCTCCAACTAATTGGAATTATTTCGCCAAAAGTCAACAACCCATACCACCCATAATAAGACTCCTCTTATTTATAGATGTGGGCAACCCACCTTAACAATTAAGGAATTGGGTTTTAATTAATTAATTCTTTTAATTAATTAAGCTCCCTAATCTTATTAGGGATAATTAATTAAACTCCTTTAACTAATTTTCCTTCCTAATCCAATTAGGAATAAATGAGAGTACTTATATTAAATTAATTCCTAAACTCTTTAGAAATTAAAATAATAATAATTATAATAATATTAATAAGACTCCTCTTATTAATTTATATTTAATATTTCTAAAATATTAAATAATAATATTAAGCTATTTAATTTATTCTATCACCATAGATTAAATTAAATATACTTAACATATTATTACGATTATGCCATTAACTTCTTAAATAATTATTCTTCCTTTTATGGTGTGACCCTTTAGGTTCTCCATATTAAACCGGTTGTGAATAAATCAATTAGAACAATTCTAATCTTATTTAAATAAATAAATTAAACAATTAATTTATTTAAATAATATTTATTCTACAATAGGATAAGCTCTCCCTAGCGATCAACGACTTTCCAGGATAATATAGATTTCAACATTAATCATAAAAGAACCTTTGAGTAAATAGTTACCGACAAATCAATCCTTCCACCATACAATGTCCCAATTAAATATAAGACATGGAATTATCATCAAGTCTTATTTTATTTAATTATATGTATTTCGACTCTTAAATGCACAACTCCAAATAATGCAAATTAGAAACTCCTTTCTAATTTCATTTCGCCTTCGCCAAGGACTTTGGGTTGTCATTTATCGAATCACATAGACATTTCTCTTCTTTATTAGAAGTGGTAGATTCTTTATCGATCATACATTATCTCCATGTATAACTTATTATACCCAAGCATACCCTTTGATATACCCTAAAGGTCTTAAGGAATAAGTCAAAGTATAACTCATCATACACAAGATACTATGATGATCTCAAGTCCAAGGATTACTCAGACTACTATCACTACAGGAATTCCTATTGACAGGCAAATAAAACTCCATTAGGTATTCCTTAGCGAGCCACGTTCAGTGAACTTATTCTCTAATAAGCACCTACATACTTGCTTTAGTGTCTCCACACAAATGATCATGAGATCAATCATCCCCATCCAATGAGCAAGCAACGTATGTACTAATCTATCCGGATTCACTAATCCCCAATTTAGTAATCCAATGATTGGGAACTATTTTAGTTTTAAGCTTTCTAAGAATTTAGATCTCATTAGAATGATCATCATCATTATTCTAAAAGTATTGCTTAAAACTATGGGTTTATCACATATTATAAAACAGCATCATGTAGATAATTAAAAGCCTTTAATAAATTAATACTTTTTATTAATAAATGAATAAGATTGTTACAAAGTATATGCTTTATCATCAAACATGATTGGCTTGTATGCATACTACTTTCAATCTCCCACTTGCACTAAAGCCAATCTTCATGGTATCTTATACTCTTCTTCTCTAAGTGACGATTATCCTGCTGTTGGATAAGCTTTAGTTAATGGATATGTAATGTTGTTCATGAGAGTCCACTAACTCTATAGTGATTTCCCATCTTTCAATTATTCTAATAATCAAATGAAAGTGCCACAACACATGTTTAGATCCAAGATGAGACTTGGGAACTATTCCTAGTTCTGTAATGAACTTTTAATCCAAACAATCAACTTGCGACTTCATTTATAGCTATATACTTTGTCTTTATCACTAAACCAAAGAACTCTTTTTCTTCATTTGGAACCTTTCCAATTCATCGCTTCATCGCTCAAGGTAACACTTTACCTTAAAGTGGATTTTTATTCGTCTTAGTCATTCGAAAAACTTGAGTCTGTAAAGCCCTCTAGTTTTAATTCAGACTCACCATGAATATGATCACATCCTTAGTGCCGGTTAAGCACTTTAAGATGTTTTTCACTGACTCACAATGAACTTCTCCAGAATATGACTGATCAACATCAGGTCTCGTATATTTCATTGCATACATGATTGTCACTCATGCGATCTCTCTTCTTTGGAGTCTATGGGGACTATTAAGAGAGATACACTCCGTAGCTCATCGACATGAGACATCTCTTGGAGTTTGCCATGCTAAACGACTTTAGCATCAAATGAATATACGTTCCTTGGGTTAAGTCGAGCATCCTCTTAAATCTATCTATATAGATTTATATCCCCAATTAAGATACTCTTCCAAATCATTCATGGAGGAATGTTTAGACAACTTTATCTTTACTGATTGTAGCATTGGTATGTAATTCCTCATTCGTAGTATATCAACATGTAGTACTAGGAATGTCACGATGCTCCCACTGACCCTTTTGTACACACTAGAACTCTTACCTCATCGTATGTAACTGGATCATCATCTTCTATGATGAGTACCTCATCATCATCATCTATGATGAATCCATACCTCATAGGTATCTTTGGTACTATTCCAGATTTACGATTCGGTTGTGGTACAATAGGTCTATCTACAGGTTCCTCTTATTTGACTTATAGTGTTTTGTGGATCATGAACTTTTCAAGATCTATAATCCTCCCACTAGCCCTTTCAATGATAAACACTTTTATCTTAGAAGACAGCGTGTTTCGCAACAAACACCTTTTGCTAAGTAGGATTATAGAACACATACCCTAAACTTACTTTAGGATGTCCCACAAATCGACACTTGTCAAATCTTGTCCCAAGCTTATCCTTTTGAAACCTTTTTCACATAAGTTGGAACCCCTTATCTTAACATACTTAAGATTAGGAATCCTCCCTATCCATAACTTTTATGGAGTCTTGGGGCCGGATATTGAGGTTACCTTTCCGTAGATATGCAGCCATTTCTAGGACATTATCCCAGAAGGATACTGGAATGTCGGTAAAATCATTATGGACCGTACCATGTTCAACAAGGTATGATTTTTTCTTTCAGATACATCAATCAATTATTATGTATCGAGAGGCGTCCATTATGAGAAAACCATTTGAGATGATCTAGAAACTTATTGCACAAGTATTTATTCCTTGATCTAATCCAAGAATCTTAATACATTGTCAATTTGTTTTACTTCTGAATTGTTTGAACCTTTCAAATAATTCATACTTGTATTTCAGCAAATACACACATTCAACTCTTTGAATGATCATCTCCTTTTCTTATACTAATTTGTTCAATATGCAAAATTATTTTCATGTAAGTCAAGTATACAAAATTTATTAAGTAATATTCGATTTATACAAAACATTATTATTATAAATAGAACAACAATTGTTCTTAATTATAATACCAAAAATTTTATTGTCCAACAATAAAATGGAAATAATATTTTTAACAAGGCTGGAATACAATAACAACTTATTGACTTAATAGACTTGCCCATAGGCATTGCTAAACTATAAGTTTCTATGGCTATCATAGTGACCTTTGCTTCATTTCCCACACATAAGATTATTTATCTTTGTTTAGCTTTCTACTTTTTCTTGGTCCATTCATAAATCTATATTTATGATAACCAAGTCGGTATCCAATACCCCAAGTAGAACCTTGACTTAAAGAAAATTTATTTCAATCATGAACAAAAAAGCGTATTATGGCAGAAACTTCACTAAGCTTCTTTGGTTAGCCTCGCAAGATGCTTCTCATAGATTTCTTTCCGGTGTCCGGGCTTATTGTAGTGGAAGCAAACTCCTTTGCTTATCCGTGACGATTTTGTTCTTATTATCCTTTGTTTATGCCTTTCTATATACCTTCTTTGAATCGTACTTCTTTTCAGAAGATCCTTTGGCCCCTACCAGTAAGACTTTGTTTTTCTTGGTTGGAAAGTCACTCTCAATATTTTCAACATGTTAAGCAAATCAGCGAGACTGATATTGTGACGACCCCAAAATAGGTATACACAACACCCATTCTGAGTCGCCAAATAAATGGTACAGAAACAACTACAACTTTATTATTACAACAGTAAAACTGTGAGTTTGAATACAAATATTATCTTCTAGACAATATCTATACTCAAATAAATCCTCATCACATTATTGATTCATTATTTTACAAAATGGTGAGGACTACTAAACAACTCTCTCTAGAATCTTCATTCCATACCCCACTAGTATTTCGCTACATTCTCGCCTCCCGAGAAGAAAAAAATGGAACAACATGGAAAAGGGTGAGCTCAACTAGCCCAAGAAGAAGAATACTATGACTAAGATAATATACAACAAATTATCGTTAGTCTCCAACAGGAAAAATCGATAGAATACAATGACAACAAGTTTCAGATTAATATTCGCAATGGAAATAATAATTCATAGAAGAGTTACGTAGAGAATGACATCTACTATAATCTATGAATTTAACGGTCCATCATCAATATTTTATCCTCGTAACATCAATCAATATTCATCTCAAATCAAATATTCATCTTTGCACTATGTGCCAAAGATATTCATCAATCGGTCATGTTCATCTCAAACACTGCTCATCTTTGCACTACTGCCAAAGATATTCATCGATCGGTCCATGTTCATTTAAACACCGCTTCATCTTTGCACTACTATGGGCCAAAGATATTCTTTGAAATCATTCATCTTTGCACTTCTGGGTGCCAAAGATATTCAATAATATCATCATTTAAGACCGAGGATGATGAAAATATTTTTAAAGAACGAATCCAAGTGAAACAAAATGACAAGGATTAAGGATTTAGGATTCGTACTTTGTTTTATCCATGTCCAACAATACCTCAAAAATAATCATAGTGGTGTAAAATTCAAGAATGCTCAAAACATGGATACAATCAAAGCTAGTATCCAAAATAGATATTTTGAATGAAAAGAAGAAATTTTATTTTTCGATGAATAGTCTTCAGTATCGTGAATAGTCGTGAGTATCGTGAATAAGAACTCTCGACACCAAAAGATAGAAATTCCACAAAAAAACATTTTCACGCTTCATGAATAGTACTCGTGAATAAGTAATCGTGAATAAGTAACTCATGAATAGTAACTCGTGAATAAGAACTCATGAATAGTAACCCAGAGCATGAAAAAGTTCCAAATTTGATAAAAACCTCGGATCAACATTTCAAAGATAATGATATTGAAGAAATAATATCATTACTGAAAAAAATAATATCCCTTACCTCAAAGAATCAAGACTTTGGAAGGAAAGGTCTCAAGTGATTTGAATGAAACTTATAATTGAATAAAGAACTCTCAAAGTATCTAAATACTCACAAAATACGCTCAATAATATAGAGAGAAGAGAGAAAACTTTTGTTTCGGTGTGATTTTCAATTTAAACAGCCCTCTATTTATAGGAAAAATGTTAGCCGTAAAAGCGATTTGACTTGACACATTACTGATGGCTTTACCCGCTACTATTGCCACCCACCACATTTGAAATAAAATTCAGCACATTTTTCACCAACCACAAGTGGGGCCCACTCAATTCTAGAATTTTCCACCAAAATCAATTATAACCCTAATTTCGAATCGAGACACCTCTTAAAATTCATAACAAATCATTCGTGCATTTTAACGGTTCAAAATTTGTGGACATATACTCAACTTATGTATGTATAACATACCCAAAAATTACCACAATCCAACGGTCGGATTAAAAATTATAACCCGCAATATATCTCAAAACCCCGATTTAATTTTTTAATACCTCAATCGATAAAATCTTGATAAAACATCTCAAACATTAATTCCTTCATTAATAACCACATAAATAAATCCATCATTTATATTCATATAAAATAAATATTTCCTTATCATATGAATCAATAATTAATTATTCACAAATAATATTACGTAATCACAATTATGACAACCGGTAGTTCGCCGGAAAGAGGGCTTTCAATAAGGATTTCTCCTTCTTGGTAGCGCAATTAGGTGACCAAACCTCTCCTTAGATGTAACTTTCTAGACATTGCCAATAATGTTATCTAATAATATTATTCAAATAATATGACTTATTGATCCGATAATGGAAATATTGTGCAAATGACAATTATTGAACAACAATAATATAAAATATCAACGCAAAGAATTATTGAATCAATAAAATAAAATATTGAGCGATAACTCGTGAAAATTATTGAGTAGTGCCATCTTACGCATTTAATCAATAATTCAACAATCTTCATCTTGCAATACCGGTGTCTTTCATCTTTTATGCAACCACGCCAGACATCAGTATTTTAACCAAGGGTATTCCAACAATCTTAACTGAATAACTACGTCGTTATTTTTAACCAACTTATATTTGTCGTTTTCCTCATCCAATCGCTTTCCGTTATGGGGCCCACACATGGTCAAGCAAAGGTCGCATATTTAATATTCCCCGACAAAGATTTAATATTCCACGACCAAACGAATATTCCCAAACAAAAATGAATATTTTATAACCACTTGCTTATTTTGAAATATTCAGCGTATTTAACCCTTAACTATCCACATTAATCAAATCAACCCTTACTATTTCAAAATAACAAATAAAGGAAATTCCTTTTATTTAAAAAATTTCGGTCTTACAACCTCCCTCCTTATGAAATTTCGTCCCTCGAAATTGGACGTGACGCATACACTGGTGTTTGAAAAGATGAGAATACCTCGCTTTCATTTCCATTTCCAACTCCCATGTCATTTCCTCAATTGCATAGTTTTTCCACAAAACTTTAACTTGTGGGTATGACCTTTTTGGCGTGGGACATGCTCCTTTCTATCCAAAATCTTGACGGTACCTCCTCATACGTTAAGTCTTGGCTATCTCGTCTGGGTTCTAACTCAACGAGCGTAGTTCGGTCGTCTACATATTTACGTAACATCGACACGTGAAAAGCGTTATGAACACGCGTCATACTTGGTGGTAAAAGCGAATTGATAGGCGCGAGTTCTATTCGATCGAGAATTTCAAATGGATTAATAAATCGAAGGTTTGAGCTTTCTCACCTCACCGATTCTCGCTTTTAAAATAACAAATTCTTGCACCTCCTTCTTCAAATTCATCATCTCCGGTGTGTAGCTTGAACAACTTTAACTTTATCGATTAAAGTCGATTATACTCAGATATCATCACGTCTCAGTATATCATCACGTGGGTACCTAGAGTTTTCATCTCCATCTCTATTATTTGTATATTATACTGAAATGAGTCTTTGACAATATTGTACTCGTGATCAGATATCGATCTTCTACTCAACACGTCACCTACCACGTTCGCTTTTCCAGGATGGCATGGTCGAACATGTCTTTGAAATGAGTCTCTCTTGAGTTCTTCAAGCTCTTCCCACAATCCTTGCTCCATTCGAATTTTGTATCTCTACGAGTTATTGCGTTAATGGAATAGCGATTCGAGAATATCCTTCAACGAATCTCAGATAATAACCAACTAAGCCTCAAAGCTACGTATTTAGATTCATCGACTTAGGTTGCTCTCAACCGTGACTCATATCCCAATCTTGGATAAGACGTCACAATGACACCTATCGATTTCTTATCGCATCGAATATACGCGCCCCTACAGAGAGTTCCGCAGGTGAATTCCACAAAGAAGTCACAAGATAAAGGCTCAGTACCAAATTCTATAGTTGAATTTTTAACTCCTCGAAGTTCAATAGAGCCATTCGATACGAGATTTTAGAAATGAGTTTTGTCATCGGGTTCAAAGTCGATACAAAATTTAATATCGATCTTTGGGAGTAAGCCAATAAATTCTTCAGGAAATACGTCAGGAAAAATCAATAACAACAAGAATATTATTCAAATCTGACGTGTCTTTATTCAAATCCATAACATGGATTAAGAAAACTTGACATCCGTAATAAACGAATGACTTCATGGCTTGATATAAAAATGTTTGACTACAATGGTTTGACTGCTTGAGTTCGAATAACAGGTTGCTTAGGAATATGAAAACTAACAACCTTACAAAAGCAATCAATTTTGGCATGATGAGTAGTTAACCAATCAATCCCCAAAAGCAAGTATCTTTAAAGAGATAAGGTCAACAGGTAAGGTAATGGTGCCAACTTGAATCAAACAAGATTTTTTAAACAACGGATGTAATGAAAGTTTCTCCTAACGGAGTCTCCATAAATAGGTCAAAGTCTAATTTCTCCGTAGTCAAGTTCAAACGTTGAGCGCAAAGCAAGAGAGATAAAAGAATGGGTAGAATCCCAGATTCTAGTAAGGTATAAACTTCGTAAGAATTTATAATTAACTAACCCGTGCTAACTTTGTTCGGGTTCCTTGTATTTTTGACCAAGTCACGACAAACTTTCTTCCGTAAATCGTTGACTTTGACTTTTCTTGGACATCCTTTTGAGTCACCGCCTACATTGCACTAGGGTTTCGATATCGTATAATCTCGAAGCGATATGTCCTTCTTTCCACAATTATAGCATACCTTAAACTGTTGTGGGACGGTTCAATGATATGTCCCTCTTTCCGATTTGTAACATACGACCGATGGTCTTTCTCCTCCTTGGAACCGGTTGCCTGGCGCCGATGTCTTCACATGGTCGTTGTTGAATCTCCTCTTTAAAATCTCCTCCCAACTCGCTTCTTCTATTTTCATGGCCACGATTACCACCGAGTGGTTACCGCTTTCTGTCCAGTATTCTTCTTTTTCCACCGGTTATCGTTATTCGATGATCGCTATCTTTGGTATGATCTCGGTTATGGTCCCTCGGTTGAACGTATCGTTATCTCATTTCTAACAACCGAGCCTATTATAACATCGAATAGAGAGAAAATTTATGAGAAATGAGATCTTCGGCGTATCTTGGGTTTCAAACCTCTCGAAACATCCGCGTCATACGTTCCTCATTCTCCACCAAATGAGTGCGAAACTCGGATAACTCCGCAAACTTCGCCTCGTCTTCGGGACACCGCCATGTTATTTGCGCCCAATCTAATAAACTCCACTTCCTTCATACGACGAATACTTTCGTGGAAGTACTTGTCATTGAAGCTGCTTTAAACGCGTCTCCCATGACGCCGAGTGCAATTAAATGGGTACGCTTCATGATTCCCACCAATGAATGCCGCCATGCGGAACATAAAAGTAGCGAATGGAACTTTCGTTTCTTCGCATCCCAAGACATCGAATATCTTGGTAATTTGCTTGACCCATGTTTCCGCCATGATCGGATCCGCTTTCCCTGCACTCAGTGGTCCCAACTCTTTGAATCGCTGCTTTGTGACCACCCGTGAATTGCTATCATCTCCTCCTCGTATTTTGAACACGAGTCTCCTCGTCCGATTTTGCATGAATCGCAAAAACTTCTAAACATCCCTCATTTCATCATCTCGCTTTCGGTGGTGTTATTCACGGGAGGTACATTGCCACTGTTGCACGTTCTCCTCGTTGTTAAGTCTGAGGCATCTCCACGGTCTCATTTACACCACTATTAATATTCTCGATCGACATTCTCATTCATCGTCATAAAACAAGGGTTAATTAAGGAAATCAATCACATAATATCCCTATATATTGACCAACTAACAAATAAGCTTAGGTAGGACACACTAGCAAAGGATTTTCGTCTCTCCCTCCTAGTTCTATTCCCCGATCTCCGCCAGAGATCATATCCTAAGCTCGATACCAACTGTGACGACCCCAAAATAGGTATACACAACACCCATTCGAAGTCGCCAAATAAATGGTATGTAAACAACTACAACTTTATTATTACAACAAGAAATCGTGAGTTTGAATACAAATATTATCTTCAGACAATATCTATACTCAAATAAATCCTCATCACATTATTGATTCATTATTTTACAAAAATGGTGAGGACTACTAAACAACTCTCTCTAGAATCTTCATTCCATACCCCGACTAGTACTACTCGCTACATTCTCGCCTCGAGAAGAAAAAATGGAACAACATGGAAAAGGGTGAGCTCAACTAGCCCATAAAGAAAGAATCTTATGACTAAGATAATATACAACAAATTATCGTTAGTCTCCAATGAGGAAAAATCGATAGAATACAATGACAACAAGTTTTGATCAATATTCGCAATGAAATAATAATTCATAGAAGAGTTACGTAGAGAATGACATCTACTATAATCTATGAATTTAATAAGTCCATCATCAATATTTTATCCCTGTAACATCAATCAATATTCATCTCAAATCAAATATTCATCTTTGCACTTCAAAAGCCAAAGATATTCATCAATCTATTATGTGTTCATCTCAACACTGTTCATCTTTGCACTACTGAAGCCAAAGATATTCATCGATCGGTCATATTCATTTAAACACCGCTCATCTTTGCACACATGTGCCAAAGATATTCTCAGAAATCATTCATCTTTGCACTACAAAGCCAAAGATATTCAATAATATCATCATTTAAGACCGAGGATGATGAAAATATTTTAAAGAACGAATCCAATTGAAACAAAATGACAAGGATTAAGGATTTAGGATTCAGTACTTTGTTTTATCCATGTCCAACAATACCTCAAAAATAATCATAGTGGTGTAAAATTCAAGAATGCTCAAAACATGGATCAATCAAAGCTAGTATCCAAAATAGATATTTTGGACGAAAAGAAGAAATTTTATTTTTCGATGAATAGTCAGATATCGTGAATAGTGCCGTATACGTGAATAGTAACTCTCGACACCAAAAGATAGAAATTCAAAAAAAAACATTTTCACGCTTCATGAATAGTACTCGTGAATAAGAACCTCGTGAATAGTAACTCATGAATAGTAACTCGTGAATAAGAACTCATGAATAGTAACCCAGACATGAAAAAGTTCCAAATTTGATAAAAACCTCGGATCAACATTTCAAAGATAATGATATTGAAGAAATAATATCATTACGAAAAAAAATAATATCCCTTACCTCAAAGAATCAAGATGCTCGGAAGGAAAGGTCGGAAGTGATCTTGAATGAAACTTGTCTCAACAAAGAACTCTCAAAGTATCTAAATACTCACAAAATACGCTCAATAATATAGAGAGAAAGAGAAAACTTTTTTACGGTGTGATTTTCAATTCTAACTTAGCCCTCTATTTATAGGAAAATGTTAGCCTACCAAGGCAGACTTGACACTGCTACACGATGGCTTTACTCGCTACTATTGCCACCCACCACATTTGAAATAAAATTCAGCACATTTTTTCACCAACCACAAGTGGGGCCCACTCAATTCTAGAATTTTCCACCAAAATCAATTATAACCCTAATTTCTAAATCAGACACCTCTTAAAATTCATAACAAATCATTCGTGCATTTTTAACGGTTCAAAATTTGTGGACATATACTCAACTTATGTATGTATAACATACCCAAAAATTACCACAATCCAACGGTCGGATTAAAAATTATAACCCCATGCAATATATCTCAAAACCCCGATTTAATTTTTTAATACCTCCAAATCGATAAAATCTTGATAAAACATCTCAAACATTAATTCCTTCATTAATAACCACATAAATAAATCCATCATTTATATTCATATAAAATAAATATTTCTTATCATATGAATCAATAATTAATTATTCACAAATAATATTACTGAGAATCACAATTATGACAAACCAGTAGTTGCCCCAAGAAAGAGGGGCTTTCCAATAAAGGATTTCTCACTTTGGTAGCGCAATTAGGTGACCAAACCTCTCCTTAGATGCAGAACTTTCTAGACATTGCCAATAATGTTATCTAATAATATTATTCAAATAATATGACTTATTGATCCGATAATGGGAAAATATCGTAGTTGACAATTATTGAACAACAATAATATAAAATATCAACGCAGACAATTATTGAATCAATAAAATAAAATATTGAGCAAGAATTCTTTGTGAAAATTATTGAGTAGTGCCATCTCTACGTACGAATCAATAATTCAACAATCTTGTCTTGTAATATCTGGTGTCTTCTTTGTCTGAACCAGCGCCAGACATCGTATTTTAACCAATCGGGTATTCCAGCGGTCTTAATTAGTAATAACTACTGTAGTTATTTTTAACCAACTTATATTTGTCGCTTTTCTCATCCAATCGCTTTTTAGTTATGGGGCCCACATACACGGTCATTCAGTCGCACGAATATTCCCGAAGATTTGAATATTCCATTGACCAAACGAATATTCCAGACAAAAATGAATATTTTATAACCACTTGCTTATTTTGAAATATTTGCGTATTTAACCCTTTAACTATCCACATTAATCAAATCAACCCTTACTATTTCAAAATAACAAATAAAGGAAATTCCTTTTTATTTAAAAAAATTTTGGTCTTACAGGATATCTAGCATTCATATGAAAAATTCACAACAATTGTGAAAGGAGTTAGGGAGTGAGTGCAAGATCAAATCTTGGTTCAACTCTCCATCCATGACAAAACCGGTTGTCCTAATGATCAATCAAATTGATCATGTTAAGAACTTTTATCACATCTTTGTAGGTGTCATCGGTCATTCTAGATCGGAAGAGCTCCTTAGATATCTCGATATCTATCGATCCTACTTTCCTCACCATCAACTACTTGATGTGCGGGAATATAGTAGGAGCATCCATAGTTTTCGTCTTGCCGATTTGAAGCTCGTTCTTTCGTGGATGCGAGCATGATGCGTTGAGCCAATGCATCATCTCTCGCCACTTTCTAAAAGTAGCAATCTCTTCCTCAGAGGCATTATTCGCAACCATTGCGGGGATAGGCGCGATGGGACATAAGATAGCTTTCAAACTATGAGAACTATTCTCAAATTCCTTAACCAATCCAGTTTAATTGATGCGGTTAATTTAGCATCTAATATAACCCATGATGATAGTAATTTTAGACATTGTAAAATTACGTAAATGAATTTGTAATTAACAACATTTTAACATACATTCTTTTATTAATTACCAAAATAAATTAGGTCTTGTTTTAAATTGGTATCTCCCACTATTTTCTTCAAACTATATTACCTCACTTATATAGTTTGGCAAAATCTAATTAAAGATTTCTTTAGTGAGAATAAGGATCCCATTTCAAATGTATATAGCCTTGTGGTGGCACACAACAAACTATATATAAATAAATAGGTAGACAACTTTTGTCAATTACATCAACTATCAACTCCTTTTATTTTGCCTCTTAGATTATTTTGATCAGTGGTGGCACATCCGAATCAAAATTATCCAAGTTAAGTCCCGACCTAGCACTCCATATATTCAAAAAGAAAAATATCATCCTTGTGGTGACACAACAAAATAATATTGTTCAATTTTCTTTATAAGCTTCAAATGTGATAAATTAACATCTTAAATACTTAATACTTGCCTTGTGGTGACACAACAAACTCATATTAAATATTTAATACTCTATTAATTTTTTATCATGCTAGAAAGCGACGTTCGATATTCCAAATATCTTTGAAGCGCTTAGGACTTAATATAAAAAAAAATTGAGGGTTTGTTTTTAATTTGTCTCATCTTGTTTTAGCGTAGCATTGCATATATATATATAAAATACGCGTCGTATTAATGAACACGCGAAGCGTGTTTGCATAATATATAATATATATAGTATAAACATACGCATATAGAATACTATATTCTTCCGGATTGATTATGGACTTTTATTTCAGTTTGGTTCACTTTGGAGCTACCAAGTGAACCAAAAGGTCAAACCCTAGGGTGCAAAGAAATAATATTTAAATATAACTATTACATTTAAACCAGGGCTCCATTACAAATGGGTCTTCAAGCTCCTTCTTCTCCTTGATCTCCAATCTTTCAAAAATTAATTCTAACTATTCCTATTACAAAACTATTTAAAATAAATAGAAACCTTGATCGTGATCGAGGGGAAGTACATAGGAGAGAGATAGAATTTACATTAAGAAAAATTAGAGAAGGCAGTGACATGAGACCCCATTTAATAAAAACCCATACATTCATGCATCCAACTAAAATAAAATCCAATCACATTGGTCAATAATCCATAATCAATCCCATTTATTATCATACACATCACCATATGCATCGATAAATAACATTAAATCTCATGAATAATAAACATTTAATATATATATTGATATCATTTAATGGGCAAATTTAGTTAGTATAAAATCTATTTTGAATCAAAATAAACTCCTTTATTTTAATCCAAATTTAAATCAAAATAAAACTATTTTATTTTAATTTATCCTATTTTGAATAAAATAAACTATTTTATTTTAATCAAAATTTTAATCAAAATAAACTCCTTTATTTTAATTAATTATGGAATCCAATTCCATATATAAAAAAAATCTTTAATTAAAATAAACTCTTTTATTTTAATTAATTATGGAATCCAATTCCATGTAAAAAAATATTAAAGGAAACACGGATTATCTTTCCCATTCACAAATAAACTCCTTTATTTTGAATAATATGAAATCTTATTTCATATTTAAATAAACTCCTTTATTTAAGGAAAGCAAGGATTCTCTTTCCTATTCACAAATAAACTCTTTTATTTTGAATAATATGAAATCTTATTTCATATCTAAACAAACTCCTTTATTTAAGGAAAGATGGATTCTTTTCCTATTCACAAATAAACTCCTTTATTTTAGGAAAAATAAAATCCAATTTCAACTCCAATTAGTTATCATGGAATCCAATTCCAACTCTAATTAGTTAGCATGAAATTTAATTTTAAAATTAAAATAAAACTATTATTTTAAAATTAAAATAAACTTTTTATTTAAAATTAAAATAAACCTTTTATTTTAATTATAAAATTATTGAGAATAATATATATATATATATATATATATATATTAACCGTATATATAATATATATATATATATATATTAGTTACGGTATATATATATTATATATATATAATACGGTATATTAAATATATATATATATATATATATATATATAATCACATGGCCAGCGGAATATATGTTGCTGACTTCGGTTTTGCGTTTTTTTTTTTTTTTAAATTCCTTTAACATTGAAATCCGTGCATAGCTTTGACATCAAAAAACCGGCAGCCTCTTAAAATTCACCAGAATGTTGCTACGTGGACATAAAAACCGGCAGCTTCTTTGGCTTTTTCTTATTATTCTGCCTCGATTTCCGTGCTTTCTTTTGCATTAAAAACAATTCCTGCTAACCAGCTTCTTGGCTTGATTTACGGATAGCAGTTTTTTTTTTTTTTTTTTTTTTTTTTTATAAATTTTATACAATAAAATTATGCCCAATTAAATTATTCTAAACACATATCAATATACATATCAAATCTGAACAATTAATAATTCGCATAAAGGTTTGGCTTTGATACCACTGTTAGGTTTGTTATATTATTCATGCATGTAATCAAATTGCATAAATTAAGCAAGCGAGTAAAAATCGAGTTTAAAAAAATTTACAAACCATATACCCGGATCACCCTTTATGCACAATTATTAATTAAAGCGAAAAGATATGAAGAACAAACATACCCTTGAAGATCCGAAAGCTTCCTCGTGACAAGTTCACCTCCAATCCTTTTCAGATTCAACTTGAATCCACCGGGTTTGGTTCCTTCCTTTGATCAACGTTAGCCACCCAAGCGTTTGGCCTCTAGAGGTGATCCACCAAGGAAGAATAGGAATTCAAGAAGAAGGGTATTTGGCTCAAACCCTAGTTTTCTATCTCTATAGAAAGGGCGTACTCTCCAACTAATTGGAATTATTTCGTTGTAAAAGTCAACAACCCATACCACCCATAATAAGACTCCTCTTATTTATAGATGTGGGCAACCCACCTTAACAATTAAGGAATTGGGTTTTAATTAATTAATTCTTTTAATTAATTAAGCTCCCTAATCTTATTAGGGATAATTAATTAAACTCCTTTAACTAATTTTCCTTCCTAATCCAATTAGGAATAAATGAAATACTTATATTAAATTAATTCCTAAACTCTTTAGAAATTAAAATAATAATAATTGTAATAATATTAATAAGACTCCTCTTATTAATTTATATTTAATATTTCTAAAATATTAAATAATAATATTAAGCTATTTAATTTATTCTATCACCATAGATTAAATTAAATATACTTAACATATTATTACGATTATGCCATTAACTTCTTAAATAATTATTCTTCCTTTTATGGTGTGACCCTTTAGGTTCTCCATATATTAAATAGGTTGTGAATAAATCAATTAGAACAATTCTAATCTTATTTAAATAAATAAATTAAACAATTAATTTATTTAAATAATATTTATTCTACAATAAGGATAAGCCTCCCTAGCGATCAACGACTTTCCAGGATAATATAGATTTCAACATTAATCATAAAAGAACCTTTGAGTAAATAGTTACAGCATAATTCAATCCTTCCACCATACAATGTCCCAATTAAATATAAGACATGGAATTCTTCGTCAAGTCTTATTTTATTTAATTATATGTATTTCGACTCTTAAACGCATTAACTCAAATAATGCAAATTAGAAACTCCTTTCTAATTTCATTACGCCTAGCCGAGGACTACTGGGTTGTCATTTATCGAATCACATAGGACATTTCTCTTCTTTTATTAGAAGTGGTAGATTCTTTATTGATCATACATTATCTCCATATACAACTTATTATACCCAAGCATACCCTTTGATATACCCTAAGGGTCTTAAGGAATAAGTCAAAGTATAACTCATCATACACAAGATACTATGATGATCTCAAGTCCAAGGATTACTTGTCTTACTATCACTACTGAGAATTCCTATCGACAGCAAATAAAACTCCATTAGGTATTCCTTAGCGAGCCACGTTCGGTGAACTTATTCTCTAATAAGCACCTACATACTTGCTTTAGTGTCTCCACACAAATGATCATGAGATCAATCATCCCCATCCAATGAAGCAAAGAACGTATGTATTCAATCTATCCGGATTCACTAATCCCCAATTTAGTAATCCAATGATTGGGAACTATTTTAGTTTTAAGCTTTCTAAGAATTTAGATCTCATTAGAATGATCATCATCATTATTCTAAAAGTATTGCTTAAAACTATGGGTTTATCACATATTATAAAACAAAGATCATGTAGATAATTAAAAGCCTTTAATAAATTAATACTTTTTATTAATAAATGAATAAGATTGTTACAAAGTATATGCTTTATCATCAAACATGATTGGCTTGTATGCATACTACTTTCATGTAGTGTATGGATAATTTGTGGTCGTGATATTAATGAATACACAATTATCTTTAGTAGTGCATGGATAATTGTGGTCGTGATACTAATGAATACACGATTATCTTTGGTAGTAGATGGATAATGGATAATTTGTGGTCGTGATACTAATGAATACACGATTATCTTTTGGCCGTAGTGCATGGATAATTGTGGTCGTGATATCTTAATGAATACACAATTATCTTTGGTAGTAGTGCATGGATAATTTGTGGTCGCGATATCTTAATGAATACACAAATATCTTTGGCCCAGTAGTGCAAAGATGAATTGTTAATGAATATCTTTGCCGGATTGCAAAGATGAATTTATATTTTTAAACGATAAAGGTATTCAAGGTATCCTCATCTCTTATCATACTGTGGTCGTTACCCTAATTTCGAGGGCTAAATTCCATAAGGAGAGGGAGATTGTGAGACCCCAGATTTTATCAATAAAGATTTAAAGTTTGTCGAAATAATTTTTAATATTATGGTGTGAATTTAAGATAATACTATAGTTGTGGGTAGTATTTATAAATTTTGCAAAGTATGCAAGTGGTTATATTATATTCGATTGGTCAGGAATATTCGATTTAAGAGGAATATTAAATACAACGGCTCAATCATTGGTGGACCCCACAATGTAATTATTGTCGATCGAGAAAACGACAAAAATATTTTATTGAAATAATGACGGAAGTTTTACCGTTGATAATTGTTGAACTACTCGGTAGTAAAAGTAAAAGCGATGTCGTGTGGTTGCATAAGTATTACACCAGATTGATTATTGATGCTTATGTGAGAAGTCACTCGGTTTGATTCCATTATTGTCGATTAATAATATGAATTATTATAGCGATAATGACGCTTTGTTTTATTCAGTATTATTAACGTAATAAAATGCAGAAATATCTTTATATAAAATAGAATACTTTATTAAAGTTATTCTATAAATAGAATATATTATATTTTATTACGCATAGTGTTGCATAGTGTTTTGCATAGTGTAGTATTAAGTATTGCATAGTAAAATATTTTTATATAAATAGAATATATTATATTTTATTTAAAAGATTTTTCTTTAAATATGGACCGTCGATTAAAGTAAATCAATCGGGATAGCTCATGGATTAATTCTTATGCATTCCATTTTCCTATAAAAGAAGCTCATTCCTTCATTATTTTCTTACTTAATTCATTGAAACTCTAGAGAGAGAAATTATAGAGAAGTTTATATAGAGAAAATTATGAAAGAAGAAGAGTATTCTCGCTACTTCACTACTTCTATATATTAGGTTCTTTTTACAGTAAGGGATATTATTTGTTGTACTCGTAAGGGTGTTATTCTTTCTTATTCATGAAGAGAACTGTTGTTATTCCATTGTTTATTATTCTTTGAATAACTTTGATACGCGGGCTACCCTATACCTCGGTGACATTCTTCTATTATTCTCATTGGAACATCCACATCATGTGTTTTACACGGACTGGTTCCGCTTTTTATTATTCATTGGAACATCCATGCTCGTGTGTTTTACACAGGACCTGGTTCCGCTCTTTATCATTATGTTGGAATATCCTATCGTGTGTTTTACACCGGATCCGGGTTCCATCTTTATTATTACATCGTTGAACATCCCGTTTCGGTGTGAATTTCACCGACCTGTTCCGTTATTATTATTCTTGGAATAACTCCGTCTCATCTTGGGTACCGCATGCATGGTGATTTCTTTTGTTATTCCATTCTTTATTATACCCGGTTGGTTAAAACTTTGATTTTATACTCCATGAAATTAGTAGAATATCCTCGATATTTGCGTTTCATCCAAAGATCTTTTCATGGAAATATTCTTACGATCATTCTTGAATTTTACTCTCTAAACAAAGATCATGTTGACAATTTGGACGTTAATAATTCATGGATTAAATAATTCTTGAACTTGTTTTATTGAATTATTATGTCATTGTCATCATCCTCATGTTATATTATGTTATCTTTGGCTTACGCATAGATGAACTTAGTATGATTATGACCGAGGATCATTCTAAGATAATCATGACTTGATATAAATGATGTGACAAAAGTCCTCATGGGCTGTAATGCAAATGATGGATAGTTTTTGGTATGATTATGACTGGGGGTGATTCGGTATATAGTCATGACCATTGATAATTTGATGAAAATCCTTGACCGTGGTACGAGGATGATTAGATGTGGTGGTTTATTTATTAAGTTGAGTCTCAAATGATAAAATTGATGAAAACCTTTTAAAACCTAAAAGATAGTAGACTTTATTCTCTACTTGACTCTTTTAATAGATTGTTTATTCCATTTGCAGATTAAACCGGGTTGTCTATTATATTTTATCGGTTTAACATTGTTGAAGGCTAATGATAATTTATTCGCATTATCTTTAGTCATATATTTTTCATCGGGCTAGTTGAGCTCACCTTTTCTTTCACCGTTCTCTTTGTGAAATGAGAACATACCGGGACGATGTCGGGGAACGTAAGTAATGGTCCGGAGGATAGCATTAGTAGTCCTCACTATTCTCGTGAAATAGTGTGATAATAGTTGTAATGAGGACTCCTTTTGAGTTTGTATAATATCTAGTAGACAATATTTGTATTCAAACTCACGGTTTATGTCGTATATTATACTTATGCTTATATTAGTAAGTTGTATTTGAATTTATGTACCATGTAAGTGGCGACCCAAGATGGGTGACGTATACCTAATTTTGGGGGCGTCACATAATTTATCCTATATATATTTGCTTTAATGATAGTGGGCAATAGGGGTGAGCGTGGTGTGGTTTGAAGCTCAAATCGCACACGAAACCGCTTAGTTTCGGTTTGAAAAATTCAAAACCGCACATGAAACCGTTTGTGATTGGTGCGGTGCGATTTTGAATCGTGCGATTTGGTTTCATTTGGTGCGGTTTCGGTTCAAAAATCAATTGAAATAACAAACCCGTAACATAGTTAGCAAAATTATCCATGCAAACGTATTACGCAGTGAACACAATCATAGAATTAATTTAGCAAAATAGTTTCAGGCATCAACAATTACATGGTTGACTAATACTATGTTATCACATTTGATTTCGAAAATACCAAGCCACTCTTGATTTGTAAACATAATTGATATTATTTATTTTTCATTCAACCCTACAACATCTGTCTTTTAAAATAAAATGAGGAGACTATTTTATAGTAGAGAAATTATACATACTTGTAGAAAATTTGAGAAAACATGATGATTATTTAGTGCGGTTTCAGTTTTATGCGTGCAATTTTGACTAGTAATCAAATTGAAACCGTAAATTTGGTTTTTCAATCCATCTAAAATCGTCGCATATGCCGAAACTTTTGGTGCGTGATGTGATAAAATATGTAACTGCAAGTGCACAGTGTCGAATTGAAGAACTGGCAAGTACAGGTCGAACCCACAGAGACTAGATTAATTCTTTAATATATCCTTAATTAATATTTTAGGCAAATTAGAAATAAAAATGGTGGAGAAGATTTTTTAACTAAATTATGCAAATTATTAATTAATGACGGAAACTATTAATGAGAAAAGATACCTAGGAATTAGAATCCACCAATTATTAACATAATAAATAACTTCTTATTTTCTAAATCAATTCCCAAATTATTTCTCCTTCCCTTTAAAAATAATGATTCATATAATTAATATGGGCAAGTATAAGTTATGAAAAATTCACAGATTAACTATAACTTATCAAAACCTCGCAATCAATATAAAAATCATATGCAATTTATGCGGAGGAAAATATGAAGGTGAGAATAATTAGGCATTAATTTTGGAACGAAAAGAAAATATTATTATGAAATACTTAGTTTCATCATAATCCTAGGTATTATAAATTTAGCTAGCCATGGAATTAAAAACAAAAATAAATAATATTAGTACTACTATTCGCATGAAATAAGAACAATAATTAAAAAGAGAATTTCTATTATATAAATAAATGAAAGTGACAAATACTCCCGACAGTAGTACCTGGCGATTGGAATAAGAGAAAGGACAAACTCTAAATATCTTACTTCTTCCTACACTAGTGAACAACTGAGAAAAAGAAAATAACAAGTGGTGCCTTTCTCTAAAACAAGAAGCCTATTTATAGGGAAAATAACTTTGAACTCTAATTTAGATTCATTGAACTTGAACACTTTGATTCCCTTTCCATGTAAGATTCAACTTCCTAGTAGCAATCAACTTCTCAAAAAGATCTTCTAGATAGACTTTTCTTTCTCTTGTTGGATTTGAATTGCACACTAAGATTGTTCCACCTCTTTCCTTCTCCTTGTAGGATTCTTCTTGGACATTCCTTATATGAATAAGAGCATTAAATATTGCTTGATCATCAAGATTTTGATTTTATTGCAATAAATATTAAATCTTACAAAATAAAATAAAACATATTAATTTAATAAACTAATATAATTAAAAAGACAAAATTAGGGATAATTAAATGTATGAATTATGTTTTTATCAGTGCGATTTTAATTGATACTGTTTGTACGGTTTTTAGTGCGATTTTGGTTCCAATTTGATTTCTTGATCGGGCAAGGTGGGAGAGTGTTGACGGGAAATACAAATTCCGCGCAATGCGCTGGGAAACAGTAGTATTTGTAGTTCAAGATGTCGTCTATTCTCGTTCTTGACTAAACAGCATGCTATGCTACCGAGTTATTGATGGTTAAATGATGACACGTTGCAATCAGCTAATAGTGTGGGCCACTAACACGTATCCGAAGGCCATGCAAGCTAATTAACTGCTGATTCACCCCTCCGCTGTCCAGAACCCCAACACGTGGCAATACAAAATCCTCCACTTGTCCACCTTCACCCATCTTCATCTTCCGCAACCGCCATATTCCACTGGTTTTTATATATAACCCCTCCATTTTCTCACACTTATCACATGTACACTAGAAAAAAAGCTAGAAAATTCCGGTGTTCAGAGAATTACTTTAAGAATTAAGAGTATGGCTTCAAATCAAGCGAGGAGAGAGAATTATACTAATTTTGATGATCGTCAAGTTCACGTTGAGAAAGACAAAGTGCCCAAAATTACCAGCCATTTTGAATCCCTCGCCGTCTCCCCCGCCAATGTAGTCTCCGGTCATGATCAAGAAAGACCTCATGGCAACCAGGTTCAGTCTGGAGGTGAGAGAAAGAGTGAAGAAGAGAGAGAAAAAGGGAGGACAGTGGGCAAATTTGAGATGCAGGGGGAAGAAGACAAGGATTTTGGCAGAGACAGAAAATCGCAAGAAAAAGGAGATGATGAGGATATCTCAAAGTATAGGCAAACTGCACAGCAGAATTCAATGGAGGCTATAAGGGCTGCCGAAGAAAGGTACAATCAGGTCAAAGATTCGGCAGCCCAAAAGCTGGGTGCTACAAAAGATACCCTTGCGAGTACCGGCAAGACTGCTGCGGAATACACTGCGCAGGCTAAGGATTATGTTGCCGAGAAAGCTGTCGTGGCAAAGGATACTGTGGTTGACAAGGCTGCGGCGGCAAAAGATGTGGCTACGGAGAGGGCTGCGGTGGAAAAGGATGTGACGGTGGAAACTGGCAAGGGTGCGGCAGGATATGTGGGGAAAGTTGCTGAGGATGTGAAGGACAAGGCGGTTGTGGCGGGGTGGGGAGCGGCGGAGTATACTGTGGAGAAAGTTGTGGGGGCCACGAAAGCCGTGGCGAGTGTTACTGCGGGTGCGGCGGGGTATGCAGGGGAGAAGGCTGTGGCTGCTAAGGATGTGGTGGCGAGTGCGGGGGTGAGTGCTAAGGATTATACTGCTCAGAAGTTGGCTGCGGCTAAAGATGCTGTAGTGGCAACTGAAGAAAGTGCTAAGGAATATGCGGCTAGAAAGAGGGCTGAGGCGGAGAGAGAATTGCAAGCCAAGAAATTAGCCGAGTCAAAGGTATGCTTTACCGTTAGGTGGTTTGCATTTGTTGAATTACTTGTTTTACGTTGAATATATATATTCTTGTACATTCAAGCGTTTTCAAAATTGGTGATGTTGAATGACATAATGGATGAAAGAAAATATTCATTACATTCTTGAAAATGTTAGTAAACAATTACGTAATGTTGTGCACAGGGGGAGGTGTGGAGTAGGGGTGAAACTACTGAGCTAAAGAATGGTGATATTGCAGGAGGAGGAGGAGGATCAGGGGAGGCCGCAAAAGATACAATCTCCAAACCGGTTCAAAAGGTGGGGGGTCAGTTCTTTCAGGAACAACCAGAATACGAAAGAGAGGGACAGCAGGGAGGTGGAGAAACCAAATACCGAACAGGGGAGGAGGAGGGGCAACAGGCAGGAGGAGGTGGCGGTGGAGTATTGCATGCCATTGGGGAAACTATAGCGGAAATTGGTCAGACTACAAAAGAAGTGATTGTTGGGCTTGGGCAGAGCCGAACTGACTAAAGGAGGCTCCACTGAGCATAACAAGTGAAGGCTAGGGCCGTTGCCCGTTGGAAAACTGAGACTCTTGCATGGCTTTGATTTGTGAGCGAGGAATGGGATTTCTACTGGCTGTGAATATGAATAATACGTTACTGTGTGTAGTTAGTTAGTACTTCGTATTTTATTGTTTTTGTGTAATGCTAACACGAAGCTTCGCGTTAATAATGCAATTAAATGGACGTACATTTGATTTGGGTGCTTGATTATTATATTAATATAGGAAGTGGTCTCCCTCTCTCATATTTCCATTTATTTGTTCTCTACATCAAATAAAATAGATTGGTTTCAAACCTTTGGCAATACTTGAAAATAGTTAGTTAATCAAAAATTATAAATATAAATAACGACATTTTATAAAAAATTCACTATGTATCTTTAATTTATGTTTTTTAAAAAAATTGAAAAGGATAAAAACAGTAAATATATTTCTTGTCTTTGAGACAAGATAAAAGAAAAAACAGAAAATGTATCAGGGAGGGAGGGAGGAGGGTTATTGTCTTTTTAATTTGATTTTTTTTTGTCTTTTAAATTTTATAATTTTTATTTTATTAAACATAATTTATACAAAGCCACACGTATGTTATCGGTACTAATATAAATAAAAAAAAATGATAAATATTTGATTAGATTGCGATAGATGTGAAAGTATATAGAAGAGTGTATAAAATAAGATAAACTAATTATAAAAGTATTTGAGATAATATATAATAAATTAAAATAAAATATTTATATACACATACGCGTCGTAAACATACACGGCAATCATAAATCTGAAAATTTTGACCGTATAGCAGTATAATTTGTATTTTTGTGAAATAAATTCGTAACTTACCGGTACACCATCATGTGCTAAATATTAAACATCCAGAGGTTAACGAAAACCCTAGTCTAATCCAACAAATGTCTATGTTTTTTTTTCTATCGGGACTCTAGTATGGTGGTCGGTGTAGAAAAAATGTCTTGTTAGTTTTCCGGAATCTACTCAAACATCTCCTTGCACACCATGTTCTTTCAATTCGTTCAACTCTGGCAAACAAGATCACCCAGGAGGCCTATTCAAACTTGAGTTCTCTTGCTCCATAGATATGACACAAGCAAGCCTTTCATAAACCTGTCATTTCTCAATTTTTACACTTCCAGGTATTAAAATGATGGACTTTTCATTGCACTTGTCAAGGGATTTGAACATATTCTGTATGAGCAAGTGAGGATTACACAGAAATGTTGAACTTCAATTGTTGAGATCAAATTTCAAAGATACATACCTCAGAAAGCTGCTTGTTCTTTTCTTCCTTGTTTGAAGATGATGGATCATACCTAGACAGCATTAGATTTAACCTTTTCAGTGTATTCTGAATTATATAAAACTCAATCAACTGACATATAGTGTTGTCAAGGATTCAGGGGAATTTCATACAGCAAATTCGACCCAATTTCCTAAGTTCCTGCCGACCAACTAGTTTATCAAAATAATTTATCTTTCTTACCAATCTCGTGGAATTCCAGCTTCATCTCGAGCCAAAACATTGAAAGGCCCTTTCAGCTCCACATTATACTCATTTAATATATCTGTCAAAAAAGAATAAAGATAAAATACATTTATTTAAAAAAATCAAGATTTACTTGCTTGCATAAACAAATATTACCTCTGTGAACACATGTACAACCCACTGTGAACACATGTACAACAGTACACTACAGAGAATTAATTTGATTGATCAAACACAAGTAACCTTTAAAAGTAGTGCAAGGAACACGACCCATTTTCTGGCAGACTGAGACAAACCAGTAAACGCCAACTGCCACGTGCGCAACTTCTTCATCAGCGATCCGAGCTACAATGTTAGATGTCCTACAATCTCCAAAGCCAACTAATTTTTGCACAAGCCGAGGCCCAGCATCAAGGCCTCTAGCTTCCTAAAAGAATAACAATGAAAGACATCAAATTTCTCTTTAAGTTCTACTTTTTGAGTAAACTTTTCATTTTATAAGTAATAAAGGAAGACAACAAAACTTAAACCCCCTTAATATTAACAAAATAGCATCCAGAACACTTCTCACGCTTATTACAACATATCATTTAAAATCACGTCCAAATATTTTCTTATCCAAAATCACGTCCATCGAATCTGGGAATGAGTGGTATAAGATGGGTCCCGCCTACTACACATAGCCATCTTTGGCTATGAATCACTCCCCTATATAAGAAAAATAAATGTTGGTGTGTGTCTCTTTCATTTTCTCGAAAAATCTCCAAAAAAAACATGAACCTAACTTGAAATTCCAAACTTTAATCTTGAAGTCGGGAATAAAGAACAAAATCGGCTATGAAAAAATCTCAAAAGTTCACTGGACTCATGAATATTACATTTTAACTTTGTTTTTCCGTGACAAAGAAATTCTTAATCATCATTCTTACAATTATCTTGAATTCTCTTTTCAGGTGTTGTCACTTCATAAAAATAGGAGAGCATGGTACAGTGCTTCAAAAAATAACCACTCCATAAGCAAATTTGATTTAACAGTGCTCTTATCCCAACTATGAGATATTACCTGGACTAACGGGATTACAGCCAGACGTGCAGCAACATTATCTGCCGATTTCTCACACTCCCTCCAAAGTAGATTATGGGCTGGCATGTCTCCATATCTATTAGTAGGAAAAGAAAAAGGATTTTGGAAGTCACTATATAAAAACCATGACAACAACAAACTTAAAATCTCTCTTCACCTGAATCCAAGCTCAGCTAGTCTCTGTGAACACCAAGAAAAATGTCTACTCTCATCATCAGCCACATGAGCAAAATCAGCAAAGAAACCCTCTCCAAGAAGATCAACATATGGTGAAAACCGGACAACAGTATCCCACGCCAAATCAATAGCATTTAGTTCCACATGAGCAAGATTGTGGAGCATATAAGCATTAAGAGGCAAACCCGAGTTCTTGGGAGATGGAATTTCCTTCGGGGAAACCTGAACTTTATAAACAACATACAGAAATTGAAACAATGCATGTCTAAGAGAACACTAACCAATAATTAAGTAGCACCCAAATCCCAACAGAGCTAGTTATAACCCATATTTCATCACGCTCGGTCACTCAAACAGCTCAAGTAAGGAATTCCTAATTCAATTCATGCAGTATGGTTTATAGCTGTGTATTGTTACCATTTATCAGTGGATCATTTAGCATTCAGCAATAAAGATTAGGAACAAATTTCAATACCTAACAACAATTTAGCATCCATATAGTACCTAAATGAAAATTCAAATCGAATCAATTACTTGTTTAAGAAATACGTTAAAAAAGAGGAAAATTAGAAAAAATCTCAGTAAGTTAAGAAAACCTAAGAAGGGCTTGATTAGAGAAATAGAAAACAGACCAGCTGGGGTTTGGGTGGACGAGCGGGTCGAGCGGGCGGTTCAGAGACCCCAATTGGCAATTGCTTGAGGCGCCAGGTGGAGTAAGCCAAGTGAGAAAGATTGGATTTAGTAATAGGGTCAGGGGTGGAGAGAACCAGAGCCCCAAGTTCCGCCAGAGAGGAAGCTAAAGCCATTTTATCGTCATTGGATTTTAATGGCTGGACTGGCGGTTCAGGACCTTTGGATCCCCATAACCGGTCCTCATTGAGCTCTCTCTCTCTCCAGGTTAGGAGACCAGACCATTGTGGGTATTTCAGACAAGAAGAGGAAGAGAATGAAAGTTTTGGTTTGAGAGAATGAGGCGGGATTTCAGAGCACGAGGCGCACCTTATTATGGTCGAAAGCATGACATTGAGTTTGATTCTTGGCATTTCATGAATGGTGATGAGGATACGAGTTACTACACCTACAATCCAGGTTCCAGAACTCCCATCGAGCAGGACCAAACTAACCGACTAGTGCTGGTGTTCGGGAAGAACTTATAAGTTCGTTTGTATTGTTCAAGTGTTTTGGATTAACTTAATTTTTGATTTTTTTTTCCTTATAAGTCATTATTTATAAGTATTAAATTCTAACTTATTTAAAAATGACTTATAAGTTTTTTTTTTAAATAAGTAGGTTTGATCTAAGGTAAACACTATTTTGCCTTATTTTATTATTTTTTACATCTTATTTTAATTATAAATTATTTTAGCCAAATAACTTTATATTTTATTTTAACTTAATTTATCATTTATAAATCAAAATATTATCAAACACTTATATTTATAAGTCAAGTTATAACTTATAAATCCTATTAAAATAAGTCATCCCCGAAGAGGGTCTAAATTGGTTGGGTCTCAATTTTCGAGAAAAATGTGTGATTGTGAAAAAATAATAGTAGTAGCCCATATGTTTCAAATTATAAAGTTGAATTTGATTTTCAAAGTTAATATCAATATTTCAAAATCAGTTTAATTTATTTACTACCCAAAGTCATTAGTAGAATTTTTAAAGTATTTTATGATTTTTATAATTATATTATCTAAACCTAAAATAATTTAAATATATTTTCAATATCTTAATTGACTTAGAAAAAATCAATATTACTTGTATATTTTAAAACTGTAGGAATAATTAGTTTGTTTCGTCACTAATGATTAGTTCGATTTAAATAAATAATCCCCATCTAAGAGATTAATTAGAGTAGGGAGGTTACCAATCACTCGATCAAACAAACATGCTAAATAACCAAGTTAGCTTAATTAACACCTTCAGTTTCACCTAATTAAATAAGCTAAGGTGCCAGGTTTTGAAGCTAGAGTTCATGTTGGCGGTCTGGGATGTAAAATTATCATTATAGTCGGTTCTGAAATATATATATATATATATATATATATATATATATATATATATATAAATATAGGGAGCAGATCAAGTCAGACCGATTTTGATATATGTATTCAAATTACACCCAAAACATCAGATTATGTAAAATTTTGATTCCATAAAATATTAAACTCTTTTTAATTATTTTAAAAAAAGCAAAAATAAATAAATAAATCTGGATTTTAACAAAATCCGGACTCCGGACGGACCTAATCCTATATATATATATATATATATATATATATATATATATCTTAAAATTTATAAATTTGTAAATGAGCTTTTTTTATGAAATGTCGGGAGTATTTTCTTTCCCTGCACAAAAGTCAGGTAGAGAGAAGCAGGGACTTAGAAATTAGTAATTCCTTCTCAGTAATATATGCCAACAGTCCATACGCTCCACAACCTATTATATATGCCTAGTGCAGGGCTTCAAAATTACTACGTTATAATCCATTTGCAAATAGATTGCTTACCAGATGGTCGAATAGGATACAATTCAAGCTAGACAAACGGAAACAGGACATGATAAACAGAGTCTAATTTGCCAAAGTTTATTGTACCAAAAACAATAAGAGCTCTATTTTTTATTGATGTTCATATAAAATGAAACTATCCTCTAAATTTAACATTAACAATTTCATAATCATGTCACAACTAATAAACTAAACAATCATTATATTTATATTGAGTGGTAAACATGAAACAAAAATATTACCTCAAAATTTGAAAAATATTTCAGACGAGTCTTTTTTTGGAACGCAGGAAGTATAATGTATGAAAAGTGAGTCAACTAACTAAAGCAGATTGTGTACAAGGAAGCATATGGCCAGAATCTGCTGGTGCCCAAACCATTGCAATTCGCAAAAACTAACTAGCAGTTGCCGGCAATGTACAAGTTATACAAATAACGAACCCACTGCATCTAATAATCACCATAATCTAGCATTAACATGCAAATCTACAGTCACATAAGCTACTATCCCTCAGATAAAGAGAGCATGTTTAGCTAAGACCACCAACATCTACAAGTCATAGAAGCTACTCTCCTTGGATAAAGAGAGACATGTTTAGATAAGACCAAGAAACCAAACCCACACTCTAGCAAGGTTACGGGGGTTGTTAAAACATTTTCCACTATACAACAAATGAAGATGTAGAACCATTAACTTATAAACACCCTTCTAACTGCTGATGAGATTTATCATCATTTTTTTTTTTAATTTACAAGACCTGCAAAACAAAAGATATATGTTAGAAATTTTGTATCTGTACGAGGCCAAAAAGCAACTATATAATCTAGCTGGACAGTTGGAGAAAAAAGCAGATATTTAACTAGTCGGGTTGACCACATATATTGCCACGAAAACATACCCAAGTCCAACACTTTTTCCCACAATATACATATGTCAATATCAAAATAGCATCCACCGACAGGAAGTTAATAATTGAAAACACCAAATTAACTTGATATAATTATTACATAGGCCCAAACTTTATAACTGAAAGTCCCTCCTGACTTGAAAAATCAAATTCTCTCTGGCCTGACGACGGGTGCATTAAAGGCATCATTCTAAGAACATTGCGTGCTAGGCATTTTTGTAGGCAGTCTTAATTATTTATTTTTCTATTACTATATAGAGCAATAGTAGATGTAAAGATTCTAAACTTTACAAGAAAAATTATCCACTAAAATCTTGTAAGGCATAACAAATTCATTTCAAGCTTCAAAGCCTTTACTAAATTGAAACATTAGAGGACTAATTCTACATGGGCAGGAGCCTAGCCGCCAAGCCGGAATGAGATGGTAGATGGTTGTGCCTAACGCCTAGGCGCTTAAGGGGCCTTAGGCAGGAAATTTTAGATCACTTGTTAAAGGAAAAGTTACACAAGTGAAGGCTTGCTACAGGCCCTTTTGGAGTAGTTGTAGTCGCTACAGGCCCTTTTGGAGTAGATGCAGACTAAAATTCATCTCCGTTGTGCATACCACCTTATATATCAAAGCACCAGTCTGAAGAAGAAATAGGACTTAAAAGCTTTTCATGAGTTTTATTTCTAATACTCCGTTCCGAAATATAAGATCCATGCTGACTTGTTAACGCCAATATGACATGATATTTTCAAAATGTATGTGACTCATTAAACTTTTGAAAACAGTAAATTTTATAACTAATAGTACTTTTTAGATAGTTTACTCATAATTATCTAAAATTAAATGAATTCATATGAATTTTGAATTTGAAAACATCTTAAATTGACTTCAAATTTATTTCTAATACTCTCCATTTCGAAATATAAGATCCATGTTGACTTGTTAACGCCAATATGAGATATTATATTTTCAAAATTGATGCAACTCATTAACTTTTGAAAACGATAAATTTTATAACTAGTAGTATTTTTTAGATAGTTTACTCGAAATCGTCTAAAATTCAATGAATTCTTATGAATTTGAATTTGAAAATATCCCAAATTGACTTCAAAAGTTCAAAATTTTGATCCTATATTTTAGAACGAAGAGTGTTATAGATATATTTAGGGTACTACTTTCAACTTAACTGAAATACAATTAGTATCTCACTAAAAATAAAACCCTGATAAACTATAGCTTGAAGTATGAAAAAGATTTTTTTTTCTTTCTTTAACGTATATCTTTTGTAATGTGTAAAGTTTGTAGAGAATTTTTTGTTGAACAACATAGATATTAGTGAAAGTTCTTTCTTTCATGACCACTAAGAAAGATTGTGGATGATAATTAAATATTCCACCAAACAAAGCTTTCTTTAAAAGAAAATTCATGGCTACTCTATGTAAATTGATTAAAAAGAGAGGGGGAGAGGTACTGAAAGCTGTTCTGTAGTAACGCCTAATAATGACTAGGTGTCATGCAAAAAACTTCTTCCATAACAGCTTAGGAACTAAACAACAATTGCAAAACTTCTAGCATTATTTTAACTTAACATAATGCTAAGCCAAATCCTCCCCACTCCTTTACCTTTTATATTGGATGCATAAACAAGAATCTGAAGAAAGCTGAAGAAAAATAATGTGCAAGTCCATTTCATCTATCATGTCGGAAATATCATAACGAGAAAAAGTTACCGATCTAGGTTTCCGATATGTAAATATGGAAAAGAAAAAGATAAAAGGAGGTATGCATAAGGCAAACTGTAACAGTGACTTTTCTAACATTAAAGGACACTAAATGGACCGGGAGTTGAACATCATAGAGAAAATTGACTTTAAAAGGGCACTAAAAGACAAATACATATACACTTGTTTCATACCATTTGGAAAGTTTTACCTCCCTCGGATCCTTTAAAGTTGTACAAGGAATTTTAGTGGCAAACAATGACCTTAAGAAGATAACAATTAAGCACATAGGACGCGATGTAATGTGGAATGGTAACATTTCCAGAATGGGAATAGAGTAACATGCTGTATGACATGATGATGTAGGTTTATAGACAGTAGGGAGAAAAAAATGGCATTAAAGGACTCCGCAGTTAACCCAACCAGTTATTCGCTAAATTATTTTGATGAGTACGCCGATTTTATTAAAGCTGCTAATTAGGGATGGCATGGCACCAGTATAAATCAAAATAAACAGCCAACAAGGATAACATAAACAGACACCTACACCACCCACCCCAGCTTATCCACTGTACAGCTGTTCAGAAAGTCCGCTTGATTACTTAAAACAGTATTGCAAGCTCCATGAAATCCATAAATGAAACAATAGATCCCCAAAAAAACAATAATAGCAAATGAACGATAAATCTCTCATTGTCCTCAAAATGTTGATCATTCATCTTCTTTTAAACTGTCCACCACAAGCAAAGAGGGATCAAATTCCAATTTGTTCTATCCAGCCCATGAACATGCTCTTTCTACCCCCCGGAAAAATCAATCGCTAAACCTGACATCACCCAATTCACTATAAATAATGAAACAACCAAACATCAAAGATCACGTACAACCTTTTCCTCATCATTTTTCTCAAAAAAATAACTGTCGTAATATTGTGATTTATTTACTCTGATATCTTGTTGGATAGTTGACCCATTATCACTGCCAGGATTGTAGGTCTTAATTAGAGGGTTAACTTGATTATAGGAGTTTGATGTGATTAGCTTAATTATAGGGATATGCTGTAATTAGTTTGATTTCAAGATCAGGTGTAAATATCTCTATTCTAATACTTGTATAAATTCATATCGTATAGATGTTATAGACATCATGAACGATATCAATCAATCCCAATTTCTCTCTTATTTCAACATGGTATCATAGTTGCTCTAAACTCTACTCTAAAACTCTTCTTCACCTTCATTTTTTTCTTTTCTTTCTTCAGCATCACCACTAAGGTACCTGCAATATAGGACATAATTAAACTAAAATGCTGGTTTGATTGTCTCTTCAAAATCAGTGTAACCTTTTTTTTCTTTTTCTCGGTGGACCTTTATTAATCCACCGAGATACTTTTCCTTTTTTTCTTATGTGATAGTGGTGTTCACTAATTAATTTTCTTTCTTCTCTACCACATGCCCATTTGTTGCTAGCAAGTATGTCTTTTGGCGGAGACGGCTCTGTGACTAGTGGGAATCCACTAGGGATTATTAAACCTTCGGACTCTTGTTATCCTGTTTTCGCTGCCTCATCCGTTATGTTTGATGGGAAGAACTATTTGTTGTGGTCTCGCTCAATGGAGACGATGTCAACTAAATCTGAAAATTGTTCCCGTTATTTGACTGGGACAAAGACCATACCAAAGGAGACTGGTACTACAGAGGCTCAAAAGTGGGAAATGGATAACTTTGTTATGAGTTTTTTGGTCAACCATATGATTCCTAGTCTTGCCAAAGGTTATATGTTTATGGAGACCGCTGCTGAAGTGTGGAAAACAATCAAGGATATGTATTCCCAAGATGAGAATGATGCTCTAATTTATGATTTGAAGAAAAGTATTCATGAGCTTAAACAGGAAGGTATGACACTATTATGCAGAGCTTTTCAGTATTTGGCAGGAGCTGGATGTTAGCAACTCCAGCAGCACAATCCTAGACTATATTTAGTCTAGGATTTATCTTCCAGCTCCAACAGGTAGACTAAATATAGTCTGTGACTATATTTGAAGCACCAACAAGACTAAATCTAGGAACTTGATAGTCCATGGACTATAATTTTAATTATATTTAAATGGGAGAGTGGAAGGAGATTGGAGCTTTTTTGAATTCATAGATTATTTTAATCTTTTTATATTATAGTCCACGAGATAGTCCATCTGCTGGAAAAATGGAAGACTAAAGGACATTTGCTGATGTCATATGGACTAAATATAGTCCATCAGATAGTCTAACTGCTGGAGATGCTATGACAACTATTGTGAAGGACTAAATGTTGTTGTTACTAAGAAACTCTGAAAATAAAAAGATAAGAACCGAACATATGCGTTCCTGATTAGTTTGAATTCTGAATATGATACATTGAAGCAAAAATATTTTGCGTTCCTGATTGGTTTGAATATGATAAGCTGAAGTAAAAATATTTTGTGTAGGACGCCTATGCCTACTCTCAAGCAGGCATTTCAAATTATTCAAAATGAGGATAGTAGACGGTCTCTTATGTCACAGAGTATCGTACCTGAAAGATCAGCTTTGGCTACAAGAATTCCTATTTCTAATGTTCCTGAGAAATCTTTATTTAAGTGTGACAACTGTGGCAAGGAAAAAAACACCAGGGAGTTTTGTTGGAAATTAAATGGGAAGCCACAAGGTGGAAAGGCACGCAAGGGAAAGCGACAGTCACAAGCTCACGAGGTTGAAATAATTCCTACTGGAGTAAATGCTTCTGGAGAAGAATTGCAGTTTATTAGAGATTTGATGGCTCAAATGGGCCCTTCATCTTCTGCCAACATTGCCATTACAACTTCCGCTGCCATGTCATGTACTTCACAAGACTCCACATCTCATCCCTCCTCTTACGTCTCAGGTAAATCTTCTTTTAGTTCCAATTTGTCTTCTCCTTGGATAATTGATTCAGGAGCTACCGAACATATGACTGGAGTCCATAGTCACTATACTAAATATAGTGTTTTGTCTGATAAACAAAAGATTAAATTAGATGATGGCTCTTTTTCATCCATTTCTGGGAAGCGAACTATTAATCTTTCTTCTTCATTGTTACTTAAATCAATTCTGCATGTCCCTAAATTTCCCGTCAAATTCTTGTCCATAAGTTCCTTGACTAAAGATCTTAATTGCAAAGCTATTTTCTTTCCTACTCATTGTACTTTACAAAGATTTGGAAACAGGGCAGGCGATTGGCAATGGCAGTCTTAGAGAAGGATTATATTGGCTGAATGGACCTTAAACAACGGCATCTATGCAAGTAAATCATGCAGATTCTGATCTTAGAAACCTTCATAGATGGCATAGACGTTTGGGGCATCCTCCCCTACACATTCTATCTTTAATATTTCCGCATTCATCTATTCATCAGACATAATAATTTCTTTTGTGATTCGTGTGTATTGGCAAAACAAACCAAAAACACTTATCCTCCTTCAGTCAGTAAAAGTATTGAACCTTTTTCTATTATTCATTTTGATGTGTGGGGCCCTTCAACTCTTCAATCTATTTCTGGATTTAGATAGTTTATCACTTTTATTGATGATTTTAGTAGGGTTACTTGGGTGTTTTTGTTGAAACAAAAATCTGATGTGGCTGAATGTTTTTAGAATTTTTATGAAATGATTTGGACTCAATATAATACTAAAATAAAAAATTTACGCTCTGATAATGGCAGAGAATACCTTGGTATTCAAAAAATTTAAGTGAGCATGTATCATTCATCAAACCAACTGTGTTGAGGGGTTGCTGAACAAAAGAATAGGCATCTTCTCGAAGTTGCTTGTTCTCTCCTTTTTCAGATGAATGTCCCTTCTTCATATTGGAGTGTGACAGTACTAACTGCATCTTATTTGATTAATTGCATGCCTACTCATTTGCTTAAAAATAAGAGTCCTATTCAAATCCTTACAGGCATAAATTCTTTTGTTATTACTCGAATTTTGGTTGCATACGTTTTGTAAAAAACCATCAGACACGCCAAGGAGTCTTAAATGTGTTTTTGTAGGATATTCTCTTACTCAAAAGGGCGACAACTGTTACAATCCTATTACTAGACGTTTCTATGTATCTATAGATGTAATTTTTAATAAGCAAGAATCCTATTTCCAGTGTGATACAAAAACAAATTATGTGCCTGAAAACCCATTTATTCTTATTGATGAAATTTTACAAATGTATGTTGTTTCTTCTATTGTTCCTTCTTCCGAGCCGATATTCTCTTAAGTATACTCATGCCGAAAGAAAAATGTGGCCAAGGATTTAACATATGCAAGTCCAAATAATTCTTCTCCTGGAACTCTACTGTTATTCCTTCTCCATCTCCTAATCTTGCATCAGACAATGAGGATCCTTCATTAGACCTTCCTATTGCCCTTCGAAAAGGTAAACGGTCTTGTACTTAACATCCTCTTTATAATATTGTTTCTTATCAATCCCCTTCTCTAACCAATCAATGTTTTGTGTCCTCTTTGTATTTTATTTCTATCCCTAAGACATGGCAGGAAGCTATTCATAGCGAAAAATGGAAAAAAATGCAATGTTGGAAGAAATGGGAGCTTTGAAGAAAAATCAAACTTGGAAACTTGTAGCTCTTCCTCCAGGAAAAAGGCCAGTAGGTTGTAGATGGATTTTTACTGTCAAACACAATGCAGATGGTACTGTGGAGCATAACAAAACCCGGTTGGTTGCTCATGGGTTTACACAAACACTTGGAATCGACTACCGAGAGACTTTTGCCCCTGTAGCCAAAATGAATACCGTTAGGGTTCTCATTTCTTGTGCAATATATTTTGATTGGGAATTACAACAATTGGATGTCAAGAATGCTTTTCTTCATGGAAAATTAAATGAGGAGGTCTATAATATCCCACTAGGCTTCTCTGGTACAACAACAATAGGTAAGGTGTGTAGGCTTCGCCGCTCATTGTATGGATTGAGGCGGTCGCATAGAGCATGGTTTGGAAGATTTACCAAAGCCATGCGTGCTCAAGGTTACACTCAAGAGTAATGCTGATCATTCTTTATTTCTTCGTCATCATGGTCAGCAATCTACATTTCTCATTGTTTATGTGGATGATATTGTGATCACCGGGAGTGATGCTGCAGAGATTGTCTGTTTGAAACAAACTCTTGGTCGCGAGTTTGAAAATAAAAACTTGGGGCAACTTCGGTATTTTTTGGGTATTGAGGTGACCCGCTCATCCCATGGGGTCTTTCTTTCACAAAGAAAGTATACCTTGGATCTTCTCTCTGAAACTGGATGCTTGGATGCAAACCAATAGACACTCCTATGGATGCCAATATCAAACTCCGAGCTAAGGTGAACCTGTTGATCAACAAAACTATCAATGTTTGGTTGGAAAGCTGATATATTTGTCTCATACTCGTCCTGGTATTTGCTTTGCAGTTAGCATTGTTAGCCGATACATGCATGAGCCATATTCTTCTCATTTAGATACAGTAACTCGTATTCTTAGGGTATCTAAAATCAGCCACTGGTATTGGTGTTTTATATTCATCTCAGGAGTCAGGGACATCTTAGAACCGAGTGCTACACAATTGCTGATAGGGCTAGTTCTCTTGAAGATAGACGATCTACCTCCAGATATTGTACCTTAGTTGGAGGGAATCTTGTGTCCTGGCGGAGCAAGAAACAAGAGGTTGTTTCTCGTTCAAGTGCAGAGGCAGAATTTAGAGCAATAGCTCTTGAGATTTGTGAGTTGTTGTGGCTTAAATGTCTTATGAGGGATTTGCGTCTACCTGTTTGTCAACCTATGATGTTATATTCAAACAACAAATTTGCCATTTCTATTGCTCATAACCCAGTTTAACATGATAGGACTAAGCACGTAGAGATTGATCGTCATTTCATCAAAGAGAAATTAGAGGGAGGACTAATCTGTATGCCTTATGTTTCTTCAACAGATCAGATTAGAAACAGATCAGATTGCAGACATCCTCACCAAAGTTGTTACTAGAAAGGTGTTTGATCATCATTTGTCCAAGTTGGGCATGTGTGACATACATGCACCAACTTGCGCCGCGGGGATGTAATATTGCGATTTATTTACTCTGATATCTTGCTGGATAGTTGACCCATTATCACTGCCAGGATTGTAGGTCTTAATTAGAGGGTTAACTTGATTATAGGGATTTGATATGATTAGCTTAATTATAGGGATATGCTTTAATTAGTTTGATTGTAGGATCTGGTGTAATTATCTCCATTCTGATACTTGTATAAACTCAGATCGTATAGGCATCATGAACTATATCAATCATTCCCAAACTCTCTCTTATTTCAACAATAACTATTCATTAAATACAATTTGTAGTACACTGAGAATTATGATTTATTAAAAGTAAATCCTTAGGAGCTAAATTTACTACATCTGAACAAAAGCATATCATATCTAGGAAACATGCAAGTTAGATATGCTCTTTGGTAACTCTAATATGAAGATCTTTTAAAAACCACCTCAGCTTCCACCACCACCACCTATAACAAAATTGTACAAAAGCACCTGACCATACTGCATGGTATCAGGTCTTTGCTTTAAGTGTGTTATTCTAGATAATTAATTAAAAATCTCTGACATCTCTTAAAAGTTCAACTCTCTATCCTTAATGTACAGTGTCATTGTATTTAGGAGATTGATCAAGGAAAGAAAAGAAAGGAAAGAATTAAAGAAAGAAATAAAATTAAGGAACTCTACATGTTCAGCAAATGTGGCGAAAACATCCCAATATTTTAGAATGTACCTAGTTGAACCAAACTTCAAAGCAACTATAATTGTTAGCCACATAAGAAAGATAGGCATGATATTTACAGTTGACTTGGAAAAAGTTCATCTACAAACATGTGCCAGTTCTTAAGACAATAATGTCATGGCAAATAAGTTTTTGAATCACTAATCAGCATTTATGGGGAAAAATATGTGGTTCGCAAACTTCAGCTACTACAATTCTTTTTTACCAAATTTGACCAAAGAATGCATTCAACCTAGGCCAGAAGGCATAATTCTAAACCCTGCCGATCATTGTGTACCAGCAAAACCCGGATTATTTTTTTAATATTATTCAGCACGTAAGCTGATAATACTATTAAATATCTATCCACAAAATGAATTATACTTTAGATTCAGTTTAGACCAGGAAAACATTTAATTTAATTCTCATTTCAAACCAGAGCACACCAAAACTAATGTTAAAGAGCTAACAGTAAACTCAGCACCCCTCAATAACAATAACAATAATGAACTTGCACAAAAGAAGAGAATATCTGGACTTTGCACGAAGGTCTGGAAGGAAATTATATTACCTGAAGTCGAACCAAGTAAATTCAAGCCCTAGATGACAGTCCTGCACCAGATCCCTAACCAGAGGAACTTTCGCTATCAGAGTCTGTAATTTTTACAAAGCAATCAAAGAACGGAAAAGGTTGACTCCCAAAATAAAGATGCAGTAACTGCATGACTCAGATTATCCCAAAAACGCACAAAGCTTAAGAAGCAAGGATTATTCTGTAGGTCGGCGAATCACTGAATCCCCGAATCCAGATCCGTGGATTCTTTTGGATTTTTCTAGGGTATTCTTTCCGTAGTACTAATGAATAAAATTGAAAATACTACTACTACACACTATACTAATTAATATAATGTTTTAATTAAAACTATCTTTGGTTTAAGAAGTAACTAATATTTCATAAATTCCTAGATAGTTAAAGTAAAATAAAAAGTTTGTGTTTCTTTTTTAACATTTTACCAAGAATTAATATTATACACACACACACACACATAAATACGGCACTTATCCTCGAATTTCAGTTTTTTGAAATTTACCAAGGTCCCAAACCCTGTATGGCCTACCCAAACCTTGTTTCTTAGACAAAGTACGAGCCTTTTTTAGCAAGTAACACACAAAGTAAGAACTTTCAAAACGGTACCACTAGAAGAGGATCCAGAGCCACTGCTAGAGCTGCTTGAGCTGCCTGTTTTACTTGTGTGAGTTGTGTCGTTAACCTGCTTAGCCACTCTAATGGGAGATGAAGTTGATGTATCCTCTTTATCTACAAACAAACTGAACAAACTTAGATTGATTATTCGAAAAGACATGTTTTCACCACTTTTCGGTATGTGAATTGCCACCCATTCTCATGTTTCAGAAATTTACCATTCTCATGTTTTAGAAATTTTACCTGTTTTAGTTTCTTTTGGAGCCTCTACCACAATTGGGGCTGGTTTCTGTCCAAAAAAAAAAAAGAAAAGATGCATTAACCAACTAAATATCATACTTATATTGGAAAATATACAAAATATGACCAACCATTTACCTCTTTGTGGACACTCTTCTCAGCAACGGGCTTTGCTTTATTTGCAAGTTCAGTCTTTTTTTTGTTTTTGCTCAAACCTTTCTTGTGGTTGGTTATAAACCTATCAAGCTCCCAGAGGGTCTCGGTATCGAAACTATCGATGTCCACTTCTATCTCATCATCATGTTGACAAAGAGATGAATTCCTCTTCTTTATGATCTGAACGACATACTCCAGCTTTTCAGCTGGCAAACTTTGCATGTTTGTGCTAAGTTTCTGCTTTTCGTCATTTGTCATTTCCCTTTTATTGATATCCTTAGCCTTAGGCTTCTTTGGGGCAGCACTCCTGCCTGAATGAGCAAAATTCACAGTTTTTGTGTTCAGATCGGGAGAATGAGTAACTGATTCTGACCTTGCCAAAACCCTTTTCATTTCAAGTGATGGTTGTCGTGCCGTATGAGCCTTCCTTGATGTAGGTGTAGGTAAACTCCCTTCGTGATCTACAACAAGCTTCAACTCCCGCAAATAATCAGCCTCTATAACATCCCACTTCTCCTCAAATAACTGCAAGAGCTGATCCGCCATTAGATAAACATCCTGCCCTTTTGGGTTATAAGTCATAGCATTGTGAAACGAAGTCTCACGCCCCTCGCAAATTCTCTTGGAGTTTTGTACCAGTTCTTAGTCAGCCTAGATTTTATAGTACCCAAATCCATTGGATGCTTGATAATATCAAAATAATCATGCAGACCAAGAGCCTTCGCATCAACAGGTTTATTAAACACCCAGCCATGCTTGTGCTTCATTAATCTCTCAACTAAAGCATTACAACTCTTGACCAATTGATTTGAAAACTTTCCCAACCCAAACCCCATTTCACTCCCTCCTTGCTTCTTCCCATTTGATTTTGACTTCTTGTCCACTGGCGGAAACTTATCTTTAGCAAGAAGAAACTCAGTATTCCGATAGAACTGGTTTGCCTTTGGTGTCCTCTTTTCTTTCTCCACATTATCATTTACACCTTGACTATTCTCTAACACAGATATACTCAGCTGATGCAAAGGCCTAGACTGAAGAGGCCCCATCGCCTCCACCTCTGAGTGAACTCGCTTCCTCGGCCCAACACAATTATCAACATCACTGTCAGCTTTCTGACAGCCGTTTGTCTCAATCTTCCTCACCAAATTCCTCACCAAATCAAGCTCGCCCTGGAGCTTCCTCCGAAGCTCTCGCACCTCCTTCTTTGACTTTGAAACCAAATTAATGGTAACACGATTCTCCTGCCTTGGGAACCCTAATTTCGTCCCTCCATTCAATGCCTGTATACGATTTAGACTTGAAGAATCATTAGACGCTGCATCAAATCGAGAAAGAACCTGTTGTTGTGACGAATTAGCTTCTTCAGAAGCTAGGGTTCCGGTTTGTGGCTGTGTTACATCTGTTTTTAGACCTTTGAATGACTTTCTTGTATAAACCTTGCTCTCCTTTAATTTTGGTTTCTCTCTAAAACCTTCATTTCCACCATTCCCACCTACTACTGAACCAGAAGCCATACATATAATCCTAAATCCTAAATTCAAAAATCGAAAATAATCAATGAAAAAATTCACCTTTACTTCTTCTAAATTCTAAAGTAGAAGAAATTTAAACCCTAATATGTCAGAACAAACAAATTAACTTGTACGTGAGTCTGTATATATAACTAGGGTTTAAAAATATACCTTTTACGGATTTGTCGACCAGATTCTCTTTCTGCTTCTGCACACTTTCTCCCTTAGCTCTCTATCTATCTCCTCTCTCTTATTCTTCTCTGCCCTTATCTTGGCGGTAAGCGTTAAAGCACCGTTGGGTGGGATGAGTGGGTGCTGTCTCACGTGAGCGTGTGGAGCGTGTACGATACACAATGATCGAAGGGTCATTTATTCATCATCGTGAAGTTCGAAGCGATAATGAACGGATGAGATCGTGAGAGATGAAAAGTTTGTAAATTTGATTAAGTCGTTATTGTATATACCACGCGTTAATGGTGGCGCGTTCAAATATGATAAGGACCAGCTGTCTGCCAAATGTCGCCTGATTCGTTAGAGCCCTACTGGTTATGGCCAGTGGTTTAGTAGGGCTTCTGGCCTGGTTGAGAAAGGCTCATACCTATTCTGGCCCACATTGATTTACTTCTTTTCAAATATTATTCTCCATTCATTGATTTTTAAAAATCAATTTAATATATTTTCAAAATTCATTAAAAATTATAAATAAATAAAATAACACTTTTGAGATAGTTAAGAATATTCACCACTGTATGAATAATTAAAGGAATTCATGTAAATTTTGGCTTAAACATATCTTTAATTTTAAAAATTAATAACGATCTTATATTTCAAAATGAGAGAAGATTATATAGTTAAAATTTAATATATTATCAATATACGATGTGACTGCATTATGATTCATCATTAATAAAATATAAATTATTTATATTTTAATTATATATTATGATCCTAACATCGCTCGTATATACACTAATAATGCATCAAAATTTAAATTTTAAAATATAACATTGACTTTAATATAGTCATTTTGAACAGAATTCAAATCAACAAAGTTATTTAAGTATTTAAAACAAAACTCTCATAATTACCCATACTTTTAAATAATTTATAATAATCATAATTGTATTAAAATAAAATAATTTATTTAAATTTAAAATTAAAATTAAAGTTTTGAAAGTTAATATTAATAGATTAATATTTTGATACGAGAAAGTAAATTTGGTCATTTTAGTGTACATACTTTTAACTCTATTGAGTTTGGGTTATAAACAAATTGGTCATTAGTTGGGAATGGATTAACTTGGTGTTGTTTGATTACATCTTTATACATCTTAACAGTTCATTTTTTAATGTATCTTAACAATCTATATTTTTATATTTAGAGGTATTCTGAATAGTTCATATACAAATTTGAGTCTAAATTATTCAGAGGACCTCTTAATATAAATATGTGGACTCTTATGATACAGTAAGAGATAGATTGTTAAGATGCATTAAGGTGTAATCAAACACCACCTAAATCACTTAAATTTAGTTTGATTTGATTAGTTGAATAATGACTTTTTATCAATTTAATTAAGAGTAGATCTTATTATGTATTATAATAAATTTATGCTATTAGTAATTGACAATCAAATAGTTGCCTTAAACATGCATTCACAATATATATTATTTTTCTTTAATTAAATAACGAAAATCAAGTATAAGTTATGACGCATTGGATTGTCTTTGATTTATTTAGGTTGAAATATATACATATATATAATTAATTTTGTATACATTATATATAAATTACTTAATTAGTAAAATGCCTAATGTAAGCACCATTGATCATTTAAGGACGACTTAAGCTAGAGTCTGATAAAGTTAAATTAGCCAATCGAGTTTAAATTATTAAGGGTAAGATCATTTAGATATTAGTCCGGGTTTAAGTACTAAACTTGTTTACAAATCAAATCGATCGGGGTTAGAGTAAATATGTTCTCCTAATTAAGAGCAATATTTAGTTAACTTTAATACACATGTGTTCATTATCTTAATTTATATTTATCATCTTAAGATGAGAGTCAATGGACTTAATTTTGTTGACTTAATTAGGAAGATTAAGGTTTGACACAACAACTTAGTATGAGATTATCGTCGAATAAATTATTGTCTACAAATGTGTAATAATCACAAACATTAATGTCTACAAGTGTCAAATTAATGGAAAAGAAGAAAAAAAATCTGAATTTCGTTTTGAAACAAAGGAAGTATTTAGTATTATAAAAAAATATTATTCTTACTAATATTATGTAGAGTTCATAACTGATTAAAATTGCCTTTTAATTAAACTCTCTCTCTATATATATATATATATATATATATATATATATATATATATATATATATATAATGAACTCTATCTCATCAACTAATTAATTATAATACTAATATATAATGAAATTGATCGAGAACAACGTCAACATGAAGACATGATGAAGAAGATATTGAATGAGAGGAGCTGGAGAAATCAAAAGAATATATACAACGTACATTTATGTATTTATTGAGCAGTTAGATGTGAAAATTAATTAATTAATTAACAACAAAGAGAATCCAAGTAATTTAATTTTCCTTCAGTATGTACTCAAAAATATAATTTGCCTTGTTGGGCCATAATCTTTTTTTCTTATCGTATGAATTTATTTATTCTTGAATCATGTTATGCTAAGTTAAGTCATGGTTGGATCCCATTACTGGGCCATTTATATTATTTGAGAACTTATTATTATATTACCATTATACAAATCATCACTTAACCCAACTTTCGACAAAGAATCATTATGCTAAATGATAGTTGACTATTACGTTCGCCACTTTCTGCATAGCATTAATGAGGATGGGACTCATGATGATTCCATGGGCAAACAAAGAATAAAGAAAGGTAGGGTAGATCGCTTACTTTCTACCGGCCGACCCAAGTGAGGGAAAAGGTGTCGTAGTGGTGGGTGCAGACGCAGAATCGAGAGTGGAGTATGCATGGGGCTAAGATCACATAAGAGGGTAAAGAATACATACATTTCAATAGAATTTTATTCTATCTCTCTCGCGACAAGAGATAATATTTTTCTCCATTGTTGACCTTGTGATCGCTCAGATCGACTTCTCTCACGGAGCTATCCTCGACTTGGCCAGCCACAAGCTTTTCGTGTTGATTTGTTGAATCGCAGGTGATATCGACGGCGTTTGGTGATCGGGACGGAGAAAGATTTGCTAACATCGGGCGCCAGGAGAGGGCTGAAGTTCTCAAGTGTCGAATATTTTTCAATCACAAACTCGCGGTTTGTTCTACGCCAAGATTCATGGTGAAGAGTAGAACACCTACATCAAGGCGGCGCCGAGGGTCGCCAAAGTGAATCGACACCACGAAAGTGTCTCGTTAAAGATCGTTGGGACCGGCTAATAAGTGTTCATGCTAAAGACATGTCATTCAAACGATCCTCAAGATTTTTTGGTGAAGGTGGTGGCAAGGCTAAACGAGTTAGTCTTCCCGACCGATAAAAGCCCGCCATGGCCTAAATGAGTAGAAGACACTTCGCTTAGAACTCGATACCGAGAGGACCAAAATGAAAAAGCTTCACGACCGCCAGGATGGCAGATGAAGTTTGACAGAGCTACGAAGTACTCGTGAAGCAACGACAGATATAGGCGAGCAGATGGTCTTGATGATGAGAGAGAGATGAAGAACTCGATTATAATCAATCAAAGAAAAAGTTGTAAGACCCTCAACTTTTATAAATAAAGATGAATTTTTCTATAAATATTATTTTGAATATTATGGAATAAATTTGATATAATGTTATAGTTGTGGGTAATATTTATAAATTTTGCAAAGTATGCAAGTTGTTATAAAATATTTATTTGGTTCTGGGAATATTCTTTTTGTTAGGAATATTCGCATAACGGCTCAATCATTGGTGGACCCCTTAACAATGTAATTCATCATCGGATTGAGAAAACGATAAAAAATATTTTATAAAAATAACTACGAGGTGTTACCGTTAAAACCTGCTTGAACTACCCCATTGGTAAAAGTACGAAGAATACGCGTGGTCAGATAAGAAGACACTACCAGATCGATTATCGATGCTTACGTAAAGAAGTCACTCAACCTACGCTCAATTATTGCTACAAGAATTCACGTGATCATATCTCTTATATTATTGATTCAATTATTGTCACAAAGATCATCCAGATAATATGTTATAAGATTAAATCAATAATCGAGACGATAAGTTATAAATGATTAATAATTGTTGAAAGATTAAATATGTATTGATGAAAAAAAATGATTTGTGGTAAGTTTGATTATTTTTATGGGGGCTCATATGTCATCATCTAAGAGTCTCTTCGTCAATAAGATTTACCTTCACAATCAGAATTACCTTCACAATAAGTAATTACCCTTGTGAATAAGATTTACCTTCACAATAGTATTTACCTTCGTTAATAGTAAATACCTTTACCAGACGTCGAACCACTTGTCGCTTCACATTACAAAGTCACAAACCACTTTTCTTTTCACATCATTAGTCGCTTGCCCACTCGCCTTTTCACACTAAGAAAAGTGCTAAGCTAGAAATCTTCTATAAATAGAGGCCTCAGGGCTTCATTATTTTTCACTTAATTCATTCAAGTTTATAGAGAGAAAGTATATAGAGAATAAGAGAAAGAAGAAGAGTATTTTGTTATTATTACATCGTCGTAAAGATTCAATCTCCTACCAAATGTAAGGGTGTTATTCTTTCTTATTCACGAAGAGAACTCGTTGTTATTCCATCGCTTATTATTCTCATTGAATAACTCAGAGCACGCTTTTACCCTATACTTGGTGACATTCTTCTATTATTCATTGGAACATCCGTCTCATGTGTTTTATACTAGGAATTGGTTCCGCCTCTTTATTATTATTCTATTGGAACATCCCGTCTGCGGTGTTTTACACCCGAACCGGTTCCATTTTTATTATTATTCGCTGAACATCCTCGTCGTGTGTTTTACAATCTGACGGGTTCCGCTTTTATTATTATTCTCATTGAACATCCCGCTCGGTGTGTTTTACGCCGGACCGGGTTCCATTCTTTATTATTCTCGCTGAACATCCCGCTCAATGCTTTTACGCCGACTGGTTCCGTTATTTATTATTCTGTTGAATAACTCTGCACGCGGCATATCTATCGCATTTATGGTGATTTCTTTTGTTATTCTATTCTTTATTATACCCAAATCAGTTAAAACTTTGACTTCTATACTCCATGAAATTAGTGGAATATCCTCGATATTTCGCGTTTCATCCAAAGATCTTTTCATGGAAATATTCTTCCGATCATTCTTGAATTTTACTCTACAAAACAAAGATCACGTTGATAATTTGACGTTAATAATTCCCGGATAAAATAATTCTTGAACTTGTTTTATCAATTCTTATATCATTGTCATCATCATCCTCATGTTTATATTATGTTGAAAGTCATCTGTGGTTCAGAAGTATGGGGATGGACTGTAAAATGATTATGACCAGAGACTATTCTTGCGTAATCACGACCGTAATGTTACAAATGATGTGGTAAAAATCCTCAAAGCCGTCAGAAGGCATCGATGGACAAATTGTTGGCATGATCATGATTATTAATGAATACACAAATATTCTCGCCCGTAGTAGTATGAATAATTGTGGTCGTGATACTAAAGAATATCCTCGTCCGTAGCAAGTAGGGTGATTCGATGGTGTGGAATATTTATTAAAGTCGAGCCTATAACAAATGATGAAAAACCTTTAAAACCTAAAAAGATAGTAGATTTTATTTTCTACTGACTCTTTTTAATGGATCAGATATTCCACCGCAGCTTAAACCGGTTGTCTATCAGTATTTTATCGGTTTAACATTGTTCAAGACTATTGATAATTTATTCTCGCATTATCTTAGTCATAATATTTCATCGGGCTAGTTGAGCTCACCCTTTCTTTCACCGTTTTCTTCTGTGAAATGAGAATATAAATGGGACGAGCCGGGAAAACGAGTGATGGTCCTCAAGATAAGATTAGTAGTCCCTCACTATTCTCGTGAAATAGTGTGATAATAATTGTAATGAGGACTTTTTCGAGTTCAGATAATATCTAGTAGATTTATATTCAGATTTAAACTCACGCTTTATGTCGATTGCATACGCATGCTTATGTTAGTAAGAAGTCAGATTTAAATTTGCACCACGTAAGTGGCGTACCCAAGATGGTGATATATACCTAATTTTGGGGCGCTGGTTGGTATCGTAGCTTAGGATACGATCCTCGGCTAAGATGTGAGAATAAGTATTAGGAGGGGAGAGACGGGAATACCTTTTGCTAGTATGACCTACCTAAGTTTACGTGCTGTTTTTATTGGTTGGTCGTCAAGATAGGATAATTTGTTATACGTCAATTAACCTTTGTTTTGTGTGGGCAAGATTCAAAATGACATCCGAGAATGTCGAGAATAGTAATGGAGCGCAGCGATCGTTGATTCACCACATATCAATAATCGTGGATAATGTGCATCGAAGGCGACAATCCTCATGCAAACAACAACATCGACCAAATGATGAACGATCAAATGTTCAGAGGCTTTACGTAATTTATGCAACAAAGAAAGTGAGAGCGACTCGCCCAAAACGTAGGTGGAAACACTTGAAACTCTCTAAGGTCACCGCTAAATAATTCAAGGAGCCGACCACCGGAGTTTAAGTGGGAGAGCCAAAACCACTTCGCGGAAGCATGGATAAAGCAGACACAAGATATTTGATGTCTTGGGATGCTCCAAGGAGCAAAAGGTTCCTTTCACGCTTTTATGTTCATGCTGGAGAAGCGGACATCGGTGGGAATTCCAGAAACGACTCAACTCCGTCAGATCAAGATATCTTGGGAGAAGTTCCAAGAGTTGCTCAACGACAAATACTTTCCCCGAAAGTATTCGCCACATGAAGGAGGTGGAATTTATCAAGTCGAACAAAATAATATGACCATGTCGCAATACGAGGCAAAATTTATGAGTTATCACTTGGCCAAGGCCCCACTCTTGGTGGATAAATGAAGAGAGAATGGCGCTGAATGTTTTTAAGAGGTTTGAAAGTCGAGATACGCCAACATCTTATTTCATAAACCGTGGTTTCAGATTCAGATGTTGTAAAGGGGGCTCGATTAAGGAACGCGATAATGAGTCAACACAACTAAAAAGAGAAATGTAAGAAAAATTATAATACCAAATGAGTAGAGTCATCAAGCGGTGACAACAAGCATGGAGGGAATCAACAAAGCCAGATATGGTAACCACTTTGATGGTAATCGAGGCCAAAATAATAAGAATGGACATTTCAAGAAACGGAGATTCAACAATGGTGGAAAGACGCAAAGACCAAAGACCCATTGTTAAGGAAGGAGAAAGACCACCTATCATATGCTTAAATGCGAGAGAGAGGACACATCACCCAAAACTGCTAAGTTATGCCGTCCCAAAGCATGTTATAATTGTGGAAAGAGAAGGTCACTTAGCTCGATTTTTGCCATCAAGATAAATTCAACTAGATGGAGGCACCAAAGGCCATCCTGTAAAATTCAAAACCCAGAGTTGCAAGGAGAGCGTTTGTTGTGACCTCCCAAAGAGCAAGGAATCCGAATGAGGTCATCACGGTAAAGTTTTATCATAAACTCTAATGAAGTCTATACTTTATTTGATACCGGTTCTACCCATTCTTTATTTCTCCTATCATACCATCGATTAAATTTGACCGAGAAATTAGACTTTTACTTATCTCTGTGGAAACTCCGTTGGGAGAAACCTTCATTACATCCAATCGCTTATAAGTCTTGTTTGGTTCAAATTCGGCACCTCACATTACTCGTCGATCTTATTTCATTAAAAATACTTGATTTGACGTGATTCTAGGATTGATCGTTAACTACTTATCATGCAAAAATTGATTGTTTTCGTAAGCGTTGTTAGCTTTCATATTCCTAATCAACCTATTATGCTAATTCAAACGACCAAACCATTAAAATCAATCACGGCCATCTCAAGCCATAAAGCTATTCGCTTATTGAAAAACGGATGTCAAGCTTTCTTAGCTCATGTCACAGATTTAAACAAAATACGCCGCTTTTGAACGATATTTCTATTGTTAATAAATTTCGACGATTCCCTCAAGAACTTCCCGCCTACCCTCAGTAGCGTGAAATTGAATTTTGTATCGACTTGAACCCCAGACAAAACCTATTTCCAAAGCCCCATATCGAATGGCTCCTATTGAACTTCGTGAGTTAAAGACCCAACCGCAGGAATTGTTAAACATCGGGCTTTATTCGGCCCTAAGACTTCTCCTGGGGTGCTCTCTGCTCTATTCGTGAAGAAGAAAGATGGGAGATGCGATTTTGTATTGATTATCTGGAATCAATCATGTCACCATCAAAAATAGGTATCCATCACGTATTGATGACTGTTTGACCACCAGTAAGGAGCCAAATTCTTTTCAAAGATAGATCTTCATTCCGGATATCACCAATTCAAGATTAGAACCACCGACATTCCAAAGACGGCTTTCAAAACTCCTAAGACGGCATTATGAATTCCTACCATGTCCTTTCGATCGACTAATGCTCCCCGCCGCCTTCATGGATATGACGATGAACCGAGTATTCAAGGAATATTTAGATCACTTTGTGGTCGTCTTTATTGATGACATCCTTATTTATTCCAAAAGCCGTGAAGATCATGAAGAACACTGAGGTCGACACTCCAAAAGCTTCGTGAATATAAGCTTTATGCCAAGTGAAGAAATGTGAGTTCGTCAAGAAGTAGCATTCCTTGGGCACGTGGTATCAAGTCATGGAATATCTCGCTGACCCAAAGAAAGATGAAGCTTATTCAAAGTCGGGAACAACCTAAATCGATGATCAAGACGTAGCTTTCTCGCTTAAATGGTTATTATCGGAGATTCGTGGAAGGATTTTCTCGAATCGCTACTCCATCGACTCAAATTGACTCGGAAAGATACAAAGTTCTATTGAGCGAAGAATGTGAGAAGAGTTTTCAAGAACTCAAGAGAGACTTATTTCAAAGACCTGCTCTGCCGACAATACCATCCGGCTCTTGAGGATTTGTCATCATGTTGATGCTTCGCAAAGGGTGGGATGTGTTCTTATGCAACATGGAAAAGTTATAGTTTATGCCTCATGACAACTCAAAGAATATGAGAGGAATTATCCTACCATGATCTAGAGTCAGCAAATTGCTGTTTTCAGACTTAAAATTTGGAGGCATTACTTCAGTATGGGGAGAAAGTGGAGATCTTTACGGATCATAAAAGCCTCAAATATTTCTTCACTCAAAAGGAACTCAACACGCGACAACGACGTTGGCTTGAATTGTTGAAAGATTATGATCATACCATCCAATACCATCCCCGAAAAGTTTAACGGTAAAGCCGACGATCGAGTAGTAAAATCATACGCAAGCACGAAAAGCGATATTGTCAACGCAAAGGCCCATTTTGTGTGACTTGCAAAGGATGGAGATAGAGTTAAAGACCTGTGGACCCATGTGATGATAAGCGAGTATACGAGTAGAACCGATTTTAATCGATAAAGTTAAAGTCGCCAAGTTACATACCGGAGCCGATGCGTGATGAGGAAGAAAGTGTAAGAAGGTGCTACGCCGAAGCAAGAATCGATGAAGAAGGAATACTTGAGTCAACTCCGGACTTTGTATTCCTAACGACCTTGATTTAAAGTATAATATCATGATGGAGGCGCACAACACACCATTTGGTAATCCATCTCGGGAAGTACCAAAATGTATCATGATATTCGCCATACACATTTTTGGTGGAGCAATACGAAGAGAGAGACACTGCTTATCTCAAGGTGTCTAACTTGTCAACGAAGTTAAAGCGAGCATCAAGTACCAAAAGGTCCATCAGAACCACTTGAAATTCCGTGAATGGAAGTGGGAGCACATTACCATGGATTTCGTTATCTGGCCTTCCTAAGGTTTTCAAGGCATCGATGCGATTTGGGTCATTGTTGATAGATTGACCAAGTCTTCTCATTTCACCGACACGAGAAACTTATACACTTGAACGCCTCTCAGACATGACATAAACGAGATTGTAAGATCGCATGGTACGCCTAAGATCCATAGTTTCCGATCGAGACCCAAGATTCACTTCACGATTTTGGGTTAGTTTGCAAAAAGCTATGGGCACATGACTTACGATTTAGCTTTCGCTAAGATATCATCCTCGCATTTGACCTGGACAATTGGAGAGGACTATTCAAACTCTCAAGATCTATTAAGACTCGTGGTCCTTGATTTCAAGGGGAGTTGGGACAAGTTCTTACCATCGTGGAGTTTTCCACAACAACAATGCTTATCAAAGTATCGCATGGCTCCATTCAAGCCGTTGTATGGAAGAAAGTGTTGTTCTCCAAAGATGTTGGGATGAGGTGGGTGAAGCAACGTTGTTGGGGACCGAGTTGGTACGTATGACTCACGAAAAAGATTCAAACGATCCGACAACGATAAAAACCTCACAAAATCGATAAAAGAGTTATGCTTATCTTCATCGAAAGGACGGAATTCGATATGGTGAGATCATGTGTTGTTAAGAGTCGCTTCCATGGAAAGGAGTTACAAGATTTGAAAAAGAGAGGAAACTTAATCCTCGATTCATCTGGCCCATTTTTAATCCTCGATCGAGTAGGAATCGTGGCCTATAGACTCATTTTATCGCCAAATATGTCTCGTGTTCATAACGCTTTTCACATATCTATGTTACGTAAATATGAAAGACCCGAACCATATTATTGAAAGTTAGAACCGGACAAAATAATGGAAGATTTGACGTATTTAAGAGGTTCCTGCTCAAATTTTGATAAGAAGGAACATATTCTACGCCCAAGGTTATACCTCAAGTCAAAGTTTTATGGAAGAACCACGATGTTGAGGAAATGACTGGGAGTTAGAATCAAATGAAATCAAGGTATCCTTACCTCTTCGACATACCAGTAGACGTAATTCTAATTTCGAGGGCGTAAATTTCATAGAAAGGGAGGTTGTAAGACCCCAACTTTTATAAATAAAGATGAATTTTTCTATAAATATTATTTTGAATATTATGGAATAAATTTGATATAATGTTATAGTTGTGGGTAATATTTATAAATTTTTGCAAAGTATGCAAGTTGTTATAAAATATTTGTTTGGTCTGGGAATATTCTTTTGTTAGTGGAATATTCATACAATGATTCAATCATGGTGGACCCCATAATGTAATTATTATTTGATTGAGAAAACGACAAAAATATTTTATAAAAAACAACTACGGAGGTGTTACCGTTAAACCGCTGAACTACCCCAAATTGGTAAAAGTACAAGAATAACGCTGTGGGTCGATAAGAAGACACTCAGATTGATTATCGATGCTTACGTGAGAAGTTTCACTCAACTACGCTCAATTATCGCTACATACAAAGAATTCACGTGATCATATCTCTTATATTATCGATTCAATTATTGTCACAAAGATATCATCAGATAATATGTTAAAGATTAAATCAATAATCGAGACGACAAGTTATAAATGATTAATAATTGTTGAAAGATTAAATATGTGTTGATGAAAAAAATGATTTGTGGTAAGTTTGATTATTTTATGGGGGCTCATATGTCATCATCTAAGAGTCTCTCTTCGCTAATAGTATTTACCTTCACAATCAGAATTACCTTCGTCAATAAGTAATTACCCTTTTGAATAGTAGATTACCTTCTTCATAATAGTATTTACCTTCGTTAATAAGTAAATACCTTTACCAGACGTCAACCACCACTTGCTTTCACATTACAAAAGCGTCAAACCACTTTTCTTTTCACATCATTAGTCGTCAAGCCACTCGCTTTTTTTCACACTAAGAAAGTCTTAAGTTTAGAAATCTTCTATAAATAGAGGCCTGGGGCTTCATTATTTTTCACTTAATTCATTCAAGTTTATAGAGAGAGAAAGTATAGAGAGAATAAGAGAGAAAGAAGAAGAGTATTTTGTTACTACAATCGCCGCAGATTCAATCTCCTACCAAATGTAAAGGGTGTTATTCTTTCTTATTCACGAAGAGAACTGTTGTTATTCCATCGCTTATTATTCTCGTTGGAATAACTCAGATATGCTGGCTTACCCTATACTTGGTGACATTCTTCTATTATTCTCGCTGGAACATCCTCGCTCACGGTGTTTTATACCGACTCGGTTCCGCCTTTATTATTATTCTGTTGGAACATCCCCGTCTGCGTGTGTTTTACACCGGACCGGGTTCCGCTTTTTTTATTATTATTCGCTGGAACATCCATGTCTCGTGTGTTTTACACCGATTCGGTTCCGCCTTTATTATTATTCGCTTGGAACATCCCGTCTCGTGTGTTTTACGCCGACCGGTTCCATTCTTTATTATTCGCTGGAACATCCCGTCTCAGGCGTTTTTACGACGGACCGGTTCCGTTATTTATTTATTCTGTTGAATAACCCGCATGCGGCCTATCGCATTTACGTGGTGATTTCTTTTGTTATTCTATTCTTTATTATACCCAAATAAGTTAAAACTTTGACTTCTATACTCCATGAAATTAGTGGAATATCCTCGATATTCAAGGCTTCATCCAAAGATCTTTTCATGGAAATATTCTTTCGATCATTCTTGAATTTTACTCTACAAAACAAAGATCATGTTGATAATTTGGACGTTAATAATTCCCGGATAAAATAATTCTTGAACTTGTTTTATTGAATTCTTATATCATTGTCATCATCCCTCATGTATATATTATGTTGAAAGTCATCCGGTCAGAGTGAAAGTAAGCATATGCACACAAGCCAATCATGTTTGATGATAAAGCATATACTTTGAATAATCTTATTCATTTATTAATAAAAAGTATTAATTTATTAAAGGCTTTTAATTATCTATACGATGTTCGTTTTATAATACGTGATAAACCCATAGTTTTAAGCAATGCTTTTAGAATAATGATGATGATCATTCTAATGAGATCTAAATTCTTTGAAAGTTTTATAACTAAAATAGTTCCCAATCATCGATTACTAAATTGGGGATTAGTGAATCCGGATAGATCGGGTACATACGCTGTCTTGCTTCATCGATGAGGATGATTGATCTCATGATCATTTGTGTGGAGACACTAAAGCAAGTATGTAGTGCTTATTGAGAATAAGTTCATCGAACGTGGCTCGCTAAGGAATACCTAATGGAGTTTTATTTCACCGTCAATAGAATTCTCAGAAATGATAGTAAGTACAAGTGATCCTCGACTTGAGATCATCATAAGATTCGTGTATGATGAGTTATACTTTGACTTATTCCTTAAGACCCTTTAGGGTATATCAAAGGGTACTTGGGTATAATAAGTCAGTATAATGGAGATAATGTATGATCAATAAAGAATCTACCACTTAATAAAAGAAGAGAAATGTCCTATGTGATTCGATAAATGACAACCCAAGAGTCCTCGGTTAAGGCGTAATGAAATTAGAAAGGAGTTTCTAATTTGCATTATTTCGAGTCATGCATTTAAGGATCGAAATACATATAATTAAATAAAATAAGACTTGACAAAGAATTCCCATGCCTTATATTTAATTGGGACATCAGATGGTGGAAGGATTGAATTGCATTTAAGAACTATTTACTCAAAGGTTCTTTAATGATTAATGTTGAAATCTATATTATCCGGAAAGTCGCCGATCGCTAGTGGAGGCTTATCCCTATCAGAGAAGAATAAATATTATTTAAATAAATTAATTATTTAATTTATTTATTTAAATAAGATTAGAATTGTTCTAATTGATTTATTCACAACCGGCTTAATATGGAGAACCTAAAGGGTCACACCACAAAAGGAAGAATAATTATTTAAGAAGTTAATGGCATAATCGTAATAATATGTTAAGTATATTTAATTTAATCTATGGTGATGTATAGATTAAATAGCTTAATATTTATTATTTAATATTTTAGAAATATTAAATATAAATTAATAAGAGGAGTCTTATTAATATTATTACAATTATTATTATTTTAATTTCTAAAAGAGTTTAGGAATTAATTTAATATAAGTATTCTCAAATATTCCTAATTCGATTAGAAGGAAAATTAGTTAAAGGAGTTTAATTAATTATCCCTAATAAGATTAGTGGAGATTAATTAATTAAAAGAATTTAATTAATTAAATAAAACCCAATTCCTTAATTGTTAAGTATGGGTTGCTCACATCTATAAATAAGAGGAGTCTTATTATGGGTAAAGGGGTTGTTGATTTTTTTCAACATACTACATAATTCCAATTGTTGAGAGAGTACACCTTTTCTATATAGAGAGTAAAACTAGGTTCGAGCCAAATACCCATCTTCAATTTTCTTCTTCCTGGTGGATCACCCCAGAGGCCAAACATTTGGGTGGCTAACGCCGATCAAAGGAAGGAACCAAACCCCGTGGATTCAAGATCGAAAGCGAAAAGGATCGGAGGTGAACTTGCACTCGAGGAAGCTCAATCTTCAAGGGTATGTTTTTATTCTTCATATCTTTTCGCTTAATTAATAATTACGATAAAGGGTGATCCAGTTTATGGTTTGTAAATATTTAAACTCGATTTTACACGCTTCCGCATTTTTATGCAATTTGATCAAGGCTTCATGAATATTACAAACCTAATAAAGGGTATCGAGCCAAACCTTTATGCAAATTATTAATTGTTCAAATTTGATATGATATTGATATGTGTTTAGTAATAATTTAATTGGGCATAATTTTAATGTATAAAATTTAAAAAAAAAATTAAAAAAAAATGTCACGCATTTTTTTTTTTTTGATACACGAGTCACATTTTTTAAAAGAAATCAATATTCAAATAAAAAAAAAACAAAGGACTAATCATATATCAAATGACGTGGAAGATACGTGATAATTGGACCAAATATACGGATGTCATAGAGACTAAGTTTCCATTCTATTGCTATATTAAAAAAAACATGCACGAAAATCTGGTTGTTTTTTAAATCAAGTTAAGAAATCTATTATATATATATACGATACAACAGAACGCATGTATTATATATATTATATATATATATATCAGTAACTAATATATATATATATATATATATATATATATATATATATATATATATATATATATATATATATATATATATATATATTATTCTCAATAATTTTATAATTAAAATAAAAGTTTATTTTAATTTAAAATAAAAGGTTTATTTTAATATTAAAATAAAAGATTTATTTTAATTTTAAAATTGTAATTTCATGCTAACTAATTGTAGTTGGAATTAATCGGATTCCATGCTAACTAATTGAGTTGAAATCGATTTTATAATTTCCTTAAATAAAGGAGTTTATTTAGATATGAAATAAGATTTCATATTATTCAAAATAAAAGAGTTTATTTGTGAATATGAAAGAAAGAAAATCCATGTTTCCTTAAATAAAGGAGTTTATTTAGATATGAAATTAGATTTCATATTATTCAAAATAAAGAAGTTTATTTATTAATAGAAAGATAATTCGTGTTTCCTTTAATAAGATTTTTTTTTTACATGGAATCGATTCCATAATTAATTAAAATAAAAGAGTTTATTTTAATTAAAGATTTTTTTTACACGGAATGGATTCCATAATTAATTAAAATAAAGGAGTTTATTTTGATTAAAGATTTTGATTAAAATAAAATAGTTTATTTTATTCAAAATAGGATAAATTAAAATAAAATAGTTTTATTTTGATTTAAATTTGATTTAAATAAAGGAGTTTTATTTTATTCAAAAATAGATTTTATACTAACTAAATTTTGCCCATTAAATGATATCAATATATATATTAAATGTTTATTATTCATGAGATGAATGTTATTTATCGATGTATATGTATTTATGTATGATAATAAATGGGATTGATTATGGATTATCAACCAATGTGATTGGATTTTATTTTAGTTGGATGCACGAATGTATGGGTTTTATTAAATGGGGTCTCACAGACTCGCCTTTCTCTATTTTTTCTTAATGTAAATTCTAACTCCTCTCCTATGTACTTTCCTCGATCACGATCAAGGTTTCTATTTATTTTAAAATAGTTTTGTAATAGAATATTTAGAATTAATTTTCAAGAATTAGAGATCAAGGACAAGAAGCGCCAAGACCCGCTTCAGAATGGAGCCCCAAGTTTAAATGTAATAGTTATATTTAAATATTATTTTCGCACCCCTAGGGTTTGACCTTTTGGTTCACTCTGGTGGCTCTAGTGAACCAAGCTAGTAATAAAAGTCCATAATCAATCCGTGTAATATAGTATTCTATATGTGCATGCTTATACTATATATATTATATATTATGCAAACATGCTTCGCATGTTCATTAATACGACGCGTATTTTATATATATATATGTATGCCGCTTAAACAAGATGAGATAAATTAATAACAAACCCCTCAATTTTTATATTAAGTCCTAAGCGCTCAAAGATATTTGGAATATCGAACGTCGCTTTCTAGCATGATAAAATTAATAGAGTATTAAATATTTAATACGAGTTTGTTGTGGTCACCACAAGGCAAGTATTAAGTATTTAAGATGTTAATTTATCACATTTGATGCTTATAAAGAAAATTGAAGAATATTATTTTGTCAGATCACCACAAGGATGATATTTTTCTTTTTTGAATATACGGAGTGCTAAAGTGGATTTAACTTGGATAATTTTGATTCGGATGTGCCACCACTGATCAAAATAATCTGAGAGGCAAAATACAAGGAGTTACATAGTTGATGTAATTGACAAAAGTTATCTACCTATTTATTTATATATAGTTTGTTGTGTCACCACAAGGCTATATACATTTGAAATGGGATCCTTATTCTCACTAAAGAAATCTTTAATTAGATTTTTGCTTAACTATATAAGTTGAGGGTAATATAGTTCAAAGAAAATAGTGGGAGATACCAATTTAAAACAAGACCTAATTTATTTTGGTAATTAATAAAAGAATGTATGTTAAAATGTTGTTAATTACAAATTCATTTACGTAATTTTACAATGTCTAAAATTACTATCATCATGGGTTATATTAGATGCTAAATTAACCGCATCAATTAAACGGATTGGTTAAAGAAATTTGAGAATAGTTCTCATAGTCAAAAGCTATCTTATGTCCTTAATACGCCTATCCTCGAATGGGTTGCGCATAATGCCTCGAGGAAGACATTGCTACTTTTAGAAAGTGGCAAGATGATGCACATTGGCTCAACGATCATGCTCGTGATCTACGTGAGTAACGAGCTTTAACACAAGACGAAACTATGGATGCTTCCTACTATATTCCCGCACATCAAGTAGTTGATGGTGAGGAAAGTAGGATCGATAGATATCGACATATCAAGGAGCTCTTCCGATCTAGAACGGCCAACGGCACTATAAAATGCATAAAAGGTTCTTAACATTATCAATTTGATCGATCAATTAGACAACGAAGTTTTGTCATGGATGGAGAGTTGAGCCAAGATTTGATCTTGCACTCACTCCTTGACTCATTTCATTAATTGTTGTGAATTTTTCATATAAACAAGCTAGATATCGCCTCACCGATTTGCTTAACATATTGAAAAATGTCGAGAGTCACTTTCCAACCAAGAAAGACCAAGTCTTACCGGTAGGGCCAAAGGATCTTCCTAAAAAGAAGAACGATTCAAAGAAGGTAAATGTAAAGGCGTAAACAAAGGATAATAAGAACAAAATCGATATAGATAAGCAAAGGAGTTTGCTACCACCGCAATAAGCCCCGACATCGGAAAGAAATCATGAGAAGATCTTGCAGAGGCTAACCAAAGAAGCTTAGTGAAGTTTCTAACATAAATACGCTTTTTTTCATGATTGAAATAAATTTTCTTTAAGTCAAGGTTCTACTGGGTATTGGATACCGACTTTGGTTATCATAAATATAGATTTATGAAGGACCAAATGTAAGTAGAAAGCTAAACAAATATAAGTAATCCTATATGTGGAAAATATAGCAAAGGTTGCCATATTAGCCATAAAACTTATAGTTTAAGAATGCTTTACGGCAAATCTATTAAGTCAATAAGTTGTTATCAGATTCCAGCTTCTTGTTAAAAATATTATTTCCATTTTATGTTGGACAATGAAATTTTTGGTATTATAATTAAGAACAATTGTTGTTCTATTTATAATAATAATGTTTTGTATAGAACTCGAATATCACTTAATAAATTTTGTATACTGACTTACATGAAAATAATTTTTGCATATTGAACAAATTAGTATAAGAAAAGGAGATGATCATTCAAAGAGTTGAATGTGTATTTATCGAATACAAGTGTGAATTATTCGAAAGGTTCAAAGAATTCGTAAGTGAAACAAATTGACAAAGTTTTAAGATTCTTCGATTAGATCAAGGAATAAATACTTCAGGCAATAAGTTTCAGATCATCTCAAATGGTTTTTTCATAATGGACACATCCCGACACGCAATAATCGATTGATGTATCTAAATGAAAATCGCACTTGTTGGACATGGTGCTATCCATAATGATTTTACCGACATTCCTAAGATCCTTTGTAGGTCATGTCCTAGAAATGGTCAGACATTCATTTAAAAGGTAACCTCAAAATCCTACCCCAAGACTCCATAAAAGTTATGGATGTGGAGGATTCCTAATCTTAAGTATGTTAAGATAAGGGTTGTCCAACTTATGTGAAAAGGTTTCAAAAGATAAGTTTTGGGACAAGATTCGACAAGTACAGATTTGTGGAGACATCCTAAAGTAAGTTTAGGTATATGTTCTATAATTCTACTTAGCAAAAGGTGTTTGTTATTTAAACACGCCTTTCTAAGATAAAGGTGTTTATTATCAAGGGCTAGTGGGAGGATAATAGATCTCAAGAGTTCAAGAACCACAAAACACTATAAGTCAAATAAAAGGAACCTATAGAGATATTCTATTGCATCACAAACCGAATCAGAACTGAATAAGATCAAGATACCTAGAGGTATGAATTCATCATGATGATGATGATGAGGTACACATCATAAGATGATGATCCAGTCAAATACATACTGCTTGATGAGGTAAAGAGTTCTAGGTGTACAAAAAAGTGAACAATGAAAGGGTCGTGACATTCCTAATATTATATGTTGATATACTACTTGGATAAGGAATGACATACCAATGCTACAATTAAGAATGATAAAGTTGTTCAAACATTCCTCCATGAATGGTTTGGGAAGAGTATCTTAATCGGGGATATAAATCTATATAGATAGATTTAAAAGGATGCTCAACTTAACCCAAGGAACGAGATATTCATTTGATACTAAAGTCGTTTAGCATGGCAAACTCCAAGAGATGTCTCATGTCGATGAGCTATGGAGTGTATCTCTCCTAATAGTCCCCACATGACTCAAAAGAGAGATCACATGAGTAACTATCATGTATGCAATGAAATATACGAGACCCGATGTCGATCACCATATTCGAGAAGTTCACTATGAGTCGTTGAAAACAATCTTAAAGTGCTTAATCGAAACTAAAGATGTGATTAAAATTTATGTCGGGTCTTAATTAAAACCAGAGGGCTTAATGCACTCAAGTTTTCGTATGCATCAAGACGATGAAAAATCCACTTTAAGGTAAAGTGTTACTCGAATATGGGCAAAGTGAATCGAAAGGTTCCAAAAAAGAAAAGAGTTACCGGTTTAGTGATAAAGACAAAGTATATAGCTATAAATGAAGTCATAAGTTGATTGTTTAGATGATAAGTTCATTACGTAACTAGGAATAGTTCCTAAGTCTCATCTTCGATCTAAACATGTGTCAGGGCACTTTCATTTGATTATTGTAATCATGAAAGACGGGAAATCACTATGTAGAGATAGTGGACTCTCATGAAGAACATTACATATCCATTAACTAAAGCTTATCCAATGTGCCAGGATAATCGCCACTTGCAGGTTAAGAGTATAAGATACCGCTTACGATCGGGCTTTAAAAGGGGAGATCGAAAGTAGATGCACACAAGCCAATCATGTTTGATGATAAAGCATATACTTCAGAATAATCTTATTCATTTATTAATAAAAGTATTAATTTATTAAAGGCTTTTAATTATCTATACGATGTCGCTTTTTATAATATGTGATAAACCCATAGTTTTAAGCAATGCTTTTAGAATAATGATGATGATCATTCTAATGAGATCTAAATTCTTTGAAAGTTTATAAACTAAAATAGTTCCCAATCATGGATTACTAAATCGGGGATTAAGTGAATCCTGGATAGATCGGGTACATACGCTGTTTGCTTCATCGATGAGGATGATCGATCTCACGATCATTTGTGTGGAGACACTAAAGCAAGTACGTAGGTGCTTATTAGAGAATAAGTTCATCGAACGTGGCTCGCTAAGGAATACCTAATGGAGTTTTATTTGCCTCGTCAATAGGAATTCTCAGAAGGATAGTAGAAGACAAGTGATCCTTCGACTCGAGATCATCATAAGATTCTCGTATGTATGATGAGTTATACTGACTTATTCCTTAAGACCCTTAGTGGTATATCAAAGTGGTATGCTTGGGTATAATAAGTCAGTATATGGAGATAATGTATGATCAATAAAGAATCTACCACTTCTAATAAAAGAAGAGAAATGTCCCATGTGATTCGATAAATGACAACCAAAGTAGTCTCGGGTTAAGGTGTAATGAAATTAGAAAGGAGTTTCTAATTTGCATTATTTGAGTTGTGCATTTAAGGATCTAAATACATATAATTAAATAAAATAAGACTTGATAAAGAATTCCAATGCCTTATATTTAATCGGGACATCAGATGGTGGAAGGATTGAATCAGTATTTAAGAACTATTTACTCAAAGGTTCTTTAATGATTAATGTGAAATCTATATTATCCTGGAAAGTCGCTGATCGCTAGGGAGGCTTATCCCTATCAGAATAAATATTATTTATTTAAATAAATTAATTATTTAATTTATTTATTTAAATAAGATTAGAATTGTTCTAATTGATTTATTCACAACCTAGGCTTAATATGGAGAACCTAAAGGGTCACACCATAAAAGGAAGAATAATTATTTAAGAAGTTAATGGCATAATCGTAATAATATGTTAAGTATATTTAATTTAATCTATGGTGATGTAATAAATTAAATAGCTTAATATTTATTATTTAATATTTTAGAAATATTAAATATAAATTAATAAGAGGAGTCTTATTAATATTATTACAATTATTATTATTTTAATTTCTAAAAGAGTTTAGGAATTAATTTAATATAAGTATTTCAAATATTCCTAATTCGATTAGAAGGAAAATTAGTTAAAGGAGTTTAATTAATTATCCCTAATAAGATTAGGAGATTAATTAATTAAAAGAATTTAATTAATTAAATAAAACCCAATTCCTTAATTGTTAAGATGGGTTGCCCACATCTATAAATAAGAGGAATCTTATTATGGGTAAAGGGGTTGTTGACTTTTTTCAACATAACTTATATAATTCCAATTGTCGGGAGAGTACACCTTTTCTATAGTAGATAGAAAACTAGGGTTTCGAGCCAAATACCCATCTTCTTCAATTTTTCTTCTTCCTGGTGGATCACCTCTGAGGCCAAACATTTGGGTGGCTAACGCCGATCAAAGGAAGGAACCAAACCCGGTGGATTCAAGATTGAAAGCGAAAAGGATCGAGGTGAACTCAGCATCGAGGAAGCTCGAATCTTCAAGGGTATGATTTTATTCTTTATCTTTTCGCTTAATTAATAATTATGCATAAAGGGTGATCCCAGTTTATGGTTTGTAAATATTTAAACTCGATTTTTACACGCTCGCATTTTTTTATTTATGCAATTTGATCAAGGTATCGCCATAATATTACAAACCTAATGTAACCCACGTAACAATTTATTTCATAATATAAGAATAAGAAAGGCCATGTTTTTTTTTCCATTGTAATGATTAAGAATGGCTACATGAATTAGTCATACATTTCGTATACGCCTTTCTGAAAAAAAAATAACTAGATTTATATATATATATAATATAATATATATATACATAATCTAATAAAGTACTTATTATTATATATATATATATATATATAATATAGTATGGTTATTATATATATATATATATATATATATTATATATATATATATAATATATTATTCTCAATAATTTTATAATTAAAATAAAAGGTTTATTTTAATTTTAAAATAAAAGGTTTATTTTAATTTTAAAATAATAGGTTTATTTTAATTTTAAAATTAAATTTCATGCTAACTAATTAGAGTTGGAATGGATTCCGATGACTAAACTAATTGGAGTTGAAATTGATTTTATTTTTCTTAAAATAAAGGAGTTTATTAAAGTGAGCTTAATGTGAATCAGGAAATAAATCCATCTTTCCTTAAATAAAGGAGTTTATTTAGATATTAAATAAGATTTCATATTATTCAAAATAAAAGAGTTTATTTGTGAATGAAAGAGAATCCATGTTTCCTTAAATAAAGGAGTTTATTTAAATATGAAATAAGATTTCATATTATTCAAAATAAAGGAGTTTATTTGTGAATCGATTGAAAGATAATCCGTTTTTTAAATATTTTTTTTACTTTAATGAATCGATTCCATAATTTAAATAAAATAAAAGAGTTTATTTTGATTAAAGATTTTGATTTTGATTAAAATAAAATTGTTTATTTTATTCAAAATTGGATAAATTAAAATAAAATAGTTTTATTTTGATTTAAATTGGATTAAAATAAAGGAGTTTATTTTGATTCAAAATTAGATTTTATACTAACTAAATTTGCCCATTAAATGATATCAATATATATATTAAATGTTTATTATTTATAAGATTAATGTTATTTATCGATGCATATATGGTGATGTGTATGATAATAAATGGGATTGATTATGACTATCGACCAATATGATTCGATTTTATTTTAGCTGGATGTACGAATGTACGAGTTTTATTAAATGGGTCTCACAGACTGCCTTTCTAATTTTTTCTTAATGTAAATTCTATCTTCCTCCTATGCATTTCCCTCGATCACGATCAAGGTTTCTATTTATTTTAAATAGTTTTGTAATAGAATAGTTAGAATTAATTTTGAAGAATTAGAGATCAAGGATCAAGGAGCGCCAAGACCCTTGCTTCAGAATGGAGCCCGTTTAAATGTAATAGTTATATTTAAATATTAATTTCGCACCCTAGGAGTTCGACCTTTTGGTTCACTTGGTGGCTCTAGTGAACCAAACTAGTAATAAAGTCCATAATCAATCCGTAGAATATAGTATTCTATATGTGCATGCTTATACTATATATATTATATATTATGCAAACATGCTCGTATGTTCATTAATACGACGTATTTTTTATATATATACGTGTAATGCTACACTAAACAAGATGAGACAAATTAATAACAAACCCTCAAAATTTTATATTAAGTCCTAAGCGCTCAAAGATATTTGGAATATCGAACGTCAGCTTTCAGCATGATAAAATTAATAGAGTATTAAATATTTAATACGAGTTTGTCAGGTCACCACAAGGCAAGTATTAAGTATTTAAGATGTTAATTTATCACATTTGATGCTTATAAAGAAAATTGAACAATATTGTTTTGTCAGGTCACCACAAGGAAGATATTTTCTTTTTGAATATATGGAGTGCTAGTTTGACTTAACTGGATAATTTTGATTGGATGTGCCACCACTGATCAAAATAATCTAAGAGGCAAAAGAAAAGGAGTCACATAAATGATGTAATCGACAAAAGTTGTTCACCCATTTATTTATATATAGTTTGTCAGGTCACCACAAGGCTATATACATTTGAAATGGGATCCTTATTCTCACTAAAGAAATCTTTAATTAGATTTTGCATTAACTATATATATTGAGGGTAATATAGTTTGAAGAAAATAGTGGGAGATACCAATTTGAAACAAGACTTAAATTATTTTGGTAATTAATAAAAGAATGTATGTTAAAATGTTGTTAATTACAAATTCATTTACAGGATTTTACATTGTCTAAAATTACTATCACTGCGAAGCATATTAGATGCTAAATTAATCGAACCGAAGTACTCAGATTGGTTAAGGAATTTGAGAATAGTTCTCATAGCTAAAAAGTTATCTTATCTCCTTAATACGCCTATCCCTGCAATGGTTGCAGACAATGCCTCTGAGGAAGAGATTGCTACTTTTAGAAAGTGGCAAGATGATGCACAATGGCTCAACGATCATGCTCAGATCCACGAGTAACGAGCTTCGCCACAAGATGAAACTATGGATGCTTCTACTATATTCCCCGCACATCAAGTAGTTGATGGTGAGGAAAGTAGACTAATAGATATCGACATTCAAGGAGCTCTTCCGATCTAGAACGGGCAAACGGCACTATAAGATGCATAAAAGTTCTTAACATAATCTATTTGATCGATCAATTAGACAACCGGTTTTGTCATGGATGGAGAGTTGAGCCAAGATTTGATCTTCGCACTCACCCTGACTCCTTTCACATTGTTATGAAATTTTCATACGAACAAGCTAGATATCGCCTCACCGATTTGCTTAACATATTAAAAAAATGTCGAGAGTCACTTTCCAACCAAGAAAGATCAAGTCTTACCGGTCAGGGCCAAAGGATCTTCCGAAAAGAAGAACGATTCAAAGAAGGTAAATAAAGGCAAAAACAAAGGATAATAAGAATAAAAATCGATACATGGATAAAGAAAGGAGTTTGCTTCCACCGCAATAAGCCCTCGACATCGGAAAGAAACTGCAAGAAGATCTTGCAGAGGCTAACCAAAGAAGCTTAGTGAAGTTTTGTTACAAATACAAATTTGTTCATGATTTAAAATAATTTTTCTTTAAGTCAATGTTCTACTGGGTATTGGATACCAACTTTCGTTATCATAAATATAGACGGCGAAGGACCAAGGTAATAGAAAGCTAAACAAATATAAGTAATCCTATGTGTGGAAAATGAAGCAAAGGTCACGACAGATTAGCCATAGAAACTTATAGTTTAGCAATGCATACAAGCAAATCTATTAAGTCAATAAGTCATATCAGATTCCGCTTTTAAAATATTATTTCCATTTTATCATTGGATAATGAAATCTTTGGTATTATAATTAAGAACAATTGTTGTTCTATTTATAATAATAATGTTTCAGATAGAATCGAATATTACTTAATAAATTTTGTATACTGATTTACGTGAAAATATATTTTGCAAATCGAACAAATTAGTATAAGAAAAGGAGATGATCATTCAAAGAGTCGAATGTGTGTATTTGTTGAATACAAGTGTGAATTATTGAAAGGTTCAAAGAATTCGTAAGTTGAAACAAATTGGCAATGTATTAAGATTCTTTCGATTAGATCAAGGAATAAATATTGTGCAATAAATTTTAGATCATCTCAAATGGTTTTTTCATAATGGACACATCCCCGACACACAATAATCGATCGATGTATCCGAATGAAAAATCGCACTATTGGATACGGTAAGGTCCAAAATGATTTTACCGATATTCCAAAGATCCTTCAGGATCACGTCCCAGAAATGGTCAGACATCTCATTTAAAAGGTAATCTCTAAATCCTACCAAGACTCCATAAAAGTTATGGATGTGAAGGATTCCTAATCTTAAGTATGTTAAGATAAGGGTTGTCCAACTTATGTGAAAAAGGTTTCCAAGGATGTTTTGGGACAAGATTTGACAATGTACAGATTTGTGGGACATCCTAAAGTAAGTTTAGGTATATGTTCTATAATTTTACTTAAAAAGGTGTGTTATATTTAAACACGCCTTTCTAAGATAAAGGTGTTTATTATCAAGGGCTAGTGGGAGGATAATAGATTCAAGAGTTCAAGAACCACAAAACACTATAAGTCAAATAAGAGGAACCTATAGATAAATTCTATCAGCACTACAACCTAATAAGAAACGAATAAGATCAAGATACCCAGAGGTAATGGATTCATCATGATAATGACGATGAGGTACACATCATGTAAGATGATGATCCAGTAGTTACATACCATGAGGTAAAGAGTTTCTGTGTGCAAAAGAGTTTGGGGAAGCTGGAGCACGGAAATTTCTAGTATTATATAAGATTATAGCTTTGATATACTACTTGATAAGGAATTACATACTAATGCTACAATCAAGAATGATAAAGTTGTTTCAAACATTCCTCCATGAATGGTTCGGGGAAGAGTATCTTAAATGGGGATAAAATCTATATAGATAGATACAAGAGATGCTCGACTTAACCCAAGGAACGATATTCATTTGATGCTAAAGTCGTTTAGCATGGCAAACTCCAAGAGATGTCTCATGTTGATGAGCCACGGAGTGTATCTCTCTTAATAGTCCCCACGCACTCAAAAAGAGAGGTCGCATGAGTGACAATCATGTATGCAATGAAATATACTTAGACCCGATGTCGATCACCATATTCTGGAGAAGTTCACTATGAAGTTAGTGAAAACATCTTAAAGTGCTTAACCTAACACCAAGGATGTGATCATATTCATGGTGGGTCTAAATTAAAACTAGAGGGCTTAATGCACTCAAGTTTTTCGCATGCATCAAGACGATGTAAAAATCCACTTTTAAGGTAAAGGGTTACTCGAATAGTGGTGCAGTTGAATCGAAAGGTTCCAAACAAAGAAAGAGTCAGCTGCTGGTTTAGTGATAAAGACAAAGTATATAGCTATAAATGAAGTCGCAAGTTGATTGTTTGGATTAAAAGTTCATTACGTAATCCAGAATAGTTCCTAAGTCTCATCTTCGATCTAAACATGTGTCAGAAAGCACTTTTATTTGATTATTAGAATCATTGAAAGATGGGAAATCACTATGTAGATAGTGGACTCTCGCTGAACAACATTACATATCCATTAACTAAAGCTTATCCAACAAACAGGATAATCGCCACTTGTAGGTAAGAAGTATAAGATATACCATTTATCGATTTTAGTGCAAGTGGGAGATTGAAAGTAGTATGACACAAGCCAATCATGTTTGATGATAAAACATATACTTCAGAATAATCTTATTCATTTATTAATAAAAAGTATTAATTTATTAAAGGCTTTTAATTATATACACGATGTCGCTTTTATAATATGTGATAAACCCATAGTTTTAAGCAATGCTTAGAATAATCATTCTAATGAGATCTAAATTCTTTGAAAGCTTAAAACTAAAATAGTTCCCAATCATTGGATTACTAAATCGGGGATTAAGTGAATCCGGATAGATCGGGTACATACGCTGTCATTTCATCTGGATGAGGATGATCGATCTCACGATCATTCGTGTGGAGACACTAAAGCAAGTATGTAGGTGCTTATTAGAGAATAAGTTCAATCGAACGCGGGCTCGCTAAGGAATACCTAATGGAGTTTTATTACGTCAATCAGAATTCTCAGAATGATAGAAGACAAGTAATCCTTCGACTCGAGATCATCATAAGATTCTGTGTATGATGAGTTATACTTTGACTTATTCCTTAAGACCCTAGGGTATATCAAAGGGTACGTGGGTATAATAAGTCGTATACGGAGATAATGTATGATCAATAAAGAATCTACCACTTCTAATAAAAGAAGAGAAATGTCCTATGTGATTCGATAAATGACAACCCAGTAGTCCTCGGGTTATAGTGTAATGAAATTAGAAAGGAGTTTCTAATTGCATTATTTCGAGTCAGTGACATTTAAGGATCGAAATACATATAATTAAATAAAATAAGACTGACAAAGAATTCCACGCCTTATATTTAATCGGGACATCAGATGGTGGAAGGATGAATTGCATTTTAACTATTTACTCAAAGGTTCTTTAATGATTAATGTTGAAATCTATATTATCCGGAAAGTCGCCGATCGCCAGGAGGCTTATCCCTATCAGAGAATAAATATTATTTATTTAAATAAATTAATTGTTTAATTTATTTATTTAAATAAGATTAGAATTGTTCTAATTGATTTATTCACAACCTGCTTAATACGGAGAACCTAAAGGGTCACACCATAAAAGGAAGAATAATTATTTAAGAAGTTAATGGCATAATCGTAATAATATAGTTATGTATATTTAATTTAATCTATGGTGATGTAATAAATTAAATAGCTTAATATTTATTATTTAATATTTTAGAAATATTAAATATAAATTAATAAGAGGAGTCTTATTAATATTATTACAATTATTATTATTTTAATTTCTAAAAGAGTTTAGGAATTAATTTAATATAAGTATTTCATTTATTCCTAATCGATTAGAAGGAAAATTAGTTAAAGGAGTTTAATTAATTATCCCTAATAAGATTAGGAGTTTTAATTAATTAAAAGAATTTAATTAATTAAATAAAACCCAATTCCTTAATTGTTAAGCTGGGTTGCCCACATCTATAAATAAGAGGAGTCTTATTATTATGGGGTTGTTTTGATTTTTACAACCACATAATTCCAATTTGTCGAGAGTACCCTTTTCTATGTAGATAGAAAACTAGGGTTTCGAGCAAATACCCTTCTTCTTGAATCATTATAATTCCTCGTGGATCACCCCAGAGGCAAAAAACATATGGGTGGCTAACGCCGATCAAAGGAAGGAACAAAACCCCTGGATTCAAGTCGAACGCGAAAGAATTGGAGGTGAACTTGCACCGAGGAAGCTCAATCTTCAAGGGTATGATTTTATTCTTTATCCTTTCGCTTAATTAATAATTGTGCATAAAGGGTGATCCGTATATGGTTTGTAATTTTTTTTAAACTCGATTTTACACGCCTCGCATTATTTTGCAATTTGATCAAGGCTTTCATGAATATTACAAACCCAATATGTAGTGCATAGATGGACTCTTGGTATGATTATGACTATTAGACTATTCGGTGTAATCATTTAATCGTAATGTTACAAATGATGGTAAAATCCTCAAGCCGTCAGAAGTGTATCGATGGACAATATGTACGTACATGATCACTAATTATTAATGAATACACAAATATTCTCGCCCGTAGCGTATGAATAATTGTGGTCGTGATACTAAAGAATATCCTCGCCAGAACTTTTAAGTGGGTGATTCGATGGTGTGGAATATTTATTAAAGTCGAGACCTGCTTTCATTCTGTGGACGAGAGTCTCGAGACCTAAATCGAGAAAGAAGAAGATCCTCAAGCCCTACTCCTCAAAGATCGAGGAGGTACATCACCCCGCCGATTCTAAGGAGCATGGTTCTGAGAGAGAACGTAAGAGGTCGATCCAGGATCGCCACTCTCAAACCAAGTTGGAAAAGAAAGCCCTCTGTTGTCAGACATTCTCGCTCAAAGATCGAGGAGGCATCACCCCGTGCATTCAAAGACTGAGAGAAGCATATCTAGATCGCATCAAACCTCAAAGAAAGCCCCGAGAGTCTACCGAGGGTACACCACCCCAGAGACACGAGGGTACACCGCTCTGAACAAGAGCCCTTCTCAGTCAAGGTTCTATCAGAAGAAACCTATGCCTACCTGTAGGAGAAAGGAGTCACCGAAAAAAGAAGCATCATCTCAACCGTAAGGTGTAGAGTATTTGGTTAAAGAGTTAAAAGAACTTCTAAGCAAGCCAATAAGTACAAAAAGACGTAAGGACACTTCGGAAAGAAGGCATCCCCTTTTTCCATGGAGATTCTAAAGAAAAAGTCAATTCCACCAAGAAGTTGCCCCATATCGAGAGTTACGATGGATCGGGATCCTCTACGACCACAACAAAGCGCTCAATCGATCGATGGATTATTACGACTTTTAATGATGTCGCCAATGTCATACTTTTGTCACAACACTCGTAAAGGATGCCCGGCAGTTGGATGGGGACTTTGCCTCGATTCAATTTCATCTTCGCGCATATGTGCAAGAAATTTCATGCTCGCTTGGGAGCAACAAAAGAAGGGGAAACCAATCGTTCGCTGCTCAGTTCGCAGGCTTTTGAATGAGTCTGGGCCAATATGTGAAGAGATTCCGTGAAGGCCGGCCAGTGATGATTTTGAATGATCTACAAGCCATTGGACTGTTTTGTAATGGGTTAGATCCGTCAAATCGGAGAAGTTAGTGAAGAAGTTGATGTTTCATCACCAAGAGTCTTCACGAGGCCTTTCGACAAAGTCAAGGTTATATCGTGGTGGAGGAAGCCATGGATGTTTCAAACGCCCCGCTTGCATCGCTTTAAGGAGATGACGGATAGAACCGATAAAGACCGTAGAGAAAGAATGAGGGTAATAAAGACCGCCACGAACGCGGGGGTCAAAAAGTTTAACAATTGGAGACAGTGGTGGAGGACGTCGTCCGCCCAACCCAAAGAGTGAATAGAACGCACACAAGACTTAAACATGCATGTATCGTTATCTTGGATCAAATTAAGAATCAACCTATTTTCAACCACCTCGAGATAACATTAAGCCCTTAAAAGGAAATTTTCAGAATATTCAGGATTACCATCAAGCTTCGTGTCACGATACAAACGATCGTGTTAGTTTCAAGGATTTTATTGAAAGAAAGGTACAAGCGGTGCTTTTAATTCAAGATGTGGGTCGCTGTAAGTAACTAATCAACAAAGCAGACAGACAAGAGGGCCTGCCTCGTAGCTCAACCTGGGCCAAAGAAGTTACCAGCCCTAACATCCTCGCAAGGCACGTGATAGATGTCATCACCGGGGTACTTCCGCAAATTCATTGGAAAAAGCTACCGGTTACTTGGATTTGGCCACGACAAAACAAGTGTACCTTCTCAAGATCGATGATCTTATCCGAAGTTCAGAAATCTTTTTCGATGAAGATTACCTTCTAAGTCATCGAACCGCACGAGGGATCATTGGTGTCGATCGCATAAGTGGGTTCTAGAGAGATATGAAACGGATGATGGTAGATAATGGGTCTTCAGAGATTTTCAGATGCCCACGCTTATCGAGGATGCACCTAGATGGGCGTAAAGATGGAGTCGGGACAGAGGCTCCTTTATATGGTTTTAGTAATGACCCTGCTAAGGTGGTCGGAACTATCGAATCGCCAGTCATCTTCTGAACGGCCTTCAACAGTAGAAATTACTTGCAAATTTTATGTCAGTATATGTAGATTCCGCTTATAATGCTATTTTGGGAAGGCTCGCTTTAATTGCTTTGCAAGTCGCGACCTCTATTCCTCATTTCAAAATCAAATTTCCTACTACCATGGGGCTCATGCGAGGTGAAGGGGACTTGATCCGCCGTAAGATGTTATAGAAATGTCAGGATCACTTTCGGAGCTGGGAATATCAAAAGGTAATGGCATCATGGCGATAGAGATCGAAACCTTCACAGAGAGTAGTTCAACCATGGTCATGCCAAACCAAGAAACGGAGGAGATAGAGCTCATCCCGCAAAGAGAACAAGACGGTGAAAATAGGTTCGGTCCGGAACCTCCCGGATTAACCTCACGGAGCTCCCCGCAGTTATGCTGATATTTTCGCACGGGAGCCCTGTGGATATGCCGGGTAAGCAGAGATATCGCCGAGCATCTACCGAGGTAAACCCGCCAAGAAGCCATCCGACAGAAGAGGAGGATTTTCGACCGAACGCCAAATAATAATGATGAAGAGATTGCAAAACCGCTGGGCGCAGATTTCATCTTCTAGATCGACTACCCGCAATGGATGGCGAATGTGGTGCCGGTACGTAAAATGGTAAACGGCGAAGTCCAGATCGATTACATCGATCTAAATAAGGCTTGTTCAAGGATTTCTACCTCACCCCACATCGACCAACTAATCGATGCCACTTCGGTACGCTTTGTTAAGTTTCATGGACGATTCTCCGGATATCATCAAATTTCCATGTAAGGAGGATATACCAAGACGCTGCTCATTACGCATCGCTCTAAGATATGCCTATAAGAAACGACTTCTTCTACTCATCAATGCCGTGAGCCACATATCGAGGATGATGAACCATGTTTTCAGATATCACCAAGGCAGAATGTGGAGGTGTACGAGATTTATATGATTGTCAAAAGTATGTTGGTACATAAACATCCGGATGATTTAGAAGAATGCTTTCGCATAATTCACAAGACAATTTGAGATCAATCCCACTAAGTGCACCTTCTGGCCTAGGGCCGCAAATTTCGGGTTATCTTGTCACCAGAGAGGAATCAAGCCAACTCGAGAAGATTCAAGCGATCCCGAATACGAAGACTCCTCACCATTTAAAGATGTTCAACGCCCCGATCGGAAGGATTGCAGTTGAGAGGAGGTTCATGTCCAAGTTTCATGGAAAGATGTTCACCGCTCTTTTTCGATACATTGAAAGGGTCAAGAATGCAAAGACGCTTCAACGGACTTCGGAGCGTGAGGACGCCTTTCAGAGCATCAAGTCCTACTTATCTTCTACGCTTTTGTTGGTGAAGCCCGCCCCGCCGAACCCCTATATTTGTACTTTTAGCAGCCTAGTTCGTCAATGAGAGAGCGCTTTGTGCGAAGAAGTCAAAAAGACCCCGCTTATTATGTAAGCCATGTCCTTCGAGATGTCAAACAAGGTACCTTTAACATTGAAAAGTTTGCTTTTGCTTTAATAATCGCTAATCGAAAGCTTAGGCAATACTTCTGTGGTAGATTGGTAATAAGTATACAGATCGCCTTTTAAAGAAGATTATGGGCAAACCCGAGGTGTCTGGGAGATTAATGCACGGATTTATGGAGTTGTCACAATTTTTCATTGAATATCATCCCCGAACCGCCATCAAAGGGCAAGCCTCGGGCTGATTTTGTTGTTGAATGCTCTTTTCGTCGGCGAAGTCAGGCGCGCGGTCAAGGATCTGGACAGGGGCTTGTAGCTTCTTCGCCAGGCAGTAGTTCTGGACGTCAGATGCAGATGGGTCTTCTACCACTGGACGTCGCTGGAGCAGGTATTATTCGACGAGTCCCGAGGGATTCAAGGTACAACAGCCATCGATTTCAGCCAAAGCGACAAACAACGGTCGAGTATGAAGCGGTATTTGCAGGTTACGATCGCAAAGAGTCTCAAGTGCAAAGAATAATCATCTTTAAGTGATTCTCGCTAATCGTTACAACTTTCTCGGGGAATACGTAAGCTCGAGGCCCAAAATGATCAAATATCTAATGTAATCAAGGAACAACTTCAAAGATTTCCAATCCTACGAAGTTTCAAGGATCGAGCGTAATAACAATTCAATTGTCGATGACTCTCCAAATTAGCCACTACGGATGTTAACGCTTTGATGGGTCGGCTTATTTAGAAACTTTGCAACATCCTAGTGTCCATTATGAACTCCAGAATGCATCGACCGAACCAATCACGGGTCGACTCCATATATGTAGTATCCGCAGATGGCGCCTTACCTTCTGATTGATGCTCGCCAAGAAAATCAAGTATAAAAGTGCTAATTTTGTTCGATTGATGGGGATCCGTTCAAGAGCTTTCATCTCCACTATCGAAATGCCTCGACTCTCTCCGTCAATACGCTTCTTCTGGAAATACATGAAGGTATTTGTATGACTATACGGCTGGCGCTAAGTCATTAGCCTATAAAGTACTTCGACAAGGATACTATCGCCTACCATCTTCAAAGAAGCGATCGAATACGCCAAAAGCGCGAGAAGTGTCAACTCAACAAATTCGATCCCACATCACCACTGTAAGAGCTATACTCGATCTTATCTCCTATACCCTTTTCCGTCTGGGGTTGATATATCGGGTCCACTACCAAGGCAAAAGGTCAAGTCACTTTGTTATAGTTGCCATCGATTATACGACTCAAGTCCGGGGTAAGCAAAACCACTTAGGTTAATAACTAACAGAATGCTTGAAATTTTGAAAGAATCAAGAGATTTCGCTTCGGATTCCTAAGGTGGTAATATCGCACAATGGACGCTACCAGGATCAAATTTGAAGCATTTTTGAAAGAACTGGAATTCAAAGATGTAAAGACTTCAGTGGCTCATCCACAATGAATGGACAAGTTGAAGTGACCAATGTAACGTCATCACCGAATGGGATCAAGCGCAGATTGATGAAGCTGCGGCGATGGCCAGAGGAGCTACTTAGTGGTTGTGGGCTTATCGAACTACTCCGAGGACTACAACAGGGATTCACCTTTTTAGATCGCCTATGGTAATCGATGCCTCTTAGTCCCAGCTTGAAATCGATCTCCCAATCTTTCTGGGTCACCAATTCAGAAATCTACAATGAGGAAGGGCTTATGCCAACCTTGATTTACTTCAAGAAGTAAGAGAAACAATTTTTTAATCAGTGGCAACTTATCGTCAAGAGTCAAGCAACATTATAATAAGGGGTAAAATGTCAAGGTTCTGGTGGGAGATTTTGTCCTCAGAGAAGTCAAGCATCTACACCTCGTAACTGGGAAAGTCGATGCCAAACCGGGAAGGACCGTATGAAATAATCAAGTGCCAAGCCGGAACTTATCGATCAAAGCATTAGATGGGTCAAGAATTAAGAATACTTGCACACCGCAAAGCTTAGAAAGTACTTTCAAGAGAAATGATGTCAAGACAATCGAAGTCTCAGAATATTTATGTCATCATCAATAAAAGTTCCTTTTTTCTAACAAATTTTGCTCTTCATCACGATCGATCATCGGGTTGGGGAGGTTCGGTGGACTCACCGCCATTCGATGGCAATTTTTTGGCAGTGGTCCCATGAGTTTGTCGTGCCCTTCGTGGTAGGCAAACGCCATTGGTGTTGGGAGGTTCGGGTGGACTCACCGCCATTCGATGGCAATTTTTTGGCAGTGGTCCCATGAGAGTTTGTCGTAGCAAACCTTGGTGTTAGAGGTTCAAACGCCATTCGATGGTTTTGGAGTGGTCGTCCCATGACTTTGTCGCCATTCGATGGTAGCCTCATTGGTGTTGTAGAGGTGGTCACTTAGACCATTCGTCGATCAGCCCTTCGTGGTCACTTAGTGTGTGACCTTCATCTTTATCTTTAAGACGTTGTCGCCCACGTGGTAGGTAATTGTTTACACTTAGACCTTGTCTGTGCCCTTCTTAGAGGCAAGTGTCATCTTTCTGTCAGCCCTTACGTGGTAGGCAAGGTCATACTTCAGACTTTGTCATCCTTTAGACTTTGTCGTGCCCTTCGTGGTAGGTAAATGTCATCTTTGGTTTTGTTAGCCTTTGGGGTAAACAAATTCCCGATTTAAGCAGATCTATCTCACACTTTAAGAACTAATAAGTATCCCTTTACTTTATTACCTAAATTTTTCTAAGTGTTGAGTTCTGTGAAGCTTCATTCTTACACTTCATCTTATCTCGTTATATGGCATGTTTAGTTGTTACCTAACAGCTTCTAAGTTCAAATTTCTACGAAGGAGTTTCATGCATCTTTTCACTTAAATAAATATCGAGTATCGCGATAATAAATATACCAAGTCATAAGGAATGAAGCCATTTTCATTAATATTTAATTTAATTACACTATTGATAATTTTTACAAATGTCAGAAATTAAAGATGTAAAAGACATAAACAGAACATCACTTTCAGCGCCCATCTTCGTCCTCAAGAATCGAAAAGGATGGGTCCAGTTGGTCGCAGCATATTTTTCTCCTCGCTACGACTTTCAAGAAAGCTCAGAACTCCTGAGTATATCTTCATTATTTCCGCTGATTTCGTCCGAAGTTCTTGCAGATTTTCGTGATATTTGTTCATGAAGGTCGTTTGCTAAAGGGGGCCCAAGGTCCCAAGAGCCTCGAAGTTCTCTGATTTTCTTCGAAGTTTGAGCCACTTATTCATGTGATTTAGTCTCACGCTTCCAAATTATGGATAGTCTTGGTCAAGATCTTCAGATCGCCTTTAATTCCTCGATCTTCCATCCTTATCTCGCTTCCGCCTCCGAACCAAGTCAACATTCATTTTGACGATCTCCTCGCGGTCGTGCTTTCGTCGACTTCGCTTCTTCCTCGAGGCCTTCACATCTCCTTTCGCTTGGGCTAACTCTTTTCAAGACCTTCATTTGTATGGAAGAAGGCATTCACGCTGAAGTTTTCTCCTTCGCCAAAGTAGATTTCAAGACGGCATTCTCCTTCCTCAAGATCTCTTCTTCCGCTTCGGCCGAGAGACCTCGACGAAGACGTCCAACACCGCATGAGATTGGGCCATGTGTTTCAATACCATTTGATCGGGCCAGATATATAAGTATGCAGATAAATTCGTAAATAAAGAAGATACTGCCATTTTCGCCAAGTAGCTCATGCCTTCACGAAAGTAGATCCCTCATTCGAATCGCTCTCAACCGATGATCGCTTGGCCTCACTTAACAAAGGTGTCGAATACTGAAGGGAAAATGGGCATCGAGCTCTGGGGCCACACATCATTGAGAGGCCATGGCGCCCCGATCAATTTTTTGTAGTTGTTGTCTTTGGGGAGAAGGTGGAGGTTCTTCGCGACTTGGTGAGGGTCCGCGGTATGGTTTCTGGAGAAGGAGATCGCAAGGTGAATGCTGCTCAGAGTCATGGCGGAAGGAGCAGAGATGAACCAGGTGGATGTCTCGATGGTCGCTTTTTTTCGGAAGGAGGAGGATCGACCCGGCTGGTTGTTCATCGTCAGCACGTGGGTTTCGTGGATGTGGTTTGAGGAGTGACAAAACCAAGAGGTAGGGACTCAAGCTCTTCTAGCAATGTGGGGTTATTCGTTCTTATTTTCTTTACATCAAGGACCTTAGCCCGATCGTGCAAAGGAATATCGAGTAGCTCCTCCTCACCGGTAGGTTCAGAGGTCGAGGATGGGATTGGTCGAGAAGGTTGTTTGGGGGTTGCTTCGGAAGTGTTTCAGGTCACTTTCGTGGTTTGTTTCGATTGGGTGGTTTTGGATCGCTTCATGATCTCTTCTTCTACGAGGTCCGAGGTTTTCTGCATGCTGGGTCTGGCTACTTTGAGGTTCTGGCTACCAAGGGAAGAAGTTGGTGGCTTGGCAGTAGGGGTTAACTGGAAGATTCTTCACGGATGCTCTTCACTCAGATCCGCATTCATCCTCGCTAAAAATCTTCCGTGTCTCTCACCTGTGGGAGCTCTGCTTGATCGAGACACCAAAAAAAACCACGATCGTAACCTCAGATCACTTATATAATTTCGTAAATTATGTTACAAAGTTATTCAAAACTTACATTTGTGGTCAGATAACCAGCTTGTTTGGTCAAGTGTGAAACTCCATTCTTTCGAGGAATCTTCCTCAAGAAGTCCGCCATCTCCTCACCCGATCTTCTGATATGTCTCCAAAGTCACAGAGACCGGTCGAGGTAGTCCCACCGGAAGAGAAGAGATCTCAGTCCCGTGATGAAAACCACTTCATGCCAACCCTTGTTGGCCGGAAGGAGTATTCATCGTGGATCTCCTCTCAACCTCGTGTCGGGTCGAGGAGATTGCTTGCTTAACACTTCAAGCCTCGCTCTCGAGACCTACCAAAGCAGTAAAAAGAGGGTGAAGAAGATATCGATGAGGAGTAATCCCTAGTTCACGGCAAAAGGCAATAAATGCCAAGACGTGGATGTAGGAGTTGGTACTAATCGGGCGAAGCCCACTCCTATAAACCCTAAGAGGGTAATGATGAAGACATGGAGAGGTAGCGAACCCCTTTTCCGTAAGAGTGACAGTACGGCGACCCAACCGTCTCGGTCACGGGTACATACGCCTTCAGAGAGTAGGGCCCTTATCACAAGCATATGTCGTGAATCTGATAACGAGTCCCGAGTACGCATATTTCAGATTCCGCGATCGAGGAACTGATGTTGGCATTAGGAATTGTTCTCATTCTTGAAGAAATCAGAGGTAGAGGAGGTCGAGAAGGGTTTTTCCCACGGTGGCTGATTGGGGTTGAACTCAACCTCTCGTTGTGGTTCTGGGTCAGAGAAACGACATCGATAGGAGTCGCACGTAAGAGGAGAGTTCGCCGAGGTTTTGGCCACCATTCATAAGATTTTGTGAAGCAGTAGAAAGAAATTTGCAGAGAAGAAGAAAGCTCTAAGGTTCAAATTTTGAATTAAGCAGTAAAACCGCTTAATTGGTAAAGTTTACCTTTTATATCGACAAACTGTACTCAGAATTAAGGGCGCACATTTAATTCAATCGAATGATGATGAAACGGGAAGAGGTTTCATCTGCTTTTAGACCTAAATATCTTCACCTATGTGGGTCAAGGCTCATCGGGCTTCTCACTTCTATACCGATAACAATTGGGCTTTCGCAAGTTTCACTTTCGATCTCTTACGACTTATCATAGTTGGTTACGCCCCGGCCTATATATATTTATAGTCTTTCATTAAACACCCCGCTTAATATAAGATCAGGGGTAATGTGGGCCATAATCCTTTTCCTTATCAATAACTTATCGGGCTCCTCCTCGATCATGTTATGCTAAGTCATGGTTGATCCGGCCACTGGGTCATTTCTATTATTCGGGCTTAGTCATTATATCGCCCATTATACAAATTATCACTTAACCCAACTTCGACCAAGAATCATTATGCTAAACGACAATGACTATACGACGGTTTGATCAAGTATATGAACCCGCGGGCTCATAACGCCACGATTTTGACAATATATAGCTGGTCGCTAAAAGATAGGACGACTATTGGTTATGATGACCAACTGCCAGCCTCAAAGGGCGAAGCATGCTTATAAGAAGATAAAGTAGATGACTGATTCTTGGACCGTGAGCATACATATATATATATATATATATATATATATATATATATATATAAACCAAATACTAATTTTTCAGAAAATTGGTAAAATTCTAAAAAAAAAAAAGAAGCAGGAAAATAATAACTTTATCTAGGGCGCCAAAGCTATCCCCAAACAACTCTGCAAGATCATTAATTAGTAGCTGGCAATGTGTGTGTTTAGCTATTAATTAGATGTTGTTCTATAATGGTGCTAGTTTGGTCCCCTGGTGCAGCTCTATCAGTAACTAGTGATCTCCTTCATTAGTTCTCAAGTGACGAGGATCAAACCGTACCTTAAACAAGAAAAGTTGGCTATCAAAATTCTACTCGATGGATGTGAGCACCACCATAGTGAAAAATGCGTGCTTCAGAAGTGCAAAAAGTGGAGGAAGACAATGATGAGAATGACCAGCAGAATCTGCTCAGCAAGTTGAATTAGCCATACGATAGAGCATATATAGATCGAGGTTTAATTACACAAGGGTTCAATGGGAAAGTAGTTGAGAATAGCAATAGCAATAGCTTGAGAGTATATATAGATTATAACGATAACTCAGCTATATATATATACATATATATATTCTTGCTATTTACAGGCCAAATTTGAAGAAAGTGGAGGCCTCTTGGTAGTGGAGTGAACATGTAATTTAGTATTTTTTAGTTTAAATAAACAGAACAAAGCTTCCAACAAGGATTATTATTGTCTTCTCCATAAAAAGAATTTCTCTAGTGTCTTTAATTTATGTGTTCCCAATCCAGTCCTTTCGTCCTCTCCGTCTCTATTTGGTGGAGTTTATTTTTGATGTGGGTAAAATAGAATTTGTATTAAAAATCCAAAAGTAATACATATGTGGCAAATTCAAAAGATAAGAAGGTATTGGCCACAATTAGAGTTGCATTACAACAAGATCATATTTATTCGCAAAGAATTATAATTACGCTTTTAACATATTTTCTCCACGCACACATTTGTTTTTATGAGATTACTTAAAACACTCGAGTAGTTCTTGAGACTTGGTACCAGAGAATAAAATAAAAAAGCTTACTCAAACATTGTTTTCACTAATTAAAAATAAAGCCGAAATATAAATAAATAAAAAATACAAGTCAGATCTAAAAAACGCATTCAAAGCCTTTAAAAGCATAATAAATTTAATAACAAATATATGGTATCGCTCGTCTATCAAAATATTTCTTTAATATTTACAAGTAGAAGTTCTTCATTCAGATGTTCAAAAATCCTTTTATATATATATATATATAAATTAATTGAAAATTTCTCCGATTCGTACTATAATGCGCAAAGTATGTGACCACTGTGACGACGGCTTCAAAAATGATGCAAAACATATATTTTTTTAAATTATTTGAAAGAATTAAATAAAAATTTATGCTATTTAGACTATCATAGTACTCTTTCCTACTAATAACAAATTTAAAATGCAATTAGGTAATTAAATTAATTAAAAAAATGTAATTGAGCGAGTTGTTAAATATAGTTAAACTTTATGTCTAAATTGATTTTACATTTTCCTACTGATAGCAGGAAAAAAAAAAAGTTATAAAAAGACAATGAAGTGGCTAGCTTATCCGGCTGGTTTTAGAGGCTATGAAATATAGCAGCCACGTAAAAGTGCAAAGGAAAAATCTTTGCATCTATCTGGAAAGGAAAAAAAATGTATCGTCCAAGCATGAGAAAATTTACTAATAGTAAATTTTTTTTACTAATATAAATATTATATTTTCTCACCTAGTTTAAGAAGTATAGATAGATAGAAATAGATAGATCGATTTTTTTTGGAAACAAAGTTAAAAAGTTAATTTTATTCATAAATTTCTAGTCCTTAAATAGTAGAGATTATATATAATACCAATTAATACTAGATTAAATAGTCTCGGCCTTTTCAAGTTATTTTATTATCTCGAAATTAATAATTGAAATTTCTATTTTTAAAAACAAACAAAAAGACTGGAAATTAATAGTCTAATCTTTAGTCTAAGAGAATAAAAAACAAACTATTTGGTGGAGTTGTTTAGTCATGCTTGTCTTTATTCAAGAAACTTCTTAACTAATAAAACACTAAAAATAAATAAATTTGACTATTAGCCTTTATTCAAGATATTCTTTCTCCAACCAATAAAACTCTGGGAAAAAAACACCCAGCGTACTTAAAATTTGCAAAAAGAATTATTCTCTTCTAGTACCCTCGTGGGATGTCAAAAGGACTGAGTCTCATCCCCTATGTGCACAAGGGATCAGGAACAATAACAGATCCAAAAAAAAGAGAAGAAGTAAATTATCTACTAAAGTATAATTGATCTTCGACTAATTAACTGGTTTTATGTTTGCCTATCTATTTATAATCAAAAGTCATCCTTTCACTCAAACCTAAAAATGTCAATATGGGATATCTGCTCTAGCGTCCACGTTAGAAAGATACTTCTAACTAACTGTAGATAGTTTCATCTATATTAAAAAAGATAGAATATATTTCAATTCTATTTAGAAAATATAGAAATGCGATTTAAATTCATTCTAATCGGTTTAAAGCGAGAAAGAGCGTGACAGGAGATGGAGGAGAGAGAAAAACGAAAACGCGATTACGAAAAAGTGGTATAATTTCATACGTTCACGTATCTGCGTTAGGACATGAATAAGTACTAATTATAATATGCTATCAGCTCCATATTAATAATTTGAAATCCTGGCCATGCATATTGAAACACATGCTGAAAATTAACCTGAAAATTTCTCTCTGAATGATGGAGAAAATCTAGTTGGTGTACTGTTTTATTGACCTACTGACGCGCATCAAAATAACGATTCTGTTAAGGGATAAGATAAAAAATTCATAAACAAAAGAAACAAAAAAATTATCATAAACACGAGTATAAATCTCTCTAATGTGTAAATTATATTTATCAAAATAAAAACTTCACCTTTAAAACTAAATCCAGGACCCCGGAGGATAGCTATAAGACTTTTTTATCAAAAAAAAAATCTATAAGTATGAAAATAAACTCTTTATGAAGTAACACATATTATCACAAATAAAGTCTTAATAGGTAACAACTCCTAATAATTTATATCTTCACTAATTACTTGACAATAAAAAATTTACTACCTACTACTAAAAAACACTATTACGATAAAAGAATTAAATAATAATGTAATAGCAAGTGGATCAATCTAATCTTTTTCAAGTATTTATCGCCATTCTGAAAAAAGTTCCCCCACTAATCAGAACTTTCCTCACCGAAGCCCATCGTTTTGAGATTAAATAGCAAGTGAACTCCCGAAACCAGAAGACATGAGCCAAACT